>SJYQ01001223.1:238679-250626 GCA_006410935.1 Redunca redunca
AAAAAAAAAAAAAAAAAAGGAACTTAGGACACAGAAGAGATCAAGCATGCTTAGACAAAGAGACAGGAGGACACGAGAATGCAGCTCTCTGCACATCAAGGAAAGAGACCTCCAGAGACACCACACTGTCAACACCATGATCCTGGATATCTCACCTCCAGAACTGGGAAAAAGCAGTTTCCTGTTGTGTAAGTCTGCGGTACTTCTGGTGGCCAGCTTAGTAGTTTAACACATTCCTTAGATCAGGGGTCCCTAGAGAGGGCTCATCTCAAGGACAGAGAGGGGTTATGCAGGTGATGATTCAGCGCCCAAGTGACTCCCACCCATTAACCAATGCCCACCCACCCAGATTTTCCAGGACACATCCTGCTCCTGTAGACCACTTCTTGCACACCACTGCTGCTAAATGTCCCCACCCAACTCTCTTTTAGGCCCCAACATTTTTTTTAACTATTCTCCTAGACTATGAGGAACAGATTCGTGAGAACAGAGTGAGGGCTTTGCTCAGACCACCCTGGATGTGAAGGGGAGTGTGTATTTTAACACCCCCTGCCCTGCACCAAAAACAAAAGGAAGAGTAACGACTGTTGTCTAGCAGAACATACTGAAGCTTATCAATAGATGTAGAGAAAAGCCTTCTCATGTTAGGTTAGGAAAAAGCGGAGGACATGAGTTCAACCTCTTCTGCAAGGAAGGTTTCCAGGAAGCAGGACAGCATGCTTTCTGTAGATGGGTTGAGCGCAGATGAGTTTTTTGGAAGCCATTTGGGTCCTTAGCCAGGAAAGGAATATGAGTGGGGAGCAGGTAGGTCGTCCTTAAGTTCTGTTTACATCCAGACGTTTTTATGCTATGGGCTATGGTAACAGGTCTCCCAGAGGTCAGCAAGAGAGGAATGTTTGGTGACTTCATCAAAGCCTGACACATAGAAGGCTGCCTCTCAGCAGCCAACATCAGAATTCTGGGCCATCTGCCGGGCTCAAGAAATAACCTACTGGGAACTCTCTGGTAGTCCTGGAGTGGTTAGAATTCTGCACTTTCACTGCTGAGGGTGTGGATTCTATCCTTAGTTGGGGAACTAAGATACTGCAAGCTGTGTTGGCTGGCCACCTGGGAAACAAACACAGAAAGACAGGCATGACCTGTTTCCACGCTTCCTTCCATGGACAACCCCAAGGCCAACTCCAGTCCAGGTCCATTGCTGTGGTCAAGGAGGAAGCACCTGAGGCTTGTGGCCATGGAGTGACATGTTGTCAGCCTGAGGGTCCACCAGCAGGGCTGGGCATCTCACACCAACTGAGAACCTGGTACCCAGGAGGAGATCAGGCCCTCAGGACACAAACTGGTGTCTGCTGACCTAGAGATCAGGGCTGTGTGAGAACTGGACATAACAAGGTGAGCAGAACGCACACCTTTCAAGAGGGCACTCATCCAGGTGGCCAGCCACGACCCACATCTTCCATCTCTAGGGGAGAACTTGGCGCTTCCATTGTTCTCACAAACCTTTTCATCTTCTGCTCTCCCTGGGACAGCTTTATCTCAAGAGACTGTTGTTCCTTTGCCAGGTTGTATCTGCCACCCCATGGACTGCAGTGCTCCAGACCTCCCTGTCCCTGAACATCTCCTGAAGTGTGCCCAAGTTCATGTCCATTGCACTGGTGATGCCATCCATCCGTCTCATTCTCTGTCACCCTCTTCTCCTTCTGCTCTCAGTGTTGCCCAGCATCAGGAACTTTTCCAGCCAGTCATCTATTCACGCCACATGACTAATGTAGTGTACCTTCAGCCTCAGAATCAGCCCTTGTAACAAGTATGTAGGGTTGATCTCCATTAAGATTGACTGCTTTGATGTCCATGCTGTCCAAGGCACTTTCAGGGGGTTCACCAGCACAACTTGATGGCAACAATTCTTTGACAATTTGCCCTTTTGTGGAAGCAGCTCTCACAACTGTATATGACCACTAGAAAGACCACAGCCTTGACTATGCAGACCGTTGTCGCCAGAGCAACATTTCTGTTTTTCAACACACTGTGTATGTTTGTCACAGCTTTCCTGCCAAGAAGCAACTGTCTTTTGATTTCATGGTTGCAATCACAATTGCAGTCATTGTACAGCCCAAGAAGAGGAAATCTGTCAGTACTTCCACCTTTTCCCATTCTACTGGCCATGGGGTGATGGGGCCAGCTCCCGAATCTTAGTTTTATTTAATACTCAGCTTTAGGCCCCCTCTTTCACTCTCCTCCTTCACCCCCACCTAATCTTTGCAGAGCGTCTGGCTTCTTGCTTCTTCTGCTCTCATTTCTAATTCCCTGAGTAAGAAATCATAAAAGGATGGTTTCCCAGTTTAAATGTAAGGGTGCGACAGAGAGGACTGACACTTAAGGGACCGTGAGACATTGAAAAACTCAATGACGACTTGCACCACCTGCTTACCCACACTATTAAAGGGGAAGTAAAAGTGTCAGTAAAAACTGTGTCATTCTTTATGACTCCATGTCCTGTAGCCCGACAGGCTCTTCTATGGAATTCTCCAGGAAACAATACTAGAGTGGGTAGCCACTCCCTTCTCCAGGGAATCTTCTCCATTCAAGGACTAAGCCTGAGGCTCCTGAATGGCAGGTGGATTCTTTACCATCTAGCCACCAGGAAAGCTCAACTCAAGGTGATTCTGATTTCCAGGACATTCCTAAATCAAAACGTTGGTGGTCCATGCCGGTCCCTGATCCTTCGGTCAACAAAGGGGTATAGTTGGAGCCTTCCACTCTGAAGATGTGCTATTATTCTGTTTAGTGGCTAAATCTCCTCCGAATCTTAGAGGACTTGGTCTCAGAACAGAGCTCTCATGGGCAAAGAGAATTAGTTAAATTTTTAGTGCGTTAGAGCCTTAGTGTTGCCAAGTTGGCAGAGAACCAGGATTTGGAGGAAACCGTATATTTACCATTTGGCTTAAGGCAAAAACTGAAGGATTAAAGTTTAAAACAAAAGGTTACAGATGAATCACACCAAGGAGAAGAATGCCAAGTTACACTCAACACTGAAATACAGAACTTGGAAGTGACTTTTTTGACAATGGGAAATGGATTTCTGTCAGCCTTTGAATCAATAATTGTGTATGAAAGTTTTTTTTTTTTTTTTTTTTTTGTACAAACACAATAAAACCTGTGGTATATTAGTGGCATAAAAGCACATGTAGACAATGGATTCAGGGGTGTTGGGTTGTCTCTTAGAAACTGGAGGCTTCCCTGGCGGCTCAGATAGTAAAGAATCTGCCTGCAATGCAGGAGACCCAAGTTCAATCCCGCATGCTTTCAATCATCTCCACATTTCTTATAACACCTAATACAATGTTGAGACTGTGTAAATAGTTTCAAGTGCAGTGTAAATTCTAGATATATATATATATATATATATATAATAGTTGTCAGCATGAGGCAGGTTCCAGGTTTGCTATTAGAACTTTCTGGAATGTTTTTCAAAAGTGTTTCTGATCCATGTATAGAGCCTGGTGCCTTTTGGACTCAGAGAGTGGAGGGAGTGAGGGGCAACCCCAAGGGACAGCTGGGGGCTCTTTACCAGCTGAGCACTAATGGGAACCCCAATAACAATAAGAACATGTCTAAAATACCCAAGAATCTACGCCCTCAGGAAACCCTGAGGCTTGAGGGTCAGGGATTCATTTTCTCTTCATGTGACACACTGAGCACCTGCCTTGGGAGGAGCAGGTTTTGGGTGATTCAGTCAATCAATCAGATGCTGTAGCTTGAGCTGGGAGCTTCGTCCTCCCCACCACCCTTCAGAGATTCTGGGACTGGCACACCCTCTCTCTCTGGATGTTCTTCCCAATGAAGCAAGTTAGGCTATAAGCAAAACCCAGAGGTCTGGATCCAAACTTCTCAGTTTGGGCCACACTTTCAAATCTCTTGAGCTGTGCTTCTTTACCCTCAGTGAATCTAAAGAATTGCCTATGTGTCTTGTGCAAAATCACATTCTCATCCCACAGTTGTGACCGGGGCCTGAGAGGCTGAGTTTCTCACAAGCTCCAGGTGTTCCTCAGGCTGCTGAATGTGTCCCTTTTAAGCAGTGATTACTAGAGAGCTTTAGAAAAGTACTGATGTTCTGCTTGATTCTGTCCATCTTACTCCATACCCACAGAATTTGTATCTCTACAACTAGGACCAGGGAGTCAACGTTATGATATTTCTAAGGAGCACGTAGGCTGTAGATGTGTAGCCAGGCAAATCACACTACCATCAACCCTGTTTGGGGCTTCATTGTGTCCTGCATGGGTTGGGGGGGGGGACTTTCACAAGGGGCCAGTGGCTAAGATTCCGCACTCCCAGTGTAGGGGGCTGGGCTTTGGTCCCATATCAGGGAACTAGATCCTTTGTGCTTTCAGGAAAACCGAAGACCTCACGTGCCACAACAACACGTGGTGCAGTCAAATAAATTCATAAATTTTAAAACAGTATCTGTCGAAGTCCTAACCCCCAACAATTTGGAATGCAACTTTATTTAGAGATAATACCTTTAACCAGGTGATGAAGGTAAAAGGAGGTCACTAGGGTGGGCCCTACTCCAATCAGATGGTTCTCCATATAAAAAGAGAGAAGGGAATTCCATGGCAGGCCAGTGGTTAGGGCTCAGAGCTTTCCCTGCCAAGTGCCCAAGTTCCATCCCTGGTCTAGAAACTAAGACACAGAAGCCAAGCAGCATGGCCGGAAAAAAAAAAGAGAGAAAGAGGAAAACAGGAAACACAAGACATCAAGCATGCTTGGACATAAAGAGACAGGAGGACACAAGAATGCAGCTGTCTGTGCATCAAGCAAAGTGGCCTCCACAGATACCGCACTGCCAGCACTGTGAACGTGGATTTCTCACCTCCACAGCGGGGACAAACAACAACTTCCTGTTGTTTAAGTGTGTGGTATTTCTGGTGGCCATCTTATTACTTTATCACGTTCTGTAGATCAGGGGTCCCTAGAGATGGCTCACCTCAAGGACAGGTAGGGAATATGCAAGTGATGACTCAGTTCCCAGGTGACTCCACCCATCAACAAATGCCCACTCACCCAGATTTTAAAGGACGCAGCCTGCTCCTGTGGACCACTTCTTGCACACCACTGCTGCTAAGGGTCCCCACCCAACTCTCTTTCTGGCCCCAGATTTATTTTGACTTCTCTCCTAGACTGAGGGACAGAACCCTGAGATAGAGCGAGGCCTCTGCTCAAACCTTCCTGGATGTGAAGGGGAGTGTGTGTTTAAAACCCATCCCAGCCCCACAAAAAAAGGAACAGAAACCACTGTTGTCTAGCAGATCACACTGAAGCTTATCAATAGATGTAGAGAAAAGCCTTCCCGTGTTAGGTTAGGATGCAGCAGAGGACAAGAGTTTAACCTCTTCTGCAGGGAAGGTTTCCAGGAAGGAGGGCAGCATGCTTTCTGTAGATGGGTTGAGAGCAGATGAATTTTTTGGAAGGCCTTTTGGTACCTAGCCAGGAAAGGAATATGAGTGGGGAGGGGGTATGTCGTCCTTCAGTTCTCTTTACCTCCAGAAATTTTTACACTATGGGCCATGGTCACAGAGCTCCCAAGGGCAGCAAGAGAGGAATGATTGGTGACTTCATCAAAACCTGACCCATAGAAGGCAGCCTTTCAGCAGCCAACGTTAGACTTCTGGGCCAATCCTGGAGTTGTTAGGACTCTTCACTTTCAGTGTTGAGGAATAGATTCTACCGTTAGTTGGGGAAGTAAGATCTTGCAAGCTGCATTGGCTGACCACCTAATAAACAAAAACAGAAAGACAGACATGACCTGTTCCCACCTTTCCTTCCATGGACAACCCCAAGACCAACTCCAGTCCAGGTCCACTGCTGTGGTCAAGGAGGAAGCTCCCTGGGGCTTGAGGCCATGGAATGACATTGTTCAGCCTGAGTGTCCACAAACAAGGATGGGCATCTCACAACAAGTGAGAAGCTGTTACCCAGGAGGAGATCAGGCCTTCAGGACACAAACTGGTGTCTGCTGACCTAGAGATCAGGGCTGTGTGAGAATTGGGCCCGACAAAGTGACCAGAAGCATACCTTTCAAGAGGGCACTCATCCAGGCGGCCTGGCTTGACCCACAACCTCCTTCTTAGGGGAGAGCTGGTGCTTCCATTGTTCTCACAAAACTTTTCATCGTCTACTCTCCCTGGGATAGCTGTATCTCAAGAGACTGTTGTTCCTTTGCCAGGTTGTTTTTGCCACCCCATGGACTGCAACACTCCAGACTTCCCTGTCCCTCACCATCTCCTGAAGTTTGCCCAAGTTCATGTCCATTGCCCTGGTGATGCCATCCAGCCATATCATTCTCTGTCACCCTTTTCATCTGCCCTCAGTCTGGCCCAGAATCAGGGACTTTTCCAGTGACCACATGACCAATATAGTGGATATTCAGCCTCAACATCAGTCCTTCTAACAAGTATGTAGGATTGATCTCCATTAAGATTGACTGCTTTCATCTCCGTGTTGTCCAAGGCACTTTCAGGGGTCTTCACCAGCACCACAACTCGACGGCAACAATTCTTTGACACTCTTCCTTCTTTAGGGCAGCAGCTCTCACAACCGCACATGCCCACTAGGAAGACCACACCTTGACTATACAGACCGTTGTCGCCAGAGCAACATCAATCTCTGCTTTTCAACACGCTGTCTAGGCTTGTCACAGCTTCCCTGCCAAGGAGCAACTGTCTTTTGATACCATGGTTGCAATCAGTACAGCTTAAGAAGAGGAAATCTGTTAGTACTTGCACCCTTTCCCATTCTAGTGGCCATGGAGTGATGGGGCCAGATGCCACAGTCTTAGCCTTTTTATTATTATTTTTTTTTTTACTTTTAAAATTTTTATTTTAACTTTAGTTTACTTTACATTACTGTATTGGTTTTGCCAAACATTGCCTTTTTAATACTTAGTTTTAAGCCACCTCTTTCACTCTCCTCCTTCATCCTCACCTAATCAGTGCAGATCGTCTGGCTTCTTCCTGCTTCTGTTCTAAGTTCTAATTCCCTGAGTAAGATATCATAAAAGGATGGTTTCCCCGCTTAAATGCAAGGGTGCGACAGAGAGGGACCGAAACATAGCGGACCGTGACACATTGAAAAACTCATTCAGTGATGACTTGAACCACCTCTTACCCACATTATTAAAGGGGAAGTGAAAGTGTTAGTCAGTCCTATCTGATTCTTTGTGACTTCATGTCTTGTAGCCCTACAGGCTCTTGTACGGAATTCTCTAGGAAAGAATACTAGAGTGGGCAGCCACTCCCTTCTCCAGGGAATCGTCTCCATTCAGGGACTAAGCCTGAGTCTCCTGAATTGCAGGTGGATTCTTTACCATCTGAGCCACCAGAAAAGCTCAACTCCAGGTGTGTCTAATTTCCAGGATATTCATAAATCAAAATTGTGTTAATCTCATTTTCCCTGAAGTGTTTTTCTTTAATCTACATCACCCACAAAGCAGTAATTAAAGTTACATCCCTGTAGAACAAAGGTGCAGTGGATTATAACAAAGAAGGCACTTAAATCAAAGATCTAATATTGCTAACACCAGGGCTACTACCTGTTTTTTCTACATACCAATTATATCAACAAGTAAAAATATGAAACTTTGGCAGCAAGTATTGGCTCAACAAATGAAACACTTAATCAGTCCTATTCTAATGATTTTGACTCCTCAGAAGCCCCTACATTCCTAGGATGTTTTAAGCTTCCAGTGCCTCTCGAGGATGGGAGGCTGCAGACAATCACATGCACAGCTGTAAGAGTCCTGCAGGCAGGATAGAAAGCCATCTGAGAAGTTTTTGGGTTGAAACATTCTTATTATGCCCAGGAGACATATTAACTGGAGTCCTATGTTAACTCCTTTTCAGAGAGAGCTGGTGGAGGATATCCCCTCATATAATGTCAGAAGAGAAGGCAAAAAGCACAATGCAGTAAGGGAGGCACACTCTGGTTTTGAGGCAGATGCACGAGCAGATCCAGTGAGGCTCCCTTAAGACCCAACTCGCCTTTGCCTGTCGGGCCCCTTAACTTCATGAGCTTTGTCACAGGAGGGACTCCTCGTGCTGGTTCTCGGCATCTCCTCCTTTTTCATTTTTTAAAACAGCCAGATTTAGTTCAGTCGCAAGCTTTTGAATGTTCTGTTGAAGAATCTTGTCAATATAAAGAAGAATGATTATGAGGAGCAAGATTAGAGCAACCATAGGAACATAACGTAAAACAGTAGACAGAATATTTTTTCCAGAAATAAAGTTAGAGAATGTATGGAAAAAGTCATTGGCTGTTCCTCTGGCAGTAAAACCTAATCAGGAGTGTTCCATAGTCTGTATCTGATTATGAAATTTTGTTTAATCTAAACTAATATCTGAGTTATTTCAAACACCTAAAATATGATTTTTAACACATTGGGCAGTATGTACTTGTTGAGTCAATGATATTGTTGCCAAAGTAACAGTAATAGTAACAGTAACAATATTAATTGGAGTTATTAATATTGAATTCCCTAAGATTAGGTTGATTTTTTGGGGAGAGTGGGGATCTCTGCTGCTGGTTGTCTTAGAGTCTGCTGGACTTTTCAAGCGGATGGCAGAGGCAAGGGTAGAGGAATGCCCTTTCTCTTTTTTGTAGTCGCGGCAGTGGAGGAACTAGGTGCCTGGGGGACTGTGACATGGTGAATCAGTCTGTCCAGGATACAAACTGGTGATGCAGCACCCTGGGGAAAAATACAAGCAAACCCTCTCCCACAAGTTAGCAGTAGAGCTGGCCCTTTCTACACTCCTGTAAAGATAGCTTTTTACTTAACCAGAGGTCGAGTTGTAGCCCCTTTCAAAGGCTGAATAGAAAATCTTTTCAGAAAAATTACTGGATGTGTTTTCAAATAATGTAATAGCGGGCTTGATGGCAAATGAAACAAAATTTGACCCCTGAAATCTATCAGGGGAACTTGTCAATCATCACTATTTTTTAAAAGACTTTTAGTTGATGTTTATTGAATGGGATTCCTATGTTACTTTTTTTTTTTCTAAAAGGTTCCATACTTTAAAAAAAAATACATAATTTACTGTGCCACCATGTTGGGATAAGATAAAACTATTTTTTTTTTTTTTTTGGTGTCACTGGTAGATGGATCCAAATGGGCCTTTTTGTCACAAGCATCTTGTAGGTGTATATTTTGTGGCAAGAATAATTTAATCTCATTTTTGATAATATTGATCCTAACTAATTGATCATTTAAAGCCTCATCTACTTTAATAAGAGCCGACACTGTCTCACTAGTCAACTTTTTTCTAGACCTGGGATTAGGATTGTTTTTTAAGTAATCAAACAAAAGGCTTTAAATCTGTAGCGGTCAGTTTTAAATGTGGACATATTTAATTAATGTTTCCTAATAATTTTTGGAAATCATTTAAAATTAGCAAACAATCTCTCTGCAGCTTCAAAGAGGCATTATCAGTTTTTAGAACTTTTGGCAGACCTAAATATGAGAAGCAACAAAGAGGTGTTGCACAACATCTTTATAAGCTTTTGCAGTTATCCTTTTGTAACCTAAATCTGGTCTATAGCTTTTTAGATGGCAAGAAACCATCTAATCTTTGTTTGAATACCTCTAGCAGTGGGGAACTCACTACTCTCAAAGGTTTTAAACTCTCCCTCACCTTTTCCTCTGCAGCACCCTCACTCCGCATACCACTTTCTGTAATCTCACCAACTCATTTTCAGTAGTATGTGTTGGCCAGGAGCTGGGCCAGTCTTTTTTAGCAATGCAAGAGACATCTTCTCTAGTGTCTAACAGCCCTGACATTTTATTTTATTGAATTAACAGATCTTTTAAAGGCATAGATGTGGTAATTTTTTTGTACCCAAAAAGCTAGATCCCTAGATCCAAATCTTTGGGGGCCCCTAGCTTGAGAAGTCAAGGTTTTTCCTGTCTGATAATAAGGTAAAAGCAAAAGCTGTGTTATTTTTTGACCTTTATTAATTTGTACAGTTTTAATAGGTGGTGAGATCAAAACTTTAATTTCCCAGTATAATCAGAATCTGCTACAGCAGGCACCACCGAAATTTCTTGAAAAGAAAGCAAGCTATGCTCTAGCACAAGTCTAGAATATTCTCAGGCAGGGGGTCAGCCAATCCCATTGGAACCGGAGTAATTGGCACACCAGGGCTTAATATTGTTGCCATGGTAGAACTGAGGTCTAGTCCTGAGCTATCTGGGGTTGATTGGCATGGCTTGTTGTCTCTGTTTAGCAGGACACTGTTGGCAAAAATGTTCTATTTGGCCATAAGAGAAACATTTTTTATTTCTAGAAACATTTTTATTACCATTATTTTTTTTTCTTGTTTTCTTTTTTGATTTCTGTTTTTCGCTTGGGTCAGGGCCCCCTGAGGGTTTCCTTTTTTGCAAGGAGCAGGCTCTGTATATTGTGTATGCCTCAAATTTAAAAGCTCCTTTAAAAAAAATAATTGTCCCTGTCTTTTTTAAACTTAGGCAATGTTTTAGGAGGCTTTGGATGTAAACTGGGGAATTTTTAGGCCCTGGGAGGTGCAAGTGGAGGTTTTTTAAAGGTTTTAAATTTTTAAAGGTTTGAGTAGAAGGGGAGGGGGCTTGCCAGGGCAGCTGGCCTCAGCGTCCTATAAGCCCTCTCCTTTCTCGGGAGGTAGAGCACAGTCTCCCTCCTTTTATTTGTCAATGGCAGAAACTATGATCTGCCTAGAAGGTGGATACCCAACACCATCCACTGCTATAGTCTCTCCCATAGTCTATCTAACAGCCTCAGAACGGGGGTCTAGAACATTTTTAATTATATTCTATAGAGCAAAAGCATCTACAGGCCCATGCTAAGTATAGTAAGTTTTTAGCTGTTTTCTTAGCTTTACCTAAGTATCTAAATTAACAGTGCCCTTTTTTGGAAACCAAGGACATTGTCCCTATAAAAAGAATTGAACACTAGCCTTAATTTCTCTTTTAACAGTTGTAAAATTAATTCTATAAAGAGTTGTCATTTTCTTGACCCGTTGTTACCCATGTCAGAAAATTAAGTCTTATAGAGAAGTCTGTCTTGTCAAGGATCTTACCTTCACCAGGCGGGGGGGTGGGGGATGGTTCTTTTGAACCCGTAAAAGTTTGCCTTTTCAAGGTTTTTACCTTTGGCAAGGGTGGTTTTCTTTTCAACCCGAAGAAAGCAAGTTTGTTTCAACCTTTAGAAACCGGGTTTCCCTTAAACCTTTTAACTCTTCCCACTCCTACTCACCCTATTTTACAGGAGGATTTGCAACACCCTAAGTGGGGTCTTATCCATCCTGAACACTCAACAGAGAGGGAGTAACCAAAATTACTCTGGGGAGAGTGATTGAAATCACTCTGGGGGAGCAATGCAAATTGCCCCAAAGAACCTATCCTTAAATAGCCTGTTTCGGGTGCCACATGTCAGGGTCCAGCCCTGGTGGAAACCAGGGTAATTCAAAGTGGGACGGGTTGGCAATTAAAGAGACATTAAAAAGATGCTCAACATCACTCATTATCAGAGAAATGCAAATCAAAACCACAATGAGGTACCACTTCACACCAGTCAGAATGGTTGCGATCCAGAAGTCTGCAAGCAATAAATGCTGGAGAGGGTGTGGAGAAAAGGGAACCCTTTTACATTGTTGGTGGGAATCCAAATTAGTACAGCCACTACGGAGAACAGTGTGGAGATTCCTTAAAAAATTGCAAATAGAACTGCCTTATGACCCAGTAATCCCACTGCTGGGCATACACACTGAGGAAACCAGAATAGAAAAAGACACATGTACCCCAGTGTTCGTCGCAGCACTGTTCATAATAGCCAGAACATGGAAACAACCTAGATGTCCATCAGCAGATGAATGGATAAGAAAGCAGTGGTACATATACACAATGGAGTATTACTCA
>SJYQ01001223.1:279445-291036 GCA_006410935.1 Redunca redunca
TCTTTCTGGCCCCAAATTTATTTTGACTTCTCTCCTAGACTGAGGGACAGAGCCCTGAGAACAGAGCGAGGCCCTTGCTCAAACCATCCTGGATGTAAAGGGGAGTGTGTGTTTGAAACCACCCCCACCCCCCGCAACAAAAAAGGAAGAGAAACCACTGTTGTCTAGCAGAACACTCTGAAGCTTATCAATAGATGTAGAGAAAAGCCTTCTCATATTAGTTTAGGAAGAAGCAGAGGACATGAGTTCAACCTCTTCTGCAGGGAAAGTTTCCAGGAAGGAGAACAGCATGCTTTCTGTAGATGGGTTGAGAGTAGATGAATTTTTTGGAAGCATTTGGGTCCTTAGCCAGGAAAGGAATATGAGTGGGGAGCGGGTAGGTCGTCCTTCAATTCCCTCTACCTCTGGAAGTTTTCATGCTATGGGCCGTGGTCACAGGCCTCCCAGAGATCAGCTAGAGAGGAATGATTGGTGACTTCATCAAAGCCTGACCCATAGAAGGCGGCCTCTCAGCAGCCAAAGTTAGACTTCTGTGCCGTGTGCCAGGCTCAAGAAATGACCTACTGGGAAAACTCTGGTGGTCCTGCAGCGGCTAGGACTCTGCACTTTCACCGTTGAGGAGTGGATTCTACCGTTAGTTGGGGAAGTAAGATCCTGCAAGCTGCGTTGGCTGGCCGCCTAAGAAAATAAATCAGAAAGACATGACCTGTTCCCACCCTTCCTTCCATGGACAACCCCAAGGCCAACTCCAGTCCAGGTCCATTGCTGTGGTCAAAGAGGAAGCACCTGAGGCTTGTGGCCATGGAGTGACATGTGGTCAGCCTGAGGGTCCACCAGCAGGGCTGGGCATCTCACACCACCTGAGAACCTGGTACCCAGGAGGAGATCAGGCCCTCAGGACACAAACTGGTGTCTGCTGACCTACAGATCATGGCTGTGTGAGAAGTGGACCCAACAAGGTGATCAGAAGGCACACTTTTCAAGAGGGCACCCATCCAGATGGCCAGCCTCGACCCACATCCTCCTTCTCTAGGGGAGAGCTTGGTACTTCCATTGTTCTCACAAAACTTTTCATCTTCTACTCTCCCTGGGATAGCTGTATCTCAAGAGACTGGTTGTTCCTTTGCCAGGTTGTATCTGCCACCCCATGGACTGCAGCACTCCAGACTTCCCTGTCCCTCACCATCTCCTGACGTTTGCCCAAGTTTATGTCCATTGCACTGGTGATGCCATCAGCTGTCTCATTCTCTGTCACCCTCTTCTCCTTCTGCCCTCAGTCTTGCCTAGCACCAGGGACGTTTCCAATCATCAGTCAGCTGTTCACACCACATGTGCAATACAGTGGACCTTTAGCCTCAGCATCAGTCCTTCTAACAAGTATTCAGGGTTGAGCTCCATTAAGATTGATTGCTTTCATCTCCATGCTGTCCAGGGCACTTTCAGGGTTCTTCACCAGCACCACAACTCGACGGCAACAATTCTTTGGCACTCTGCCTTCTTTGCGGCAGCAGCTCTCACAACCGCACATGCCCACTAGGAAGACCACAGCCTTGACTACATAGAGCTTTGTCGGCAGAGCAACGTCTCTGATTTTCAACACGCTGCTTAAGCTTGTCACAGCTTTCCTGCCAAGAAGCCACTGGCTTTTGATTCCATGGTTGCAATTAGTACAGCCAAAGAAGAGGAAATCTGTCAGTACTTCCACCTTTTCCCCTTCTCCTGGCCATGGAGTGATGGGGCCAGATGCCAAGGTCTTAGTTTTGTTTTGTTTTTAATACTTAGCTTTAAGCCGCCTCTTTCATTCTCCTCCTTCATCCTCACCTAATCAATGCAGAGCGTCTGGCCTCTTGCTGCTTCTGCTCTCACTTCTAATTTCCTGTGTAAGAAATCATAAAAGGATGGTTTCCCTGCTTAAATGCAAGGGTGCGACAGAGAGGGACGGAAATATAAGGGACTGTGACACATTGAAAAACTCAATCACTGATGACTTGCACCACCTGCTTACCCACAGTACTAAAGGGGAAGTGAAAGTGTCAGTCAGGACTGTGTCATTCTTTATGACTTCATGTCCTGTAGCCCGAGAGGCTCTTCTATGGAATTCTCCAGGAAAGAATACTAGAGTGTATTCCCTTCTCCAGGGAATCTTCTCCATTCAGGGACTAAGCCTGAGCCTTCTGAATTGCAGGTGGATTATTTCCCATCTGAGCCACCAGGACAGCTCAGATCAAGGTGATGCTCATTTCCAAGACATTCCTAAATCAAAATTTTAGTGGTCCATGCCGGTCCCTGGTCCTTCACTCTCAAAAAGTGGTATAGTTGGAGCCTTCCACTCTAAAGATTTGCTGTTGTTTTGTGTAGTGGCTAAATTTTCCCTGAATCTTAGAGGACTTGGGCTCAGAAAGGAGCTTTGATGATGAAAGATAATTAGATGAATTCTTAGTGCTTTAGAGCCTTAGTGCTGGCAGGTTGGCAGAGAAATAGGATTTGAAGGAAATTTTATCTTTACCATGTGGCTTAAGGAAAAAACTGAAGGATTACAGTTTAAAAAACAAAAGTTACAGATGAGTTACACCAAAGTTACACCAAGGAGAAAAATATCAAGTTACACTCAACACTGAAATACTGAACTCAGAAGTGACGATTTTGACAATGGGGAATGGATTTCCCTCAGCCTTTGAATCAGTAATTGTGTGTGAAAGTTTTTGTTAATGTACAAACAAAATAAATCCTGTGGGAATATTAGTGGCATGAAAGCACATGTAGACAATGGATTTAGGAATGTTGGTTGTCTCTTAGAAACTGGAGGCTTCCCTGGCGGCTCAGATAGTAAAGAATCTGCCTGCAATTCAGGAGACCCAAGTTCAATCCCTGGGTTAGATAGACCTCCTGGAAAAGAGGACGGCTACCGAGTACAGTATTCTCACCTGTAGAATTCCATGGGCAGAGATTCCTGGCAGGCTACAATGGTTGGAGTGCCACGGTGTCAGATATAGCAGAGCAGTGGGAAAGTGGGAACAGGCTGGCGGGTCCCAGAGGCTCCAGATGATCTGCTGGTGAATATCTCCCAGGACTCAAGGCCTGAATTTGCATAGTAAACCTGACTTAGCCCTGTCCACGGTCTGAGATGCAGGCTTTGCATCTGCTGGATCCACTGGGGAAAATGCTCGAGTCTAGGGCCTGGGTGGGGTTAGCAGNTCCCTGGCAGGCCAGTGGTTAGGGCTCAGAGCTTTCCTTCCAAGGGCCCAAGTATCATCCTTGATCTGTAAACTAAGATCCAGAAGCCACGCAGTATAGCCAAGAAAAAAAAAAGAAAAAGAGGAAATCAGGACACACAAGGCATCAAGCATGCCCGGTCATAAAGGACACAGAATGCAGCTGTTTGCACATCAAGGAAAAAGACCTCTGGAGACACCACACTGTCAGCAGCTTGATCCCGGATTTTTCGCCTCCACAAGTGGGAAACAACAACAACAATTTCCTGTTGTTTAAGTCTGTGGTATTTGGTGGCCACCTTAGTACTTTAACACGTTCTTTAGATCAGGGGTCCCTAGAGAGGGCTCACCTCAAGGACAGGTAGGGGGTATGCAGGTGATGACTCAGTTTCCAGGTGACTCCCACCCATCAACAAATGCCCACCCAGCCAGATTTTGCAGGACGCAGCCTGCTCCTGTGGACCACTTCTTGTACACCACTGCTGCTAAAGGTCCCACCCAACTCTCTTTCTGGCCCCAAATTTATTTTGACTTCTCTCCTAGACTGAGGGACAGAGCCCTGAGAACAGAGCGAGGCCTTTGCTCAAACCATCCTGGATGTAAAGGGGAGTGTGTGTTTGAAACCACCCCCACCCCCCGCAACAAAAAAGGAAGAGAAACCACTGTTGTCTAGCAGAACACTCTGAAGCTTATCAATAGATGTAGAGAAAAGCCTTCTCATATTAGTTTAGGAAGAAGCAGAGGACATGAGTTCAACCTCTTCTGCAGGGAAAGTTTCCAGGAAGGAGGACAGCGTGCTTTCTGTAGATGGGTTGAGAGTAGATGAATTTTTTGGAAGCATTTAGGTCCTTAGCCAGGAAAGGAATATGAGTGGGGAGCAGGTAGGTGGTCCTTCAATTCCCTCTACCTCTGGAAGTTTTCATGCTATGGGTCGTGGTCACAGGCCTTCCAGAGGTCAGCGAGAGAGGAATGATTGGTGACTTCATCAAACCCTGACCCATAGAAGGCGGCCTCTCAGCAGCCAAAGTTAGATTTCTGTGCCGTCTGCCAGGCTCAAGAAATGACCTACTGGGAAAACTCTGGTGGTCCTGCAGCGGCTAGGACTCTGCACTTTCACCGTTGAGGAGTGGATTCTACCGTTATTTGGGGAAGTAATATCCTGCAAGCTGCGTTGGCTGGCCGCCTAAGAAAATAAATCAGAAAGACATAACCTGTTCCCACCCTTCCTTCCATGGACAACCCCAAGGCCAACTCCAGTCCAGGTCCATTGCTGTGGTCAAGGAGGAAGCACCTGAGGCTTGTGGCCATGGAGTGACATGTGGTCAGCCTGAGGGTCCACCAACAGGGCTGGGCATCTCACACCAACTGAGAACCTGGTACCCAGGAGGAGATCAGGCCCTCAGGACACAAACTGGTGTCTGCTGACCTACAGATCATGGCTGTGTGAGAAGTGGACCCGACAAGGTGACCAGAAGGCACACTTTTCAAGAGGGCACCCATCCAGATGGCCAGCCTCGACCCACATCCTCCTTCTCTAGGGGAGAGCTTGGTGCTTCCATTGTTCTCACAAAACTTTTCATCTTCTACTCTCCCTGGGATAGCTGTATCTCAAGAGACTGTTGTTCCTTTGCCAGGTTGTATCTGCCACCCCATGGACTGCAGCACTCCAGACTTCCCTGTCCCTCACCATCTCCTGATGTTTGCCCAAGTTTATGTCCATTGCACTGGTGATGCCATCAGCTGTCTCTTTCTCTGTCACCCTCTTCTCCTTCTGCCCTCAGTCTTGCCTAGCACCAGGGACTTTTCCAATCAGTCAGCTGTTCACATCACATGCGCAATACAGTGGACCTTTAGCCTCAGCATCAGTCCTTCTAACAAGTATTCAGGGTTGAGCTCCATTAAGATTGACTGCTTTCATCTCCATGCTGTCCAGGGCACTTTCAGGGGTCTTCACCAGCACCACAACTCGACGGCAACAATTCTTTGGCACTCTGCCTTCTTTGCGGCAGCAGCTCTCACAACCGCACATGCCCACTAGGAAGACCACAGCCTTGACTACATAGAGCTTTGTCGGCAGAGCAACGTCTCTGATTTTCAACACGCTGCTTAAGCTTGTCACAGCTTTCCTGCCAAGAAGCCACTGGCTTTTCATTCCATGGTTGCAATTAGTACAGCCCAAGAAGAGGAAATCTGTCAGTACTTCCACCTTTTCCCCTTCTCCTGGCCATGGAGTGATGGGGCCAGATGCCAAGGTCTTAGTTTTGTTTTGTTTTTAATACTTAGCTGTAAGCCATCTCTTTCATTCTCCTTCTTCATCCTCACCTAATCAGTGCAGAGCGTCTGGCCTCTTGCTGCTTCTGCTCTCACTTCTAATTCCCTGTGTAAGAAATCATAAAAGGATGGTTTCCCTGCTTAAATGCAAGGGTGCGACAGAGAGGGACGGAAATATAAGGGACTGTGACACATTGAAAAACTCAGTCACTGATGACTTGCACCACCTGCTTACCCACAGTCCTAAAGGGAAAGTGAAAGTGTCAGTCAGGACTGTGTCATTCTTTATGACTTCATGTCCTGTAGCCCGAGAGGCTCTTCTATGGAATTCTCCAGGAAAGAATACTAGAGTGTATTTCCTTCTCCAGGGAATCTTCTCCATTCAGGGACTAAGCCTGAGCCTTCTGAATTGCAGGTAGATTATTTCCCATCTGAGCCACCAGGACAGCTCAGATCAAGGTGATGCTCATTTCCAGGACATTCCTAAATCAAAATTTTAGTGGTCCATGCCGGTCCCTGGTCCTTCACTCTCAAAAAGTGGTATAGTTGGAGCCTTCCACTCTAAAGGTTTGCTGTTGTTTTGTTTAGTGGCTAAATTTTCCCTGAATCTTAGAGGACTTGGGCTCAGAAAGGAGCTTTGATGATGAAAGATAATTAGATGAATTCTTAGTGCTTTAGAGCCATAGTGCTGGCAGGTTGGCAGAGAAATAGGATTTGAAGGAAATTGTATCTTTACCATGTGGTTTAAGGTAAAAACTGAAGGATTACAGTTTAAAAAACAAAAGTTACAGATGAATCACACCAAGGAGAAAATATCAAGTTACACTCAACATTGAAATACTGAACTCAGAAGTGACAATTTTGACAATAGGGAATGGATTTCCCTCAGCCTTTGAATCAGTAATTGTGTGTGAAAGTTTTTGTTAATGTACAAACAAAATAAATCCTGTGGGAATATTAGTGGCATGAAAGCACATGTAGACAATGGATTTAGGAATGTTGGTTGTCTCTTAGAAACTGGAGGCTTCCCTGGCGGCTCAGATAGTAAAGAATGTGCCTGCAATTCAGGAGACCCAAGTTCAATCCCTGGGTTAGATAGACCTCCTGGAAAAGAGGACGGCTACCGAGTACAGTATTCTCACCTGTAGAATTCCATGGGCAGAGATTCCTGGCAGGCTACAATGGTTGGAGTGCCAAGGTGTCAGTTATGGCAGAGCAGTGGGAAAGTGGGAACAGGCCGGCGGGTCCCAGAGGCTCCATATGATCTTCTGGTGACTATCTCCCAGGACTCAAGGCCTGAAATTGCATAGTAAACCTGACTTAGCCCTGTCCACGGTCTGAGATGCAGGCTTTGCATCTGCTGCATCCACTGGGGAAAATGCTCGAGTCTAGGGCCTGGGTGGGGTTAGCAGCAAGAGTCCCTGGGAAGAAGGTTCCCTCCAGCGGTGCTCACTCCTGAACACTTACTTCATTCCAGGCCCTGCGGACGCCCCTTGTATATGATGACAGATTGTACAGCCTCAGAAATAAGTGAGGAGGTGGCTGCCCTGGAAATGAGAACCACAGGGAGTGGCTAAATAGTGCCCTGAACTCCTGTAGCCGATCTGTGCCTATCAGAGAGCATCTAGGCCCACTCATGCTCAGATCCTTTTATTTAACCACTAACAGGAGATTCATGAGCTTAAAGGGGAGAATCATGGTCACAGATCACAGAGGACTCCCAATGACTGACACTGAAGTTCCCTTTATTTCCTTATTAACAATGCAACACAGGGGAAATGCTGCCATCAACCTCCCAAGCCCCAAACTCCCTCTCCAAAATTCAGATTCATATTTCTAACTGTGTAGGAACACATCTCTCCCAAAATCCCACAAGCCCATCCATCTCCCCACCCACTCTAGATCACCTTTCCTTTTCCCACATGCACTGAACAAGTGTCTGAAACTGTGGTTTCTGTTCCTTCTAGATCCACTCAGGTCTGGGTAGCCATGACCCAGTGCCAGGTACAAAGCCTGCGACTCGTGAGCTGGGCTAGTTGGGCATATGCAGGTGCACAGAATGGGCTTGTTGTCATAGAAGATCTGGTCACCACAGTTGGACAGGGGTTGCTGCTGAACCACACCATGGTGGCCCGCCCAGAGGCACACAGCAGCTGCTTGAGCTGGGCCTGCAGCTGAGCCAGGACGCTCAGCTGCAGGGTGCTGTGCACATCTTCATAGCTCTCCAGGGGTACAGGGTACAGCATGAGGCTCAGCTTGCTCAGCCCCTCGGTGTGGTGCAGCAGGCTCTCCAGCAAAGACATGGAGATGGGGTGCCACAGAAGCTGAAGGTGGTGAGCTGGGAGCAGTTGGCTAAAGGGAGGGCAGGAGGGCACTGAACTGGGAGTCCATGATGATGCAATCGACCAGGTCCAGGTCCTGCAGGGTGGCCAAGGTCCTATCGATCAGGACCTATAGGGGCTCCAAGCTGAGGCTTGTCAGGTTGACCCCGAGGAAGCCCAGGTCCTTCAGCAGGCTGACGCTCAGGCACTGCAACAGGTATGTCAGGACTGACTCTGAAAGCAGGAAGGTCTCAAGAAGTGTCTTCAGGCACATGGGGAGACATAGGGCAGTCAGTCTCAGGGGCAGAGGTGGTGGGCAAAGACATGTGGGGAGGAGAGGCTTGTTTCATCGGGACACAGGGCATCTCACTGGCTTGGAACTAGCCTCTCACCTTCTCAACAAGAAGGCAGGGTGTCTTCTGGGGGGTAGGTCTTGCTCACATGGGTATGACATACCCCTGCACAAAATGATGAACTATTTTCAACGTGGGAAACAAACTGTAACAAAGGTTATTTGGTCTATTTCAGCTTACTAGTAATTGGTTANGGCAGGGCTACGAATTCCATCCTTATCAGGGAACTACAACCCTAGATGCTCTTCACTGTGGCCCCATCCCCTCACTCTCACCCCACTCTACCCCATCCCCCCCGCTTGCCCTCCAGCCAAATTCTATTTGATTAAGAAATGTTAGCGGTCTATAGAAGTGGCAAAATTTCTGGGATAAATAAAACTGCTTGTGGAAGCAAAAGCAAAGCGTGCAATTGCCAATGTGAATGGAAGGGCAAAGAAAAGTCTCTACAGGATCCTGGCCCATGTGACCTGACCCATGAATACCCTGGCAGGTAAAGCTGTCAGAGCCCGTGGCTCCAGTATGGAGCAGTGTGCTCAGGCCTCAGTCTCTCTTCTCCTTCCAGTATACCCTTTTCAGATTCTGGCTGAAATTTCCATTTCCAGCTAAAGTGCTATCTTACTGCTATAGCCCCATCCAGCTGAGGCTGAGTGGATTTTTTACTTTCTCACTACACACAACTGATGGGATCCTATGTCTGTCCAGAAAAGCAAAATATAAAAGAAGAAAACCAACCTGAAGGTACATTCGTTGGGGCAGTTTGGGCCACATCGAAATCACCCAAATATTCATGTTCAGACAGCTTTGTGCGGATGGTGATGTCACCCCAGAAAAAAGAGAAACAGTAAGATTCCCGAGTATCCCGAATATCAGTGTAAGTTTTCTTTCTTCTCAGCACACAACTTTCAACTGGGGGTGAGGATCTTTCTTATGCACCACCTGGCGAATTGTCACCCTATTTCCTAAGCATGGATCTGCTTCAACCTTCTCAGTCTTTATGCTTTCAGGCCTGATACTATCTCCAAGTTTCTTTATTACTACCAAGTGAAATAACATTTACGGGCATCATTGCCTCTGAGACATCTTCATTTTTGGGGTCACAAACAGGCTCTTTATTTAAGTTTTTCCAGGGGATGGGGAATAAGAGCCTGAAGCTGGATTCTAAATCAAAATGACAATACCTCGTATTTGGCAGAAATTAAATTATCAATTTCCTCACCTCAGTTTCTTCCTCAAAAACTGAAATATCATCATCAGGGTCCTTACCCTGCTTTGTCCTTTCCACAGGCAAGGGGTGGGACTCAAGACAGTGATACAGAAGTAGCCATAGAGAGTGACATGGGAATGATGCCTCTGGCCAGGTCCAGGTCTCCCTAAGTCATCCCTGGGCCAGTCTGGTAGGGCAATGTGCCCAGGAAAGTCTCTTGAGTACTGGAATGCCCTACTCTGTTTGTGGGCAGTGAAAAGCTTAGGGACTACTAGAGCCCAGAAAAGGAACCTCCTTTCAGGGGAAACCATCGACACTGCCTAGGGACCCAGCAGGTCTGTGGGTACTTCCAGGGCATCCAGGAGGATGGGGCAACAGTGCAATATTTGGGGATGAATACCCAAAGGCCTAGATTTACACCTTACCTCAGCTCAACAGCTGTTCGCTAAGGGCTCAGGCTCAGGCCATCTCCCAGGAGGAAATCTCCTAGTCCTGCCTGCTCTCCACAGGGGCAAGTAGGCAGATTCACTGATAGGGTGTCACTGGCAGGATCTGGGGAGCAGCTGTGCACAGAGGCCCTGCCCACGGTGAGGCAGGAGATATGAAAGGTGTGGGGACCCTGGCCCTGTGCTGTGACTGCAGCAGCAGAGCTCTGGGACTCTCTGCCATGGCCTGGGCTCTATCCCACTCTCTATGCACAGGAAGGGGACTTGGTGGCAGCCCCAGTTTGACCCTTTTCTCCCTCTGCCTCGAAATCCCCTTGACTCATAAACTTGCCCTCTCCTCTTTGTACGTCTTCCTCCTCTCAGGGTCCTGGTCCCAGTCGGTCCTGACACAGACACTCAGGAGTCTGCAGCTCTGGGATAGAGGGTCCACATATACTACTCTGGAGACAGCAATGATACTGGGGGTTACAGCCAGGTGTGCTGGGATCAGCAGCAGCCGAGAGCTACCCATCTCCCCTTGTGCATAACATCATCCTTACCCCAGGGCCCCTCTTCATTCTACATCTGGACACATGGCCTCCTTGGCCTCCTCCAGCTGCAGCTAGAAGACTCACTCTGTTGCCTGAGTGCTTCCTTTCTAGGAAGACCTCACTCCCAGGGGTCCCACACTTAGAGAGAGCAAAACTTTCCTGGGCTCGCCACCCAGGCCTTGCCCTATATCACACAGGGGTTGAGTTTCTGGGGTCTCCCTACCACATATTCTGAACCTCTCCTTGGCTTTGCGAATGGGTCCCCAACATGCTGCTGCTGCCTCTTCTAAGACACCAGCTGGACCAAAGCTCTCTTAGGAAAATGACTTGGGAAACTAAAGGGTGCTCATCCTCTTCCTGCCCTAAGGGCCTCAGCCCACGTATGCTACCCAGCTCCACGATGGCCAGAACAGAGGGGGCATCAGAGTTGGCTAAGGGGACCAGCTTACCTGAAGATGACTTCCACCAGCCCTGGTTCAGCTCCCAGTGGCCTCGGGTCCTCAAACACCTGGTTTCCCTGTCTCCTAGCCTCTCAGTCACCTGTGTCCACCTAAGCCTGAGAGGAGAAATGAAAATACTCCAAAAACAAGAAGATGGTATGTTAACATGGTTATTCAGGAAGCCGGAGGATAAACTGAAAACTGGAGAGCCAACCCCACCATGTGAGTGTGAGTCTCCTCTTATCTCCAAATCTGATCAGTTTCTCAAGGGCTGGACCAGCAGACAATGGAAGTGCCGAGCTGCTGCTCCGGTCAAAGGGCCCTTCCTCTATAGACACTGACCAACATCCCGCAGCCCCATTTCGGTCCCTTTCTCAGCCCAACAATGCCCTGGCTCCAACAGAGTGGACCCCATGTTCAGTGTCAAGTTGCAGCAGACCCTGGTTCACTGGATTATTGTGTCCACAGCATGGCTCCAAGGCCTCTTTCCAGAGCACATGGCCCCAACTGACTCTTCAGCTGCTTCAGCCTTCTCTCCAGCCCCCGGTCCCTATAACTCCTTTTAGGGCAACAAATAGAATTGGGAGTCCCTGCCGGGGAGGACCAGGGACTAGCTCAAGGTCATATTGTGGTAATGCAGGGGACCCAACGGGGGAACTTATGGTTTGTGTACCTGTGCCTTGCCACGTGGTCCCTGCTGAACGCTCAGGAGAGAGAAGTGGTGACTTAGCCATGTCCAGAAACCACACGGCCCAACCATCCCATCTCGTTTCCTTCCAGAGAAAATCTCAAGATATCTTGGAACTGCGAGTGG
>SJYQ01001223.1:296130-313310 GCA_006410935.1 Redunca redunca
TGCCATGAGCACCACCTGGGAAACAACAAACCATAAAATCAAAGCCATCTTAAGCCTTTCCTGTCCAAAACTGGATTCTTTAAATACATTGACTTTCACTTTCTCACATCTGCAGAGAGCCCATTTCGAGACAATATTCAGTTCCCAGGACTAGGGGGATATGATTCTCGTGACTCCCTCATGACCCATGCCACTATAACTGTGCATCCTTAGGGCTGCTTGGGGGCATAGAAGACAGGCTCAGGAGGTGACATTTCCCCCTCCTGATTCTCCTGCAGGGATCCATAGCACAATGACATACTGCCTGAACAAGAAGTCACCGATCTCTCACAAGGAGTCAAGGCTGCTGCAGCTTCTGGGCAAAGTGCTGCCATGTGCCACCCTGCACGTGGTGCTCAAGTGGTCCACCACAAAGGTGAAGGTCTGCAGGCATGCCCAGGCCCTAGACCCAGCTCCTGCCGCTAGTGCCACCCACACAGGGCAGTGTTCTTATCCCTGTTGGGGAAATGGGATTGAGAACAAATCTGCTGTAAAGCAGAATTGTTGTTTAGTCGCTCAGTCATATCTGATTCATTGTGACTCCAGGGACTGTAGTCCTCCACACTTCTCTGTCCATGGGATTCTGCAGGTATGAATACTGGAGTGGGTTGCCATACCCTCCTTCAGGAGATCCTCCCCACCCACAGAGCCTCCCAAAAAGGTAGGAAAGGACACAACGTTACTGTGAAACCAGCCTGAAGCCAGAATGGGGACCCATGGACTAATAGCATCACCTTCTGAGCTCACAGAGGCTGGGGGAGCTGAGAGGGGGTGGGGGAGGCTGAGCTGACACCAGAGATCCTTCCTGGTCCCAGATAAGCAATAGCTGAGTTCCCATGTCTTCTGAGGTGGGTTTGTGTTTGCACCCTGGCACCCCCTCCAGGGAGATTTTCTTGGTGGCTCAGACAGTAAAGAGTCAGCCCGCAATGCAGGGAACCCGAGTTTGATCCCTGGAGTGGGACGATCCCATGGAGGAGAAAATGGCACCCCAATGCAGTATTCTCACCTGGAAAATTCCATGGACAGAGGAGCCTGGCAGGCTACAGTCCGTGGGGGTCACAGAGAATCAAGACGACTGAAGCGACTGAAGAACTCACACATGCACTCACACCCCTCCCCTGTAGTGCTTCTCCAGGGTGGATTGGGGGTTTCATGGGGTGAAGAGAAGCTGGGTGGGAGGCAGTCATTTTGGAGGTTGGAGAGAAGTCAATGGCGGGGGCCCTGTCTATGGGGAGAGTGCACTCGATTGACAGTGGTCCTGTCACTGGCACACACGTTAGCCAGGGGGTGGAGACAGGATGGGGTAGAATACCCACCTGGGCCCAGGTGCCCGCAGGAGCAGGAGCCCATCTGGAGGGGACAAATGGCCCCCGCCTTCCTGTACATGCACTTGAGGGCCACTCATATTCCTGGTTTTTCTGCTCCCAGGTTGGTCCTCCCAAGAGGACAAGAGGCTATCAAGCACAGCTCTTGCCTTGTGTAACTGCTTCCTCCTGGGAAGTTACTGGTTGCTGGAATTCTCCTGAGTGGATTGGATTGGCAGAGAGCCAGGACTTGAATTTGGACAAACTATATTCCTGCTTGTATCAGGTGCCTGCAACCGGGCCTCAAGAGCTCACACCCAGAGGAGGGAGCTAACAGAATGGGGTCCACCAGAGCCTGGGAGTCCGCAGAACTGGGGCCCATTTGCTCTGAGGGTCCCTTTGTGCTGCGTCCCTCTATTCTGCATCCCTCCAGAGCAGGGTCCCTCCATCAGTGACATCGTCTTGGTGACATGGTGGTATGGCTGCCAAAGAGACCTGTGTGTGTATGGGATCGGGGGCATGGGTGGTGGTCCTTCAGGGTGTGTTGAAGATCAGTGCCTGTAGCACTTAATTTAATCCGTGTAGAGGTGGATGGAAAGTGCCTCTGTGTAGATGACAATAATCATAAGGGTCTTTGTTTTTTCTTTTAATTTGGATTGTGTGGGGGCGCTGTGACTTCTGTTCCCATTTTTTATCCTTATATATTTTTCTTTTTCCATTATGACTCTTTGTAGAGAACACAGTATCATTTTCTGCTACCAGGCTATGTTAATATTAGGTTTTGCTTTTCTATTATTTTGGATAAATTCAGTTCAGTTCAGTTGCTCAGTCGTATCTGACTCTTTGTGACCCCATGAGTTGCAGCACACCAGGCCTCCCTGTCCATCACCAAGTCCCAGAGTTCACTCAAACTCACGTCCATCGAGTCGGGGCTGCCATCCATCCATCTCATCCTCTGTCGTCCCCTTCTCCTCCTGCCCCTAACCCCTCCCAGCATCAGAAACTTTTCCAAGTCAACTTTTCCCATGAGGTAGCCAAAAGTACTGGAATTTCAGCTTTAGCATCATTCCTTCCAAAGATATCCCAGAACTGATCTTCTTTAGATTGGACTGGTTGGATCTCCTTGCAGTCCAAGGGACTCTCAAGAGTCTTCTCCAACTCCACAGTTCAAAAGCCTCAATTCTTCAGCTCTCAGCTTTCTTCACAGTCCAACTGTCACATCCATGCATGGGCCACTGGAAAAACCATAGCCTTGACTAGACGGACCTTAGTCAGCAAAGTAATGTCTCTGCTTTTGAATATGCTATCTAGGTTGGTCATAACTTTTCTTCCAAGAGTAAGCGTCTTTTAATTTCATGGCTGCAGTCACCATCTGCAGTGATTTTGGAGCCCCCCAAAAATAAAGTCTGATACTGTTTCCACTATTTCCCCATTTATTTCCCATGAAGTGATGGGACCAGAGGCCACGATCTTCGTTTTCTAGATGTTGAGCTTTAAGCCAACTTTTTCACTTTCCTCTTTCACTTTTATCGAGATGTTTTAGTTCCTCTTCACTTTCTGCCATAAGGGTGGTGTCATCTGCATATCTAAGCTTATTGATATTTCTCCCAGCAATCTTGATTCCAGCTTGTGATTCTTCCAGTCCAGAGTTTCTCATGATGTACTCTGCATAGAAGTTAAATATACAGGGTGACAATATACAGCCTTGAGGTACTCATTTTCCTATTTGGAACCAGTCTGTTGTTTCATATCTAGTTCTAACTGTTGCTTCCTGACCCACACACAGATTTCTCAAGAGGCAGGTCAGATGGTCTGGTATTCCCATCACTATCAGAATTTTCCACAGTTTATTGTAATCCACACAGTCAAAGGCTTTGGCATAGTCTATAAAGCAGANTTTTTTTTTCTGGAACTCTCTTGCTTTTTCGATGATCCACCAGATGTTGGCAATTTGATCTCTGGTTCCTCTACCTTTCCTAAAACCAGCTTGAACGTCAGGAAGTTCACGTTTCACGAATTGCTGAAGACTGGCTTGGAGAATTTTGAGCATTTCTTTACTAGCATGTGAGATGAGTGCAGTTATGCGGTAGTTTAAGCATTCTTTTGCATTGCCTTTCTTTGGGATTGAAATGAAAACTGACCTTTTCCAGTCCTGTGGCCACTGCAAAGTTTTCCACATTTGCTGGCATGTTGAGTACAGCACTTTCACAGCATCGTCGTTCAAGATTTGAAAAAGCTCAACTGGAATTCCATCACCTCCCCTAACTTTGTTCATAGTGATGCTTTCTAAGGCCCACTTGACTTCACATTCCAGGATGTCTGGCTCTAGATGATTATCTTGGTTGTGAAGATCTTTTTTGTACACTTCTTCTGTATGTTCTTGCCACCTCTTCTTAATATCTTCTGCTTCTGTTAGGTTTATACCATCTGTCCTTTATCGAGGCCATCTTTGCGTGAAAGGTTCCCTTGGTATCTCTAATTTTCTTGAAGAGATCTCTAGTCTTTCCCATTCTGTTCTTTTCCTCTGTTTCTTTGGATTGATCACTGAGGAAGGCTTTCTTATCTCTTCTTGCTATTCTTTGGAACTCTCCATTCAGATGCTTATATCTTTCCTTTTCTCCTTTGCTTTTCACCTCTCTTCTTATCACAGCTATTTGTAAGGCCTCCCCAGACAGCCATTTTGCTTTTTGGCATTTCTTTTCCATGGGGATGGTCTTGATCCCTGTCTCCTCTACAATGTTACGAACCTCATTCCATAGTTCATCAGGCACTCTATCTATCAGATCTAGGACCTTAAATCTATTTCTCTCTTCCACTGTATAATCATAAGAGATTTGATTTAATTCACACCTGAATGGTCTAGCAGTTTTCCCAAGAATTAATATCAACATTCTAGGAATCAGCGGACTAAAATGGACTAGAATGGGTGAATTTAACTCTGATGACCATTATATCTACTACAGCAGGCAGGAATCTCTCAGAATAAATGGAGTGGCCATCACAGTCAAAAAGAGTCCAAAATGCAGTACTTGGATGCAAGCTCAAAAATGACAGAATGACCTCTGTTCATTTCCAAGGCAAACCATTCAGTGTCACAGTAATCCAAGTCTATGCACCAACCAGTAACACTGAAGAAGCTGATGTTGAATGGTTCTATGAAGACCTACAAGACGTTTTAGCACTAATACCCAAAAAAGATGTCCTTTTCATTATAGGGGACTGGAATGCAAAAGTAGGAAGTCAAGAAACGCCTGGAGTAACAGGCAAATTTGGCCTTGGAATACACAATGAAGCAAGGCAAAGACTAATAGAGTCTTGCCGAGAAAATGCACCGGTCGTAGCAAACACCCTCTTCCAACAACACAAGAGAAGACTACACATGGACATCACCAGATAGTCAACACCGAAATCAGATTGATTATATTCTTTGCAGCCAACATGGAGAAATTCTATACTGTCAGCAAAAACAAGACCAGGAGCTGGACCAGGAGCTAACTATGGCTCTGATCATGAACTCCGTATTACCAAATTCAGACTTAAATTTGTCTGGTTAAAGTTTTGTCAATTTTGCTTATCTTCTCCAATAACCAGCGTTTAGTCTATTAATATTTGCTATTGTTTCCTTGATTTATTGTTCATTTATTTCTACTCAGATCGTTATGATTTCTTTCCATGTACTAATTTTGGCATTGTTTCTGTTCTTCTTCTTTATCAGTTGTTTTAAGAGTCAATTGATGTTGTCTATTCCATGCTTTTCTTTTTTCTTGAATTAGGATTGTATTGCCACAAACTTCCCCCTTAAAACTGCTTTTCCTGCATTCCATAGGTTTTAAGTTGTTGTGTTTTCATTGTCATATTTTTCTGGATAATTCTTATTTCCATTTTGATTTCTTTAGTAACCTGTTGGTTATTTAGAAATGTGTTGTTTAATCTCCATATGTTTGTGTTTCTTACAGCTTTTTTTTCTTACTAATTGATATCTAGTCTCATAGTGTTGTGGTCAGAGAAAATGCTTGATACAATTTCAATTTTGTTAATTTTACTGAGGTTTGATTTGGGACCCAAGATGTGATCTATCCTGGAGAATGTTCCATGCTCACTTGAGAAGAAGGTGTAGTCTTCTCCATTTGGATGGCATGTCCTGGAGATATCAATGAGATTAATCTCATCTCATGTATCATTTAAGAGATGTGTTTCTGTGCCGGGGTCCAGCACTGGTGGATCCAGGGTAATCTGCACAGGAGACGGAATTGGCGTCCTAGGAAAATACTTATTTAATTAAAGATATAAAGAGAGATTAGAAAGGAATAGTTTACTAAGAAGATTAGTGGAGATAAAGAGGCTGAATAACTTGGTGTATGTGGAATACCAATCACCACCTACTTAGGCCACAGGCGCCTTTCCATTCTCCCGAAGGAGAGGAGGCACTGAGTCCTCCCTGGTCCAATCTTAGAAGCCCAGGCAAAATTATCAGGCTTGGGGAGTACCCACGTTCTAGATGGGAATTCAGCCAGAAGGAGAAAGAAAGAACAACACGGAGGAATCAGTCTTTCCAGAAACTGATCCGTTTTTCTTTATTTTTCAGTTTTGCTTATATACCTTTCTTATACATAAGGATGAATACAGAGTCACGTGGGGGTCAGTAGAACTGACCCTTATCAAAATCAGGGGTTTCATATAAATGTATACAAAGGTCTTATGGGTTTTACATCATCTTCTGGCCATGAGGCCTGCTGACATTTTATGGCCCTTTCTGATAATGGCCAGTCAACCAGAAAACTTATTTTTTCCAGGGGTGATTTTTTTTAAACCAGGTGCCACCCTCCAAATAAAGTTGCATTCCTATAGGGTGAGGATGGAGTGGATTATAATCAAGAAAGGGAATTTACTTAGCCTACGGTTAAGCCTAAGATTAACATGAATTTACTTAAGCCTAAGATTAACATGATTAATCTTAAATGTTAATACTTATTTCTCCTATATGCTAGTTACATTCATTATAAGGGAAAGGAATGTGGAGATTTAGCAGCAAATATTGGCTCAACAAATGAAAAACCGTTCCACAATATAATTTCTAATCAATCCACTATACTATACTAATAATTTCTAACTTTTCAAAAGAGTCTGTATTTAGAAAGTTTTAAAGCATCTCGTGCCTCTCACAGTTGTGGGGCTGTAACCAACCACATGTGGCCAGATGAACCCGCTCAGGCAGACTAGAGAACCTTCAGAGGAGTTTGTAAGTTGAAACACTCTTGTCACACCCAGGAATTTTTATTAACTGGAGCTGCAAATTAGTTCCTTCTCTGAGAGAAATGGTGATGGGAGAGACCCCTGTAAAGTCAGAGGTGTAGGTGAGAGCATAAAAGAGACTCTGGTTTTGGGGGTAGATTCTCAAGGACAGGGGGTTTCCTGAGGCTCGATCTCGCCTTTGCATATGCTGAAGCCTCCTTTCTCATGACCTTTGCCATGGGCAGAGTTCCTCACGCTGGCTCCCGGCATTTCTGTATACTTTTCTGTTTTGATAATCTGTCCATTGGTGTAAGTGGGGTGTTAAAGTTGACTGATTTTTTTTTTTTTACTGTAAATTTCTGTTTTAATGTATTTTAGTGTTTGTTTTATGTATTGAGGTGTTCCTATGTTGGGGGAAGAGATGTTTACAACTGCTATGTCTTCATCTTGTATTGATCCCTTCATCACTATATAGTGTCCTTCCTCATCTATTGTAATCATCTTTAGTTTAAGGTATGATATGAGGATTGCTATCCCATCTTTCTTTTGATTCCTGTTTGCATGGCATATATTTTTCCATCCTCTCACTTTCAGTCTATATGTGTCTTTAGGTGTGAAGTTGGTTTCCTGTAGACAGCATGTACATGGGTCTTTTTCTTTTAAACTGATGTATTTATTTTAATTAGAGGCTACTTACTTTGTAGTATTGTGGCGGGTTTTGCTATATATTGAGTTGAATCAGCCATGGGTGTACATGTGTTCCCCATCCTGAAACCCCTACCACTTCTCTCCCCATCCCATTTCTCAGGGTTTTCCCAGTGCACCGGCTTTGCATGCCCTATGTCATACATCAAAGTTGGATGGGTGATCTATTTCACATATCATAATATACCTGTTTCCATGCTAGCCTCTCAAATCGTTTCACTCTGGCCTTCTCCCACAGAGTCCAAAAGTCTCTTCTTTATATACGTGTCTCTTTTTCTGCCTCACATATGTGGCCATCATTACCATCTTTCTAATTTCCGTATATATGCATTAACACACTCTATTGGTGTTTTTCTTTCTGACATACTTCACTTTGTATAATAGGCATCCACCTCAGTTGCATCCACCTCATTAGAAGTGATTCAACTATGTTCTTTTTAATAGCTGAATCATATGTACCATGGTTTTCTTTTCCGTTTGTATCCTGAAGGACATCTAGGTTGCTTCCATATCATAGCTATTGTAAACAGTGCTATGATGAGCATTGGGGTATACCTGTCTTTTTCAGTTCAGGTTTCCTCAAAGTGTATGCCCAGCAGTGGGATTTCTGGGCTGTATGGCAATTCTATTTCTAGGCTTTTAAGGAATCCCCACACTATTCTCCATATTGGCCGTTACATTTTGCATTCCCACCAACCATGTAAGAGTGTTCCCTTACTCTGCAGCCTCTTCAGCATTTATTGGTTGTAGACATTTTGATAGCAGTCATTCTGACCAGCGGGAAATGATCCCTCATTGTGGTTATGATTTTCATTTCTCTTATGATGATTGATGTTGATCATATTTTATGTGTTTGTTATCTATTTGTATGTCTTGTTTGGAGAAAAGTCTCTATGGTTCTTCGTCCCATTTTTTGCTTGGGTCATTTATTTTTCTGGTGTGGAGCTGCTTGTATATTTTTGAAATTAATTCTTTGTCAGTAGCTTCATTTGCTATTATTTTCTCCCATTCTGAAGGGTGACTTTTCATGTTCCTCATAGTTTCCTTCGCTGCGCAGAAGCTATTAAGTTTAATTAGGTCTTTTTTTTTTTTAATTTTGTATTTCCATTACTCTTGGAGTTGTGTCATAGAGTATCCTACTACGATTTATGTAAGGGAGTGTTTTGAATATGTTTTTATCTAAGAATCTTATAGTTTCTAGACCTGCATTTGAATATTGAATCCATGTTGAGTTTATTTTTGTTTATGGTGTTAGAAAGTGTTCTAGTTTCCTTCTTTTACATTTGGTAGACCAGTTTTCCCAGCACCACTTGTTAAACAGATTGTCTTTTCTTCATAGTATATTTTTGTATCCTTTGTCAAAGATATGGTGTCCATTGGTGCATTGATTTATCTCTGGGGTTTCTGTTTTATTCCATTTATCTATATTTCTGTCTTTGTGTCAGTACCATACTCTCTTGATGACTGTAAATTTGGAGTATATGCTGAAAGGGATTATTTCTTAATTTCACATTCTGTCTTCTCATTGTTAGTGCATAGAAATGCAAGGGATTTCTGTGTATTAATTTTATGTCCTGCAAAATTTCCAAATTCATTGATTAGCTCTAGTAGTTTTTTGGTGGTGTCTTTGGGGCTTTCTGTGTGGAGGATCATGTCATCTGCAGTGAGAGTTTTACTGCTTTTCTAATTTGGATTCCTCTTAATATTTTTTCTTCTCTGATTGCTATGGCTAAAGCTTCCAAAACTATGTTGAATAGTAGTGGTGAGAGTGGGCACTCTAGTCTTGTTCCTGAATATAGGGGAAATGCTTTAAATTTTTCACCTTTGAGGATAAAGTTTGCTATGGTTTTATCATATATGGCTTTTATTGTGTTGAGTTGTGTTCCTTCTATGCCTATTTTCTGGAGCATTTTTTTATCAAAAATGCATGTTGAATTTTGTAAAAGGTTTTCTCTGTGTCTATGGAGATAATCATATGGGTTTTCTCTTTCAGTTTGTTAATGCAATTTATCACATTGATTGATTTGCACATATTGAAGAATCCTTGCATCCCTGGGATAAACCCACTTGGTCATGATGGCTGACCTACTGAATATGTTGTTGGATTCTGTTTGTTAGAATTTGTTGAAGATTGTTCATCTATGTTCATCAGTGATATTAGCCTATAGTTTTCTTTTTTTGTGTAGCATCTTGTCTAGTTTGGGGATTAGGGTGATGGGGGCCTCATAAAATGAGTTTTGGAGTTTACTTTATTCCATTTTTTGGGAAGCGTTTGAGTAGGATAGGATTTAGCTCTTTAATTGTTTGGTAGAATTCACCTGTGAAGCCAACAGGTCTTGGGNTGTAAAATTTTTTCTCTGTGTCTATGGAGATAATCATATGGGTTTTCTCTTTCAGTTTGTTAATGCAATTTATCACATTGATTGATTTGCAAATATTGAAGAATCCTTGCATTCCTGGGATAAACCCACTTGGTCATGATGGCTGACCTACTGAATATGTTGTTGGATTCTGTTTGTTAGAATTTGTTGAAGATTGTTCATCTATGTTCATCAGTGATATTAGCCTATAGTTTTCTTTTTTTTGTGTGGCATCTTGTCTAGTTTGGGGGTTAGGGTGATGGGGGCCTCATAAAATGAGTTTTGGAGTTTACTTTATTCCATTTTTTGGGAAGCGTTTGAGTAGGATAGGATTTAGCTGTTTAATTGTTTGGTAGAATTCACCTGTGAAGCCAACAGGTCTTGGGTTTTTTGTTTTTTCAAATATTTTTTTTTTAATTAAAGTTTCAATTTCCATGCTTTTCATGGGTCTGGTAAGATTTTCTATTTCTTCCTGTTTCAGTTTTGGAAGGTTATACTTTTCTTAAGAATTCCTCCATTCTTTTCCAAGTTGTCCATTTTATTTTCATATAGCTGCTGATAGTAGTCTCTTGTGATCCTTTGTACTTCTGTGCTGTCTGTTGTGATTTCGACATTTCATTTCTAATTTTGTTGATTTGATTCTTCTCCCTTTTTCTCCTGATGTGTGTGGTTAATGGTTTGTCTATTTTTTTTTTTTTTTTTTTAATCTTCTCGGAGAACCAGCTTTTAGTTTTGTTGATTTTGCTATAGTTTGCTTTGTTTCTTTTTCACTTCTTTCTGCCCTAATTTTTTATTATTTATGTCCTTCTACTAACCCTGGATTCTTCATTTCTTCTTTTTCTAGTTACTTTAGGTGTAAAGTTAGGTCATTTATTTGATGTTTCTCTGTTTCTTGAGGTAAGCTCTTATTGCTATCAACCTTCCCCTTAGCACTGCTCTACTGAATGGCATAGGATATGGGTTTCATTTGTTTCTATGCATGTCTTGATTCGTTTTTTATTTCTTCTGTATTTTGTTGGTTATTCAGAAGCACATTGTTTAGCCTCCATATGCACATTTTTAATTGTCCTTTTTTTCCCCTGAAGTTGATACCAGAAAAGATGACTGAAATGATTTCAATTTTTTTTTGAATTTACCAAGGATAGATTTACAGTCCAGGATGTGATCTATCCAGGAGAATATTCCATGTGCACTTGCAAAAAAGGTAAATTTCATTGTTTTGCGGTGAAATGTCCTATAGCTATCCATTATGTCTAACTAGGGAGAAATATAAATAACCTCAGATATGCAGATGACACCACCCTTATTGCAGAAAGTGAAGAGGAACTAGAAAGTCTCTTGACGAAAGTGAAAGTGGAGAGTGAAAAAGGGCTTACAACTCAACATTCAGAAAATGAAAATCATGGCATCTTGTCCCATCATTTCATGGGAAACCGATGGGGAAACAGTGGAAACAATGTCAGACTTTATTTCGGGGGGCTCCAAAAATCACTGCAGATGGTGATTGCAGCCGTGAAATTAAAAGATGCTTACTCCTTGGAAGAAAAGTTATAACCAACCTAGATAGCATATTCAAAAGCAGAGACATTACTTTGCAAGCAAAGGTCCATCTGGTCAAGGCTATGGTTTTTCCAGTAATCATGTATGGATGTGAGATTTGGACTGTGAAGAAAGCTGAGCGTTGAAGAATTGAGGCTTTTGAACTGTGGTGTCGGAGAAGAATCTTGAGAGTCCCTTGGACTGGAAGGAGATCCAATCAATCCATTCTGAAGGAGATCAGTCCTGGGATTTCTTTGGAAAGAATGATGCTAAAGCTGAAACTCCAGTACTGTATCTACCTCATGTGAAGGGTTGACTCATTGGAAATAGACTCTGGTGCTGGAAGCATTGGGGGCAGGAGGAGAAGGGGACGACAGAAGATGAGATGGCTCAATGGTGTCACTGACTCGATGGATGTGAGTCTGAGTGAGCTCCAGGGATTGGTGATTGACAGGGAGGCCTGGGGTGCTCCAATTCATGGAGTGGCAAAGAGTCGGACAGGACTGAGTGACTGAAGTGAACTGAACTGATTGAGTCCATTGTATCATTTAAACTTTGTATTTTTCTTGCTAATTATCTGCTTGGTTAATCTATCCAAAGGTATGAGTGGTGTATTAAAGTCTTCTACTTTTATTGTGTTACTCTTAATTTCCCCTTTCCTTCTTGTTAGCCTTTGCCTTACTCATTGAGTTTCTCCTATGATGTGTGAATATATATATATATATGTATGTATGTATGTATTTGTATTTATAATTGTAATATTTTCTTGGTTTGATCCTTTGATCATTATCTAGTGTCCTCCTTTGTCTCTTTTCACTTTTTTTCAAAGTCTATTTATCTATTATGAGTATTGTTACTCCTGCTTTCTTTTGGTCTCCATTTGCAGGACATACCTTTTCCCAAATCTTTATGTTCACTCTGTACGCGTCCCTTGGTATGAAGTGGGTCTCTTTTAGACAGCATGTGTAGCGGTCTGCTTTTGTCACAATTTTTCAATACTTCCTTTGTCATGTATCTATCCATTTGTCCACTCCTCTGTCCAATCATCAACCGACCTTTTCCCTTGGTGCATATTCTGGTAAATTGCAGACATCAGTATGTCTCTCTATAAGTATTTCAGCAAGCCTGCCATTAAGTAGTGAGCCGTGCTTGTTTACAGCAGTTTTCTTTGGATATAAACTTTACAAACAACGAAATATACCAACATTTTTTTTTCCCACTCATGTTACTTTTTAATTGAAGTATAGTTCATTTACACTCCTGTGTTCAGTTCAGTTCAGTCACTCAGTTGTTACTGACTATTTGCGACCCCTTCAACTGCAGCATGCCAGGCCTCTCTGTCCGTGTGGGTAAACTGCCAGAGTTACCCAAACTCATATCCACTGAGTTGGTGATGGAATCCAACCATATCATCCTCTGTTGTCCCATTCTCCTCCTGTCCTCAATCTTTCATAGCATCAGTGACTTTACAAACGAGTCAGCTCTTTGCATCAGGTGGCCAAAATGTTGGAGTTTCAGCTTCAACATCAGTCCCTCCAATGAACTCCCAGGACGGATCTCCTTTAGGATGGACTGGTTGGATCTCCTTGCAGTCCAAGGGACTCTCAAGAATATTTTCCAACACCACAGTTCAAAAGCATCAATTCTTCAGTTCTCAGCTTTCTTTACAATCCAACTCTTACACCCATATATGACTACTGGAAAAATGATAGTCTTGACTAGATGGACCTTTGTTGACAAAGTAATGTTTCTGCTTTTCAGTATGGTGTCTATGTTAGTCATAACCTTTCTTCCAAGGAGTAAGCGTCTTTTAATTTCACGGCTGCAGTAGCCACCTGCACTGATTTTCAGTTAAGTTCAGTTCATTTCAGTTCAGTTCAGCTGCTCAGTCGTGTTCAACTCTTTGCGGCCCCATGAATCACAGCATGCCAGGCATCCCTGTCCATCACCAGCTCCCAGAGTTCACTCAGACTCATGTCCATCAAGTCAGTGATGCCATCCAGCCATCTCATCCTCTGTCATCCCCTTCTCCTCCTGCCCCCAATCCCTCCCAGCATCAAAGTCTTTTCCAGTGAGTCAACTCTTCCCATGAGGTAGCCAAAGTACTAGTTTCAGCTTTAGCACCATTCCTTCCAAAGAAATCCCAGGACTGATCTCCTTCAGAATGGACTGGTTGGATCTCCTTGCAGTCCAAGGGACTCTCAAGAGTCTTTTCCAACACCACATTTCAAAAGCATCAATTCTTCAGCGCTCAACTTTCTTCACAGTCCACTCTCACATCCGTACATGACCACCTGAAAACACACACACACACACACACACACACACATATATATATATATATTTATATTTATATTTATATTCTTTTATTTCACCTTTACTTTTTTTGTTTGTTTGTTTTTCTTTTGTGCTGAGAGCCAGCATGGGAGATCCCACCCATGTCAAGGTCATGTGAAATAGACCTGATAAGCAAGGCTTCAGGACTCGAGAGACCCCTGGACCTGCTCTTGCACATACCTCAAAACCAGAATCCTTCTGTCTTACTACCTTCTGTCTTACTATTTTTATGCTTTCAACAACTCTTCTGACATTAACAGGGTGCTATCCCCAACCACCTTTCTCCAGAAAAACATCTACTTAGGGCTCTAGTTGATAAATTTCCTGGGCATGAAAGGAGTATTTCAAAACCCCTGTTAGCATTCTATCTTACTTGGCAGGTTTATCCTGACTCTTGCAACATTGTTGAGGCAATGCTTGCTGCCAAATTCCCATATCACTTATCCATTGTGTTCCTGGGAGTGCATATAGTTAGGGTGTAGAAGAAACAGATAATAGCCTTAGCATTAGCAACATTAGATTCTGAGTTAATAAGTTCTTTCTTTGCTGTAACCCACTGAATCTTTGCTCCATAAAAATGTAACTCTGTACTTTAAGGGTGACACAGGCTAAGAATTTAAGAAAAGAACACTTCAAGGGAAAAGTATTGTTCTGGCTGACAAACCTTTATCAAAAAGAGGTCATAAACTATCAACAGGCCTCTGGGCCAGAAGATAATGTACAAAAAATAAGACTCTTGCAGGAAAAACCTGGTATCGATAAAAGTTAATACTGATGGAATGTTGAGTAGACTCTGCATTTTTCACTTTGGTCAACGTACAACTTAGGGTATAAAAGCCCTCTCTGAAAATAAAGTGATGGACCTCGCTCAATGAAGCTTGGTCACCCCGTGTCATTCATTCATTCATTCACCAACATCGTCCATCCTGAGAATATCCCTGGACTTTGCTGAGACTGGACCCCGACACTTTTGGCTACGCTTTTAACCATGTCGGATTAGTTCCCTGACCAGCGATTGAACATGCATACCCTGCAGTGGAAGTGTGGAGTCATAACCACTGAACTGCCAGGGATATCCCATATATATTCTTTTCCATCATGATTTATCATAGGATACTGAATATAGGGGACAACAGAAGATGAGATGGCTGGATGGCACCACTGACTCGATGGGCGTGAGTTTGAATGAACTCCTGGAGATGATGATGGACAGGGAGGCCTGGCATGCTGTGATTCATGGGGTCCCAAAGAGTAAGACATGACTGAGTGACTGAACCGAACTAAACTGAATATAGTTCTCTGTCCTCTACAGTAGGAACTTGTCAATCCATTCCATATACTCTAGTTTATATCTCTTATCCCCAGTCTCTTATTCTATTGCTCCCCCTATTTTCTCAGCCTTGTAAACCACAAGTCTGTTCTCTATGTCCATGAATGTCTTTCTGTTTCATACATGTGTTCATTTGTGTCATATCTTAGCTTCCACATTTAAGTGACATGGTTTGTTTGTCTTTATCTGTGTGTCTCACTTCACTTAGTATGCTCATCTCTAGGTCCACGTATGTTGATTCAAATGGCCTTATTGTTGTAGCTGTACAGATTCTTATATCCTTTTAACCATACAAAGAAGTATTCATCTGTGGTTATTTTCCCGGATATATTATGAAAACTTGTGTAGTACACCACTCTTGGAATAGTGCTTCCATTTTGAAGCTGTATTAGTATTTTATATATTTATGTCAGTCAGTTCAGTCAGTCATGTCTGATTCTTTGCGACCCCTTGTACTGTAGGACACAAGGCTTCCCTATCCATCACCAACTCCTGGAGCCTGCTCAAACTCATGTACATCCAGTGGGTGATGCCATCCAAATATCTCATTCTCTGTCTTCCCTCTCACCTCCTGCCCTCAATTTTTCCCAGCATCAAGGTCTTTTCAAATGAGTCAGCTCTTTGCATTAGATGGCCAAAATGTTGGAGCTTCAGCTTTAACATCAGTCCTTCCAGTGAACACCCAGGACCTTAGGATGGACTTGTTGGGTCTCCTCTTACACATATATGTGTGTACGAATAAATGTTTATTTTATTTTTTAATATAAATTTATTTATTTTAGTTTTAGGTTAATTACTTTACAATATTGTATTGGTTTTGCCATACATCAACATGAATCCGCCACAGGTATACACATGTTCCCCATTCTGGAACCCCTCCCTCCACATAAGTTCAGTTTAGTTGCTCACTTTGTCTGACTCTTTGTGACCCCATGGACTGCAGCTCACTAGGCTTCCCTATCCATCACATCTCCCAGAGCTTACTGAAACTCATGTACATTAAGTCGGTGATGACATCCAATCATCTCTTTCTCTGTCGCCCACTTCACCTCCTGCCTTCAGTCTTTCCCAACATCAGGGACTTTTCCAGTGAGTCAGCTCTTCACATCAGGTGGTCAAAGTATGTTGGTATGAATAAATATTTACTGTACCTTTGCTGTCCTCTTGTGGAGACATAGAATGGTTATGAATGCAATTCAAAAAATCCAGATGTATTCTCAAATATGTATATGTAGCTATGAATAAATATTTACTGTACATACGATGCCCTCTCGAGGATAAACAGAAAAGTGCTAATGAATGCAATTTATAAAATCGAAGGTATTCACTCATATGTATATTTGTGTATGAATATATATTTACTGTGCTTATGCTGATGTCTCGTGGAGAAATAGAAGAATGCCTGTGAATGTAATGTTTAAAATCCAGATGTATTCTCTCATAAGTACATGTGGGTATGAATAAATATATAATGTGATTATTCTGCCCTCACATGGAGAAATAGAAGAGAGCTTATGAATGCAATAGAAGAGTGCATATGAATGCAAGGGAAACATTTTCTCTTTTCTCATAACAGAAAATATGAAGTTGCTAGAAAAATACAAAGACAGAGAAAATCACCCATGATTTCATATACCATTGGCTCAGAATTCTGAGTTCCTGGGAAGGGGAGATAAAAGGATGAGGGTTCACTAGTTCTTTTAGTATAAAACCAGCTTTTCTGCTATTTGAATGCTAATGTAGATCTTGGTTATGAGACGTGATTCTTGCTTCGTTTCCTTTTCTTTAAGCTTCTGTTTTTACAAATGCCTAGTAATTTTCCCGCCTGTTTAGAGACTCTTTTGTTCAAGGTGTTGCTGGTGTTGTTGTTTTTGTTGTTGTTGTTTTGCATTTTTGCTATTTTAAAAAGGTTACAAGTTGTGGCTATGGAAAAATAGTGCTGCGTTGAACAATGGGGTGCATGTACCTTTTGGAAATAAGTTTTTCTCCAGGAATATGCACAAAAGAGGGGTTTCTAGGTCATATGCTAATTCTGTTTTACTTGTAAAGGAGCTGCCATACTGTTCACCATATTGGCTGTACCAATTTACATGCCCACTGACAGTGGGAGAGGGTCCTGTTTTCTCCAAACTCTCCTCATGAATTATTGTTTGTAGAATTTTTGATGATAGCTGTTCAGAGTCGTGTGAAATAGTACCTCATTGTAGTCTGGATTTGCATTTCTCTAATAATTCGTGGTGTTGAGCCTCTTTGCATGTGTTTATCTTCATCTGTATGTCTTCTTTGGAGAAATATCTATTTAGATCTGCCTGGTTTTTATTGAGTTTTTTTTTT
>SJYQ01001223.1:313333-347688 GCA_006410935.1 Redunca redunca
TTTTTTTTTTTTTTTTTTGCGGTGGGGGAGAGGTACATGAGCTGTTTGTATGTTTTGGAGAATAATGCCCTGATAAAAGACTCTTGAGAGTCCCTTGGACTACAAGAAGATCCAGTCTGAGTCCATTCTGAAGGAGATAAGCCCTGGAATTTCTTTGGAAGGAATGATGCTAAAGCTGAAACTCCAGTACTTTGGCCACCTCATGCGAAGAGTTGACTCATTGGAAAAGACATGCTGGGAGGGGTTGGGGGTGTCAGGAGTAGAAGGGAATGACAGAGGATGAGATGGTGGATGACATCACTGACTTGAAGGACATGAGTCTGAATGAACTCTGGGACTTGGTGATGGACAGAGAGGCCTGGCGTGCTTCGATTCATGGGGTCACAGAGTCAGACACGACTGAGCGACTGAACTGAACTGAACTAGTGGAAACTGCCTGTGTAGCACAGGTAACTGTCCTCAATGCTCTGTGGTAACCTAAATGTAAAGGAAATTAAAAAAAAAAAATAGGGCATATATACACACACAATCACACAGCTGATTTAGTTTGCTGTACATCAGAGAGTACCACAACATTGTAAAGCAACTACATGTGTACATATTGTAGGCTCCATTTATAGGAAGTTCTAGATGAAGCAAATATAATCTATATTAATGGAACTGAGAAGGGTTGTATGCAGGAAGCACATGTGGGCAAGGGTACCAGAGAGATTTTCTAGGATGCTGAGAAAAAATTGCACTGAGCATTATATATACATAATCTTGGTGAAATTGCATAAATATTTCTGCAATGTAAATTCCAAACAGGGTCTTTCTAAGTGGCTCTATATATTTATAAATTTACTAGATCATGTCAAATTATCCTTCAGAAAGTTGCATCACACTATGCTTCCACGGCACTGCAAGAGCACTCATTTTCCAATCCCTCATTCTCAAATTGGGGGAAATATTTGGTATCTTTTAACTTTCTCATTGAACTGTGGCAAATTGCATGGTGAGAAATTGTATTCCACTATTGTTTTGGTTTGCATTTCTTTTATTACAATTACTTTCAACATTTCCTCCTGTTTTTTGGTAATTTTTCTGTTTTAAAAAAAGTAATTTGTATTTGTTTGTACTGTGTATTTACTTCATGGTTGTCTTCTATTGGATTTTTCGTCTTCTTTTCTTATTTTGACTTTTTAACTGTGCATAAATTAGGTAAATGAGCCCCGTGTCAACTATCTTCCATATATTTATCAATTCTTTCTATAATTCCTTGTTTATTATTCATTTACAGGAATTTTACTACATAGTATAAATTTTCCTTTTTTAGCTTCTGGACAAAGGTCACCTAAATTAAGGAATTTAAATAACTTAGAAAATTCTAGGAAGCTAGAGGGTGTACATTAAAAGAATTATGGGGTGGTGGGCAACTCACTCTGAGTTCACATGTGTGCCTTTCCACATGTACTTTTCAATAAACTATTTACTATTTACACACACACACACATACACACACACATAGATAGAGAGCGAGATAGAGAGACGTAAGTGAAGGTGATTAGAGACATGATGGGCCAAGATGAAGCCAGGATGGGTGGGGCTTCACCTGGGACTCCAAACAGATGAGTCAGCCATAGGCTTGGTCATCGCTGTGAAGTCAACAGGGACACGTGTCTCGAGCTGTGATTGGAGGACTAAGGAAACCCCAGTACATGCTCAAAGAAGGTCACGAGGAGGGAAGCACAAGTGATGATCCTGCCCAGTAACCTGTCTCCCTGGGGCCAGAGGGAAGGTGATGCTACTTTTATTATGGAAAGTGTAGTCGGTGGATATTGGGAAAAGAACTTGGTCAGTGCACAGACTGTGAAAAAGTAAGCAAAAACCATGATTACTTTCACCACAGTGCATATTCTCACCCATTTCCTCCCCATCATGTTTCAGAGCATATTTTTAAACTTGGAATTATACCTCATTGCATTTTGGTTTTCATTGTCTTTGCTCTGTACTTTCCTAAATATTTTATTATAAACATTCCCAAACATTCCACAAAGTTGAAATTTTTTTCTAGCTAATACACAAAGACTTCCCACCTCAATTCTACTGTAACCATTTTATGGTACTTCCTTTGTTATGTAATTAACCTTTTGTTCATCACCCTATCCATCCATGAATCCCTCATCTCCTGATGTATTTTGTAATAAATTGCAGACATCAGTATGTATCTCTGCAAGTATTTTAGCAAGACTACCATTCAGTGGTGAGTTATGTTTGTTTACAGTAGTTTTCTTTGAAATAAAAACTTTATGTACAATGAAAGACAACCATCTTTTTTTTTCCCCAGTCTTGTTATTTTTTATTTGAAGTATAGTTGACTTACAATGTTGTGTTAATTATTGCTTTACAACAAAGTGATTCATTTATACACATATATGTGTTATATGCACAGTGTGTTTATATATATATATATATTCATTTATTTAATCTTTTTTATGGCTACAATGTGCAGCATTAGGAATAAATGTAGAAAAATATAATACATTTAAAAATTTTAAATTAAATGTATAAAAAAGGACAACAACAAAACAAAAAACAACAACACGAACAAAACAGAAGAAGACAGTTAAAAGGAAAGAAGGAAAGAAAAAGAAAACTCCACAGAATGGCAAAAGATCAACATAGAGGCAGAGATTTATAACAAGAATAAAAAATGTGACTGAGTATGCAAATATACATATACACCCATAAGGAATATCAAAACAGTAAAAGAAAAATAGGGTACATTAAATTGACCTGACAAATTAAGGACACTAAAATTATATTTACAAGAAGGAAAAAACTAACTAAGGAACAAACTTGAAAACAAAACTAGAGCAAGGTTCTAGTTGGGGAATAAAGCACTTAAAACTGACATATTTTGAGAGGAAATGTATGGCAAAACCAATACAGTTTTGAAAAGTAAAATAAAGGTAAAATAAAAATGAAAAAAATAGAAAAAGAAAGAAAGAATAGATATGTACACTTAAACAGAGGTAGATAAAGATGATTTATATGCTATAATAATTAACTGCAAGGGGAAAAGAATATTGGGAAAAGCAAACAAAGGAATAAATGTATAAAAAATAATAATAGGTATAAAAAATGAAAAAAAAAATAGAGAAAGATAAATAAAAAATAAAAGGAAAACTCCACAGAACTGCAAAAGCCCAACGTAGAAGTAGAGGTTTATAAAATCAATAAAAAATGTGACTGAGAAAAAAAACAAACTCAAAATCTTCAATAGAAATTTTAGTGCCAATAAAATCTACAACTACAACAGAGGGTTGGGGAATCCAAAAGAATCTACAGAGCAAGTCAAAAGATAAGAATAATATAGTTTTATCTTGAGTCACTGCTGTCAGAGTTCAATCCATGGCTGGACGTCACACTCTACCTCACTTCCCTAGGATACTCTCCAATATTGTGTTGATACCTGAACCTGCTGTGATTGCACCTCAGGTACTAATCTGGTCCTACTCCTATGTGTTCTTACCTGCAATGTCCACAGCTATCATAACTAGGGCATTTTCTTTTGTGGGAGCTTTCAATGACCTTTTACATATGCTGTAGACACAGGGGCTGGCTAGTTGATCATATGGATTTAATCTGCAGCTTGTACAGCTGGTAGGAAGGTTTTTGAGTCTTCTTCCTTAGCCAGATTGCTCCTGGGTTTCAATTGTGGTTTTATTTCCATCTCTGCATGTGGTTTGTCCACTGATGTTTGCTCCTGAGGCTGTGGTGGAGGACTTGGGCTTACCCCTCTGAGGGCCAGATGTGGAGGTGGGGCAGCTGCTTGGGTCACAGTGGTTGTGGCAGCACCACATACTCAAGGGGGGTGGTGACTACAGCAGCAAGAAATAAAGTGCTCTAGAAGGGCATACAGTATTGGCCAATACATTCTAGTATTCTTTCCTGGAGCATCCCCTCACTGACAGAGAATCCTGGCAGGCCACAGTCTGCAGGGAAGAAAAGAGTCGGACACTACTGAAGCAACTCTGCATGCATAGACCCAAGACATTATTTGCCTGTGACAGCCCTTCCCCGGTGAGAGTTGAGCATGAAGTTGGCACAGCTGCTTGGATTGCAGGGACTGTGGCAGCGCCAAGTGTGCAGGGACTCAGACTGCCTCCACTGCAGGAGTTATGGCCCTATCAGGGTCTTTTTTCCAGATTCTTGTAGCTGGCGATTAGGAGTCTCTTTGGCTACTTTTTGTCCATAGCTGCACCCAATCAGACATTTCGAGGGTCCCCTTGTCTGGGGTCCTTATCTGTTGTCCAGTGCGTCAGGCACAGAAAGGGCCCCCCCCTTTGCTGGGGTGCTACTTTGTAGTTAGGTGAGTCAGGCACTTAAAGAGGCTCCCTGGGTGGAGTGCTGCTCTGTAGTTTGGTGAGTCGGGCACTTGACGGGCCAGCCTCTATTGTTCAGCTTTGGATGCTGGCATGTGGAAAGAGAGAGGCTATGGTGATGGCTCCACCCCCTACATATGACTCAACAGTATCATCTTGCTTCCATGGCTGTAAGGCTTACCTCCGCAGGCATTTCCCACCCCAATCTCCTCCCACACATTCCCTCAATCCATCTCTCCATAGTCAACAGCATCTCTTATCTCCGGATAGCTCCACAATCACCACCTCCAGCTCCCAGCTGCTGTGCCTTCTAGGGGACCTGCACCACTGTCTGGGGTGTGTACGACTGCAGTGAGGCCAATGAAAATAATGTCTTATTTTCATTCTATTTTGACTGCCACAGATCAACTGTTTCACTCTTAGCCTTAAATGTTTCTCCTCTGATCCAGACAATTACCCTAATGTGGGGAGTGGACACTTTCTTCAGTTCTCCCACCCATGGAGGGTAGGTCCAGTCCTATTAACACTCGTGTTCCGCCCCCCCCTGCAGATCCTTCATCCTGCTGAATTTTGTGGTTCTATATATTCTTTTCCGCCAATCAGGTACTCCTGTCAGCTCTCAGCTGGTATTCTGCAAGCACTTCTGTGTCTGAAGATGTATTCCCGACATGTCCTTAGATAGAGAGGTATTCCATGTCCACCTACTCCTCCACCATCTTGTTCATCTCAATTTTTTGACTATTAGAAATGACTGATATGGGCATTAATGTCAAATCTTTGGGCAATTTTTTTTTTTTTTATGTTTATTGGTATAGACCTCGGAATGGGATAGCTGGGTCATATGGTAAACCAATGTTTAACTTTTTAAGAAGCATCCTAACTGTTTTCTACTGTGGCTGTACCATTTTGTATTCCCATAAGCAGGGAATGAAAGTCCAAATATTTTCACCTTCTCATCACACTTGTTCTTATCTCTTCTCTCATTAGAGCCATCCTTTTGTTGTGCCCTGCATGTTTAGCTGCCATCTGTATATCATTTTTAATGAATTTCATGTTCAAATTTTTGTCCAATTTTTGCTTCGGTGCCTTTCATATATTTTGTCAGCTTCTTAAGTTTTTCATACTTCAGTGTTACAGTTATCATTTTCATTTTCCATCGTCTATCCTACTATATAGAAAAGCAATTGATTACATTTCACATATCATCTGTATATCTTGCATCATTGCTTAAATTAATTCTTAGTTTTAGTTATTCTGTGGTTGCTCTAAATTTCATTGGCTCTTCTACATAGACATCACCAACAAATAAGACGTTTAATTCTTCTTTCCCAAATTGGACAACTTCTCAATCATTGTCTAATATGACTTCATGGACAGAAATTCAATACTAAGAGAGTGGATATCTTTTTGTTGCTTCTGATCTTAGAAGTAAAGCACTCACTATTCTACCATGAAGTGTGATGTTAATTGTGCCATTTGTTACCTTCATCAGGTGGAGGAAGATTTCTATTTCTGGTTTGCTAAGAGTTTTTAGACAGAACGTATTTAGTTGTGTCCAGCTCTTTGCAAACTCATCGACTGTAAGCGCAACAGGCTCCTCTGGACTTCGGTATTTTCCAGGCAAGAATACTGGAGTGGGTTGCCATGCCCTTCTCCAGGGCATCTTCCCAACCCAGGGATGGAACCCAGGTGTCCCACATGACAGGCAGATTCTTTACGAGCTGAGCCACGAGGGAAGCCAAGTGGAGCAAGGGCAAGTGTATTCAGTGCAGTCTCACAGCTTGAAGACAGGGGTTTCAGACTGGAAATTAGAAAACTGAGAAGAGCTACATGAACACTAAGAAAAGGAGATGGAATGGGAAAGTTTTCTGGTAGCTGACCCAGAATTAAATGGTCTTCAAAGTGCTTTCAGACCACCTTCTAGGAGGAAAGCAGAATGATTCTCATTTTCACAGACACTTCAATACAGCCTAATTATCGTGAAGGGATTGCAAGCAAGATATTAAAAACTAGTTAATGGGGAAAGGTGAGAAAGAACAGAAAACAAGCCTGAGTACTGTGGCTGCGAGGCAAGTTTTGTAGGAGACACACTCTCCCTGAAATGTGACCCATCGGAGTTGACTTAAAGAGATGAGGATGGCAGGTGAATTTGGAGGGCTCTTAACAGCATTAAAAATGCTTCATTTCTCCCATGAAACGGAGTTGCTCCTCATCTCCTGTAGAGGTGTCAGGATGGGGTTTTGTGATATCAAGGCTCACCCAGAGCCAGTGTTGGCTGGGGAAGTGACTTGCTGACCTCATAAACCATAATGGTGTGGCCCTTTGAGGATGGGTATATATAGGGGTGCTCAGCAGCTCTGGAACAGACCACTGGGAGTCTTCAAAATGACTAAGGTGAGTGGGAAGCCACAAGGCTCTAGAGCTGTTATGAAACAGCCAACTTTAGATACCAAGGAGGAAAATATGAAGCCCTCCTATCAACTGAGGTCCAAAAAATGTCAAGGTGAGCTGAACCCACCCATGGTCCTCTTGCCCATTGACACCATCTCATAAGATGCTCCCCCTGCCCTGTCCTTGCCTGGCACATACCACTTCTTTAACCAAACCCCTTCTCCTAAAGCCGTTGTTCCCATCCGTCTTCACCCTCTTCCCCAAACCAGTGCCCTTCTGTGCTCCCTCTCTTGTTTTCTCCAGATGGCCAGGGTAATCATGAGGGTGAATAAGCACATTTAAGGAAACCTGGCCAAGGAAATTTCTCAAAAAAGTCCCACCTAAAGAAACTGAAGAAATTCTGAGGCTCACAGCTCTGTAGCCAGTGTTCCAAGGTGAATGAAGAGGTCAATCACCTCCACTGCCCTCTGAAGTCTCAGTCCATCTCCCCACTCTCCAGCCACTCCAGCCCCTGCTCCCTGATGCACTCAAGGCACTCCCAGGTATCCTACAGACTCGGTCCTATGGGGAAGTGACTGCAAGTCATCTGCGACTGAAGGAGGCCAGACAGCAAGCAGAAACACACACTGCCATTCCTTGCCCCCTCAAGGCACAAGTCCAGATCTCTGAAGTCTCCCAGACCCCCAGAACAGGATGCCTCAGTTTCCCCACCTGTGAGCCCAGGGGTTAGAGTACCTGCCACATCTTCTCAGGACTTATGGAAGCCCAGCATGCATCAGCTGAGACTGGGAGAGCTTGAGTGCATGAGACTCGGAGTGGACTAGTCATGTACTCACCGTGGCATCGTGACTGCACGCCCCACCCCTGGCCCTCACCAGTAATTACAGCCATCAGGCTTGGCCAGCTGGGCGCCCAGATGGTGCTACTCCCTGCTCAGTAGGTCCAGGCAGCTGCAGTGACCCAGCTGCATGCAGACGGTGCCGTCAACATTCAGCACCTGGCCTGGAGTGCAGTAACAACCAGGTTGGCAGCATCAAAGGCAGTGCTGGGGGACATGGAAAGGAGGGCCCAGGTCTGTGGAAAGTGAGGGGCCCAAGGGGACTGCTGCAGGATGGAGGGGGATGCCTAGGAGCCACAATGAAGTGAAGAAGGAGGCTCTGGGGTGGCAAATTGGGGTGAGTTTGATGCTCCAGTTCATAACTGTCTTTTCTAAACACAGTTTATGCCGAGTTTCCACTGGAGTTTCTCCTTCAGGGGAGTGGGGAAAGAACAGCCTGTGAGGAACATCCCTGAATGGCGTATCTGCCAGACTTTGGGCCCCGTGGAGGGTTGAGTGGGGACCAAGGCAGATCTCCTAGGACGGAGGGAGCCGGGGACCTTAAAGCTGGCGGGATCGGTGGGCGTTTGGTAAGGTCCCCGAGCTATTTGGGAGAGGTCGGGGCCATGCACCTTGTCCTGGTCCTCCAGCCTCCTTATGGAGCTTCCCGTCCTCCTTGGACAGGCCCGAGCAAGGCTTCTCAAAGCGCCGTCGCTTTGCCCTAGCTGTTTGCTCCAGCATCTTTTGACTCGGGGCAGCTTCCTTGCCACTGTGCAGGCGCCACTTGACAGCGCCTTACCGCACCTCCAGCCCACCCACTGGAAGCCGGTCTGGGACCCTCTCCGTGGTGCTGGACTGACTCCGTGCCCCCGCACACGCGTGCACACTCTCGTGCGCACAGGGTCAATGTCTGCACCCCAGGCGGGGGGTTTCGGATGATCCACCAAGAAGACTACCCTTTTCCTGTGCATTCCTGCTGTTTCTATCATAAAATGTGTCAACCGAGAAAGGTATATGCGGTAAGGACAAGGGCTGCTGGTTGAGGCTCACTAGCACTAAACTCTAGAACCAGGAGCCAGGCCGGCTGGGCTTTGACCCTATCCTGCCCGCCAACTGTGGACCCCCCCAGGTCAGAGGGGCTACACCCTGCTGTCCAGCAATGTGACCATCAGGAGCCCAATCGCACCATGAGGTCATCCCAGGAGCAAGCGCATGAAGGACCACAGGCTCTGTACATGGCCCCTTCGAGGGCGGTACAGATGGTCACAGCGGAGGAAGGATGCCGGGTGGGTAGACAGCTGTGCGGATTACTCCCCTGCCCTGCCCCCACCTCCCCGCTCGCCTCCCCAAAATGTCCCCCTCAGCTTTCCCACCTCTCCTCCTTGACCCCCGCAGCCATCCCTGGCAGGTACCTGGGCACCACAGAGCTTTGCAGGCCCTACCCTAGGTCTGAAACCCTTCAGAGTAATCCCCCAGGCCCTGGAGTAAGGGCTGGTCACAGGCTCGGGTCTGACTCCAGAGTCCCCCGCCCAGCTCCAGCTCCAGCTGGACCAGGGTCCCCAAGGGCCTCAGCCTCCAGCTCCTGGAAAATAGAAGAGGAAGCAGTAGCGAGGGGCTGGGCTTGGCTGAGGCAAGGCAACAGGCTCGTCTGGGCTCCATGGGACGCACAGTCACATTCCTGCAAGAGGCAGGGCTCCTCCTCTGCCTCCAGGTCTGGGAAAAGAGAGGGTACTGAGACCAGCAGGGGCAGTGGGGCCATGCTGGACGGGTCCCTGCTGGGGGTAGGGGGGGCTGGTGCAGAAGCAGTGTCTAAGAGGCAGAGCAGTAGCTCCATGGGGTCCAGAGTGACCACATGGGCTGACCTGAGGTGTGCAGGTGGGAGAGGTGGAGAGGACAGTGGAGGCTGAAGGGGCCCAAAGGGTGGGGGAGGGGGGAAGAGTGCAGTGCACAGGACAGGCCGACCCCTCTCTGCTCCCATCTCTCAGGGATTTTTCCACCCCAGTGCTACCCCTCACCCCTGCACAGACCCATTCTGGAAGGGCAGGGGTAGGGGGTGAAGTCAGGAGAGGCCCCATTCTTACCCTCCTCTCAAGGCCAGGAGGTGATGAGGCCAGAGACACAAGAGCTGGTGGAGAAGCAGCAGACAGCAGGTGCACTCTTACAGGCTGAATGCGTCCCCACCAATTCATTGGCACCCTAATGTGTGAGCATGACTGCAGATTTGTGACCTTGTTTCGGGGAGTGTCTTTTCAGAGGTGATCAAGTTACAATGGGGCCATTAGGGTGACCCAAACCCTGTGTGACTGGTGTCCTTCTACGAAGGGGAAATTGGGACACAGGTACAGACAGAAGGGATGTGAAGTCCCAGGGAGGAGAAGGTTATGTGGAGTAGGTGGTAGTAGTGATGCAGCCATAGGCCAGGGGAGGCCAGGAGTTGCCCACAAACTCCTAAAGATGAAGGTGGCTGAGAACAGCCCCAATAGACAGAGACAGGTGGGAAGAGTGAGACTGGTGAGGAGGGGCAGGCGAGTGGCATACACAGGCTTGGCTGCAAAGAGCTGCACACTGTGCCTGTGGGAGGGGGGCTCTCTGTGGCCCATGGAGGCCAACACCACCCCCAACCCCCATGTAGAGGAGAGACAGAGGGTTCTCGGGGTCACAGGGCCATTGCAGGGGGTGGCAGTCTCACCAATTCTCACATGGACGAAGCACAATACTGCCTGAGTGGTGGAGTCATCCCCCATGGGTACAGAGGCAGTCCCTGGAGCAGACCACTGCCAGTCTTCAAAATTACAAAAGACAGCTCCAAGTGGAGCAAAGGTATGTGTATTCAGGGCATTCTCACAGCTGGAAGACAGGAGTTTCAGAATGGAAACTAGAAAACTGAGGAGAGCTATGTGAACACTGAGAAAAGGGGGTAGGATGGAAGTTTTCTGGTAGGTGGCCCAGAATTAAATTGTCTTCAAAGTGTTTTAAGACCACCTTGTACAAGGAAAGCAGACACTTAAACACAGCCTAATTATCAAGGAGGGATTTTAGACAAAATATTACAAACTAGATAATGGTGAAAGGTGAGAGAGAACAGAATGAAAGCCTGAATATTATGGCTGTGATACCATTTGCAGAGGAGACACAATACCACTGTCATGTGACACATCAGTGTTGAGTTAGAGAGATGAAGATGGCAGGTGAGGTCCATAGTCTCATAAGTGGCACTAAAAATGCCTCTTTTATCCCACCAAACCATCTTAATTTCTCCCCTTCCTACCCTAGAAGTGTAGGAAACAACGGCTTTGTGATGTCAAGGCTCACCCAGGCCACCAATGGATAGGGAAGTGAATTGATGACCTCATAATATATAATAGTGTGCCCCCTGGGCAGGGTATATATAGGGGTGCTCAGGGAAACACCCCTATAAGGCGCACCCTGGTAGGCTACAGCCCATGGGGTCGCTGAGTTGGACACGACTGAGCGAATTCACTTTCACTTTTCATTTTCATGCGTTGGAGCCCCCAAATCAACAACGTTAAAAGCTGGTTCTTTGAGAAGATAAATAAAATTGACAAACCATTAGAAAGAAAGAGAAGAATCAAATTAATAAAATTAGAAATGAAAATAGAGAAATCAAAACAGACAACACAGAATACAAAAGATCTTAAGAGACTACTATCAGCAACTATATGCCAATATAGTTGGCATATGGACAACTTGGAAGAAATGGCAACCCAGTCCAGTGTTCTTGCCTAAAGAATCTCAGGGACAGAGGAGCCTGGTGTGCTTCCATTTATGATGTCGCAAGGAATCGGACATGACTGATGCAACTTAGCAGCTCAGGGGCGCTGGAGCAGACCACTGCAAAAATTCAAAATGGCCAAAGACTGTTCCAAGAGAAGCAAAGGCACGGGTATTCATTGTCTCATAGCCTGCAGACAGGGGTTTCAGACTGGTAACTGGAAAACGGAGGAGAGCAACGAACACTGCGAAAAGCAGGTGGGATGGAAATTTTCTCATAGGTGGCCCACAATTAAATGGACTTCAAGGCGCTTTCAGACCACCTTGTAGGAGGAATGTGGAATGATCCTCATTCCCACAGACATTTAATAAAGCCTAATTTTCAAGGAGGGATTTTAGGCAAGATTAAAAACTAGATAATGGTGAAAGGTGAGAGAGAACTGAATGAAAGCCTGAATACTGTGGCTGCGAAAACAAGTTTGGAGGAGGCTCACTACCCCTGCCATGTGACACAGCATTGTGAAGTTAGAGAGACAGATGACAGGTGAACTTCATGGGCTTATAAATGACATTTAAAATGACTCTTGTAGGTCTAGCTTGTCCATTGTATCATTTAAAGTTTGTGTTTCCATGTTAAGTTTCTGTTTCATTGACCTATCCATAGTTGTGAGTGGGGTGTTACAGTTTCCCACTATTATTGTGTTACTGTTAATTTTCTCTTTCATACTTTTTTAGCATTTGCCTTACGATTGTGGTGTTCTTATGTTTCGTGCTGCTGCTGCTGCTGCTGCTAAGTCACTTCAGTTGTGTCCGACTCTGTGCAACCCCATAGATGGGAGCCCATAAGCCTCCTCCATTCCTCGGATTCTTCAGGCAAGAACACTGGAATGGATTGCCATTTCCTTCTCCAATGCATGAAAGTGAAAAGTGAAACTGTAGTCACTCAGTCATCTCTGACTCTTTGCAACCCCATGGACTGCAGAATACCAGGCTCCTCTGTCCATGGAATTTTCCAGGTAAGAGTACTGGAGTTGGTTGCCATTGCCTTCTCTGGTGTTGGGTTTGTATGTATTTATAATTATTATATCTTCTTCTTGGACTGATCCTTTGATCATTATGTAGGGTCCTTCTTTGCCTCTTCACAGCCTTAATTTTAAGGCTATTTAATCTTATATAAGTATTGCTACTCCTGCTTTTTTGTGGTCTCCATTTGCATGAATATATTTCTCCAAGTCTTCACTTTCAGTCTGTATGTGTCCCTTGTTTTGAGGTGGGTCACTTGTAGACAGCATATATAGGGGTCATGTTTTTGTATATATTCAGCCACTCTTTGACTTTTGGTTGAGACATTCAGCCCATTTACATTTTAGATGGTTATTGATAAGTACGGTCCCTTTGCCATTTACTTTGTTGTTTTAAGTTTGCGTTTATACACGCTTTCTGCATTTCCTGTTTAGAGAAGATCCTAAAAGCTTTGTTGCAAAAATCAACAACGTTAAAAGCTGGTTCTCTGAGAAGATAAATAAAATTGACAAACCATTAGAAAGAAAGAGAAGAATCAAATTAATAAAATTAGAAATGAAAATAGAAATCAAAACAGACAACACAGAATACAAAGGATCTTAAGAGACTACTATCAGCAACTATATGCCAATAAAATGGACAACTTGGAAAAAATGGACAAATTCTTAGAAAATTATACTTTCCAAAACCAAATCGGGAAGAAATAAAAAAATTTTAACAGATCCATCACAAGCACAGAAATTGAAACTGTAATCAGAAATCTTCCAGCAAACAAAAGCCAAGGACCAGACAGCTTCACAACTGAATTCTACCAAAAATTTAAAGAGCTAACACCTATCTTACTCAAACTCTTCCAGAAAATTGCAGAGGAAGGTGAACTTCTAAACTCATTCTATGAGGCCACCATCACCCTAATACCAAAACCAGACAAAGAAGCCACAAAAAAGGAAAACTACAGGCCGATATCACTGACTAACATAGATGCAAAAATCCTTAAAATTCTAGCAAAAAGAATCCAACAATGTATTAAAAAGATGGCAATCTATACCAAGTGGGCTTTATCCCAGGAATGCAAGGGGTTTTTAATATCCATAAATCAATGTAATACACCGCAGTAACATATTGAAAGCTAAAAATCATATGACTCTCTCAATAGATGCAGAGAAAGCCTTTGACAAAGTTAAACATCCTCTTATGATCAGTTCAGTTCAGTCACTCAGTCATGTCCAACTCTTTGTGATCCCATGAATCGCAGCACATCAGGCCTCCCTGTCAATCACCATCTCCCGGAGTTCACTCAGACTCACGTTCATCGATTCCGTGATGCCATCCAGCCATCTCATCCTGTCAATCCCTTCTCCTCCTGCCCCCAATCCTCCCCAGCATCAGAGTCTTTTCCAATGAGTCAACTCTTAGCATGAGGTGGCCAAAGTACTGGAGTTTCAGCTTTAGCATCATTCTTTCCAAAGAAATCCGAGGGCTGAGCTCCTTCAGAATGCACTGGTTGGAACTCCTTGCAGTCCAAGGGACTCTCAAGAGTCTTCTCCAACTCCAGAGTTCAAAAGCATCATTTATTTGGCGTTCAGCCTTCTTCACAGTCCAACTCTCACATGCATACATGACCAAAGGAAAAACCATAGCCTTGACTAGACAGACCTTAGTCAGCAAAGTAATGTCTCTGTCTTTGAATATGCTATCTAGGTTGGTCATAACTTTTCTTCCAAGGAGTAAGTGTCTTTTAATTTCATGGCTGCAATCACGATCTGCAGTGATTTTGGAGGCTCCCCCCAAATAAAGTCTGATACTGTTTCCACTGTTTCCCCATCTATTTCCCATGAAGTGATGGGACTGGATGCCATGATCTTTGTTTTCTGGATGTTGAGATTTAAGCCAACTTTTTCACTTTCCTCTTTCACTTTCATCAAGAGGCTTTTTAGTTCTTCACTTTCTACCATATGGGTGGTTTTATCTGCATATCTGAGGTTATTGACATTTTTCCCAGCAATCTTGATTCCAGCTTGTGTTTCTTCCAGTCCAGCGTTTCTCATGATGTACTCTCCATATACATTAAATAAGCAGGGTGACAATATAAAGCCTTGATGTACTCCTTTTCCTATTTGGAACCAGTCTGTTGTTCCATTTCCAGTTCTAACTGTCGCTTCCTGACCAGCATACGATTTCTCAAGAGGCAGGTTAGGTGGTCTGGTATTCCCATCTCTTTCAGAATTTTCCACAGTTTACTGTGATCCACACAGTCAAAGGCTTTGGCATAGTCAATAAAGCAGAAGTAGATTTTTTTTTCTGGAACTCTCTTGTTTTTTTCCATGATACAGCGGATATTGGCAATTTGATCTCTGGTTCCTCTGCCTTTTCTGAAACCAGTTTGAACATCAGGGAGTTCATGGTTCATGTATTGCTAAAGCCTGGCTTGGGGAATTTTGAGCATTACTTTACTATCATGTGAGATGAGTGCAATTGTGCGGTAGTTTGAGAATTCTTTGGCATTGCCTTTCTTTGAAATTGGAATAAAAACTGAACTTTTCCAGTCCTGTAGCCACTGCTGAGTTTTCCAAACTTGCTGGCATATTGAGTGCAGCACTTTCACAGCATCATCTTTCAGGGTTTTAAACACCTCAGCTGGAATTCCATCACCTCCACTAGCTTTGTTCATAGTGATGCTTTCTAAGGCCCACTTGACTTTACTTTCCAAAATGTCTGGGGCTAGATTAGTGATCACATCATCATGATTATCTGGGTAGTGAAGATCTTTTTTGTACACTTCTTCTGTGTATTCTTGCCACCTCTTCTTAATATCTTCTGCTTCTGTTAGGTCCATACCATTTCTGTCCTTTATCGAGGCCTATCTTTGCATCAAATGTTCCCTTGGTATCTGTAATTTTCTTGAAAGAGATCTCTCGTCTTTCACATTCTGTTGTTTTCCTCTATTTCTTTGCATTGATCGTTGAAAAAGGCTTTCTTATCTCTTCTTACTATTCTTTGGAATTCTGCATTAAGATGCTTATATCTTTCCTTTTCTCCTTTGCTTTTTGCCGCCCTTCTTGTCACAGCTATTTGTAAGGCCTCCCCAGACAGCCATTTTGCTTTTTGGCTTTTCTTTTCCATGGGGATAATCTTGATCCATGTATCCTGTACAATGTCATGAACCTCATTCCATAGTTTATCAGGCACTCTATCTATCAGATCTAGTCCCTTAAGTCTATTTCTCACTTCCACTGTATAATCATAAGCGATTTGATTTAGGTCATACCTGAATGGTCTAGCAGTTTTCCCTATTTTCTTCAATTTGAGTCTGAATTTCGCAGTGAGTTCATGATCTGAGCTACAGTCAGCTCCTGGCCTTGTTTTCATTGACTGTATAGAGCTTCTCCATCTTTGGCTACATAGAATATAATCAATCTGATTTCGGTATGACCATCTGGTGATGTCTATGTGTAGAGTCTTCTCTTGTTGGAAGAGGGTGTTTGCTATGACCAGTGCATTTTCTTGGCAAAATTCTATTAGTCTTTGCCCTGCTTCATTCCGTATTCCAAGGCCAAATTTGCCTGTTACTCCAGGTGTTTCTTGACTTCCTACTTTTGCGTTCCAGTCCCCTATAATGATGTTGAATTTTTTTTTTATTTTTATTTTTATTTATTTTTGTTTTTTTTTTTAGTTTACTTTACATTACTGTATTGGTTTTGCCAGTCCCCTATAATGAAAAGGACATCTTTTTTGGGTCTCACTTCTAAAAAGATTTGTAGGTCTTCATAGAACCATTCAACTTCAGCTTCTTCAGCGTTACTGGTTGGATAATAGACTTGGATAACTGTGATATTGAATGGTTTGCCTTGGAGACGAACAGAAATCATTCTGTCATTTTTGAGATTGCATCCAAGTACTGCACTTTGGACTCTTTTGTTGACCATGATGGCTACTCCATTTTTTCTGAGGGATTCCTGCTTGCAGTAGTAGATATAATGGCCATCTGAGTTAAATTCACCCATTCCAGTCCATTTTAGTTCACTAATTCTTAGAATGTCGACATTCACCCTTGCCATCTCTTGTTTTACCACTTCCAATTTGCCTTGATTCACGGACATGCCATTCCAGGTTCCTATGCAATATTGCTCTTTACAGCATCGGATCTTGCTTCTATCACCAGTCACATCCACAGCTGGGTTATTGTTTTTGCTTTGGCTCCATTCCTTCATTCTTTCTGGAGTTATTTCTCCACTAACACCCTGCACCTGAGATCAGGGTTGGTACCCCTGAGGAGCCACCCTGAGCCCGAGGTCAGGGGAGGCGGCTGAGAGCAGCCATCCATGCCTGAGGCCAGGGCCGGCCACTGGCAAGAAGGTCAGATACCTTCTTATGATAAACTTTCCAGAAAGAAAGAATATAAGGAATATACCTCAACATAATAAAAGTTATATATGACAAACCCACAGCAAACATCATCTTCACAGCTGAAAAATTGGAGGCATTTCCCCTAATGTCAGGAACAAGGTAAGGGTGCCCACTCTCACCACTACTATTAAGCATAGTTTTGGAAATTTTGGCCACATCAATCAGAGCAGAAAAGGAAATAAAAGGAATCCATAATGGAAAAGAAGAAGTAAAACTCTCACTGTTTGCAGATGACATGATCGTCTATATAAAAAACCCTAAAGACTCTACCAGAAAATTACTAGAGCTAATCAATGAATATAGTACACTTGCAGGATATAAAATTAATACACAGAATCCCTTGCATTCCTATACACTAACAATGAGAAAACAGAAAGAGAAATCAAGGAAACAATTCTATTCACCATTGCAATGAAAAGAATAAAATATTTAGGAATATACCTAACCTAAACAAATAAAAGACCCATCTATATATAAAACTATAAAACTGATGAAAGAAATCAAAGAGGACATAAACAGATGGAGAATTATACTATGTTCATGGATTGGAAGAATCAATATGTGAAAATGAATCTATAGATTCAATGCAATCCCTGTCAAGCTACCAACACTAGCTAGAACAAATAATTTCCCAATTTACCTAGAAATACAAAACAACCTCGAATAGCCAAAGCAAACTTGAGAAAGAAGAATGGAATAGGAGGAATCAACCTGCCTCATTGCAGGCCAGTCCAGGTTCAATGCAAGAGAAATATTGCTCAAGGCTGGTGCACTTGGATGACCCAGAAGGATGGGATGTGGAGGGAGGTTGGGAGGGAGGTTCAGGATGGAAACCACATGTAAACCCATGGCTGATTCATGCCAGTGAATGGCAAAAACCACTTCAATGTTGTAAACTAATTAGCCTCCAATTAAAATAACATATTAAAAAATTAAAGCTTCTTTTATCCCACCAAACCATCTGAATTTCTCCCCATTCTCCCAAAGAGGTGGCAAGTTTGGGCTTTGTGATGTCAATGCCCACCAATGGCCACCATTGCCTGGGGAAGTGACTTGCTGACTTCAAAAAGCATAAGGGTGTGCCTCCTTAGGAGGATTACATAGAGAGGCTCTCAGGGGCTCTGGAGTAGACGACTGTGAGTCTTCAAAGTGGCAAAAGACAGCTCCAAGTGGAGGAAAGTAAAGTGTATCCACTGCATTCTCAAGCCTGAAGACACGAGTTTCAGTCGAGAAACTAGAAAACTGAGGAGGGCTATGTGAAAGAGGTGGCATGGAAGTTTTCTGGCATGTTGCCCAGAATTAAATGGCCTTCAAGGTGCTTTAAAATCATGTTGTAGGTGGAGAGTAGAATGATCCTCATTTCTGCAGACACTTAAATACAGCCTAATTATCAGTGATGGATTCTGGCAAAATATTAAAAACTAGATAATAGTGAAAGGTTACAGAGAACAGAATGAAAGCCTGAATATTGTGGCTGTGAAGCAAGTTTGTAGACACACTACCATATGTAAAACAGTGTGGAGTTAGATGAAAATGGAAAGTGAGTTTTGCTGGCTCATAAGGGGCATTTTAAATGGCTCCTTTATCCCAGCAAACCATCTAAATCTCTCCCCATCCCCCCCATAGGTGTCAGGATGTGGTTTTGTGAGATCAAACTCACCCAGGGCACCATTGGCTGGGGAAGTGACTTGACCACATCATAAAGCATAAGGGTGTGTCCACATGGGGAGGAGGATGTATAGGGGTGCTCAGGGCCTCTGGAGCAAATCACTGCGTCTCTAAAAGACACGCTCCAAGTAGAGCAAGAACAAGTTTATACAGTGCATTTTCACAAGTCTGAAGATAGGGATTTCACAAGGGAAACTAAAAAACAGATGATAGCTACCTGAACACTGAGAAAAGGAGGTGGGATTAGTTTCCTGATAGGTGGCCCAGAATTAAATGGTCTTCAAGGTGCTTTAAGATGACCTTTTTGGAAGAAAGTGGAATGACCCTCACTTCCACAGACACTTAAAATGAAAGAGAGTGAAGTCGATCAGACATGTACGACTCTTTGCCACCCCATGCTCCAGAATCCATGGAATTTTCCAGGCAATAATACTGGAGTCGGCTGTCATTTCCTTCTCCAGGGGGTCTTCCCAACGCAGGGATTGAACCCGGGTCTCCTGTATTGCAGACAGACCCTTTAACGTCTGAGACACTACATTCTAATTTTCAAGAAGGGATTCTAGTCAAGATATCAAAAAGGAGATAATGGTGAAAGATAAGAAGGAACAGAATGAAAGGCCAAATACTATGACTGTGAAGCCAAGTGTAAAGGAGAAACAATAACCCTGCCATGTGTCAAAAAGAGTGGAGTGAGCAAGAGGACAATGGCAGGTGAGATTTGCTGTCTCATAAGGGACATTTAAAATACCACGTTTATCCCACCAAACCATCTGAATTTATCGCCATCCTCCCCTAGAGGTCTCAAAATGAGGCTTTGTGATGTCAAGTCTAAATCAGGGCCTCCATTGGCTGGATGAAATGTCTTGCTGACATCATAAAGAATAAGGGTGTGGCCCCATGGAGACGGTTATATAGAGTGGTACTCAGGGGCTCTTGAGCAGACCACTGCAATCCTTCAAAACGGCAAAAGATACTCAGCAAGAGCAAGCTTATTGTGCAGTCTCACAGCATGAAGACAGGGGTTTCAGTCTGGAAACTAGATAGCTGAGGCAATCCATGTGAACACTGAGAAAAGGGGGCGGGATGCAAGTTTTCTGGTATGTGATCCAGATGAAGTGTTCTTCAAGGTGTTTAAACCACCTTGTAGGAGGACAGTGGAATGATCCTCATTTCCACACTCTTAACAACAGCCTACTTATCAAGGTGAGACTTTAGGCAAGATATCCAAAACCAGATCCTAGTAAAAGAATACTGAGAACAGAATGTAAGCCTGAACACTGCATCTGAAAGCCAGATTTGAGGAGACACACTAGCCCTGCCATGTGACACATCAATGTGGTTAAAGAGATGAGGATGGCAGGTGAGTTTTGAGTGCTCATCAGTTCAGTGCAGCTCAGTCACTCAGACGTGTCCAACCTTTTGCCACCCCAATGAATCACAGCAAGCCAGGCCTCCATATCCATCGTTAACTCCCGTAGGTCACACAGACACACGTCCATTGAGTCAGTGTTGCCATCCAGCCATCTCATCCTCTGTCGCCCCTTATCCTCCTGCCCCCAATCCCTCCCGGCATCAGAGTCTTTTCCAGTGGGTCAACTCTCGGCATGAAGTGGCCAAAGTACTGGAGTTTCAGCCTTAGCATCATTCCTTCCCAGGAAATCCCAGGGCTGCTCTCCTTCAGAATGGACCGGTTGGATTTCCTTGTAATCCAGTGGACTCTAAAGAGTCAGTGCTCATAAAGGTCATGTGAAAATGCCACTTTGATCCCCACAGAACATCTGAATTTCTCCCCATTCTGCCCTAGACAATTCAGGATAGGGCTGTGTGATGTCAAAACTCACCCAGGGCCACATGAACTGGGAAACTGACTTGCTGACTTCATAAAGCATAATGATATGGCCGTCTGTGAAGGGGTATATATATGGGTGCTCATGGTCACTGGAACAGACCACTGTGAGTCTCCAAATGACAAAAGACAGCTCCAAGTGGAGCAAGGGCAAGGGTATTCAGAGCAATCTCACAGCCTGAAGACAGGCATTTCAGACTGGAAACTAGAAAAATAAGGCCAAACACCAGAACACTGGAAAATAGAGGTGGAATGGAAGTTTTCTGGTAGGTGACTCAGCCTTCAGTTGTCTTCAAAGTGCTTTAAGATCACCCTGTTGGAGGAAATTGGAATGATCCTCATTTGCACAGACACTTAAATATAGACTAGTAATCAAGGAGGGGTTTTAGTCCAAATATTAAAAAACTAGATAATTGTGAAAGATGAGAGAGAATAGAATGAAAGACTGACAAGAAACCACGTTTGTAGGAGACACAATAACTCTAACATCTGACACATCATTGTTGAATGAATGGTGTGAAGATGGCAGATGAGTTTTGAGGTCACTACTGGAGCATAAAAATGATTTATCCCACAAACCTTTTGAGTTTCTACCTATCTTCCCCTAGTGGTGTCCGAATGGGGCCATGGGATGTCAAGGCTCAGCCTGACCAAAACTGGCCTGGGAAGTGACTTGCTGACATCATAAACCATAAGGGTGTGGCTGCCTGGGGAGGGGTCTATATAATCATGCTCAGGGGATATGGAGCAGACCACTGCCAGTCTTCAAAATGACAAAAGACAGAGCTCCCCATAGGTCAAGGGCAAGTGTATTCAGTGCATTCTCACAGCTTGAAGACAGAGGTTTCTGACTGGAAACAAGAGAACTTAGGTGAGTTATGTGAACACTGAGAAAATGAGGTGGGATGGAAGTTTTCTGGCAGGTGGCCCAGAATTAAATGGTCTTCAATGTGCTTTAAAACCACCTTGTGTGATTTCCTGGTGGCTCAGATGGTAAAGCGTCTCCCTGCAATGCAGGAAATCCAGGTTAGATCCTGGGTCAGGAAAATCCCCTGGAGAAGGAAATAGCAATCCACTCCAGTACACTTTCCTGGAAAATTCCATGGATGAAGGAGCCTGGTGAGCTACAGTCCATGGGGTCGTAAAGAGTATGACATGATGGAGTGACTTTATTTTCTTTCTTTCAGATTGTAGGATGAAAGTGGAATGATCCTCATTTCCACAGACACTTAAATACAGACTAGTTACCAACGAGGGATTTTAGGCATGTTATTCAAAACTAGATAATGGTGAAAGGTGAGAGGACAGAACAAAAGACTGAATACTGTGGCTGTGAAGACAGCTTTGGAGGAGACACACTAGCCCTGCCATGTGACACATAAGTGCAGAGTTAGAGAGATGAAAATGGCAGATGAGTTGCATGGGCTCATAAGGGACTTTTTTTTTATATCTCTTTTATCTGACCAAACTATGGGGATTTCTGCCATCCTCCCCTAGCATTGCTAGGATGGGGCTTTGTGATGTGAAGGCTCAAACAGGACCACCACTGGCTAGGGAAGTGACCTGCTGACGTCATAAATCATAAGGGTGTGTCCCTGTGATGATGTGCTCAGGACTCTGGGGCAGACCACTGAGAGTCTTCAAAATGACAAAACCCAGCTCAAGTGGATCAAGGACTAGTGTATACAGTTCTGTCACACAGCCTGAAGACATCGGTATCAGGCTAGAAACAAACAAACAAAACCCTGAGGAGATCTATGAGAACTCTGTGAAAAGATGATGGGATGGAAGTTTCCTGGTAGGTGGCAGAGAATTAAGTAGTTTTCAAGGTGCTATAAGACCACCTTTTCTTAGGAAATCAGAATGATCCTCATTTCCACAGGCACTTAAACACATCCTAATTTTCAAGGAGGGATTTTAGGCAAGATATTAAAAACTAGATAATGGGAAAATGAGAGAGAGAACAGAACGGAAGCCTGAATGCTGTGGCTGTGAAGCCAGGTTTGGAGGAGAAATCTACCACCATGTGTCAAACTGTGGAGTTAGAGAGATGAAGATGGCAGGTCAGTTTCACAGTATCATAAAGGGCATTTAAAATGCCCCTTTTATCCTACCAAACCATCTGAAATGATCACCACCCTCCACTAGAGGTGTCAGGATGAGGTTTTGTGATGTCAAGCCTAACCCAGAGGCACCATTAGCTGGATGAAATGTCTTGCTGGTGTCATACAGTGTAAGGGTGTGGTCTGAAGGGAGAGGCATCTATAAGGGTGCTCAGGGGCTTTTGAGAGGACCACTGCGACTCTTCAAAATGGCTAAAGGCAGATCCCAGTGCAGCAAGGTCAAGCTTATTCAATGCATCCTCAGTGCCTGAAGACAGGAGTTTCAGCCTGGAAACGGGCAAATTGAGGAGACCTAGGTGCACACAGAAAAGGTGATGAGATAGAAGTTTTCTGGTGGGTCACCCAGAATTAAATGGCCTTCAAGGTGCTTTAAGATCACATTTTTTTTTTTTAATTTGGGCTTAATTACTGTTTATTATTGTTTAAAAACATTGCAATCCTAGGCAGGGTATTAAACCTGTGAAATTGCTTACTCATGCATGAAATGATAAATACTTCTAAGATCTGTTGTAATGAGTATGCACTAAGTCACTTCAGTTGTGTCTGACTCTTTGTGACCCTACAGACTGTAGCCCTCCAGGCTCCTCTGTCCATGGGGATTCTCAAGGTGAGGATGATGGAGAGGGTTGCCATGTCCTTCTCTTGACCCAGGGATGGAACTCAAACCTCTCATGTCTCCAGCTTTGGCAGGTGGGTTCTTTACCACTGAGCCACCTGGGAAGCCATATAATGAGCGTTTGTTGTTCACTTGCTCAGTCGTGTCCGACTTTTTGCAACCCATGGACTGCAGCATGCCAGACTTCCCTGTCCTTCACATTTTTAAGAGTAAAGTGGAATGATCTTCATTTGCACAGACACTTAAGTGAGCTCATTATCAAGCAGGGCTTTTAGGCAAGATATTAAAAATTAGATAATGGTGAAAAGGTGAGAGAGAAGAGAATGAAGGCTGGAACACTGGATGTGAAGCCAGGTTTGTAGGTGACACACTTTCCCTGATGTGACAGTACTTGTGGATTTAGAGAGATGAGGATGGCAGGTGAGTTTCTTAGGCTTATAATTAGGAGCATGTCAAATGCCTCTTTTATCCCACCAAACCATCTGAATTTCTCTGCATTCTCCTCTAGAAGTTTGAGGATTGGCCTATGTGACGACAAGGTTCACCTAGAGCCACAACAAACTGGAGAAATGACTTGCTGACTTCATAAAGCATAATGGTGCTGCCCCCTGGGTAGAGTTATGTATAGGGGTGCTGACGGTCCCTGGGGAAAACCTCTGTGGGTCTTTAAAATGGTAAAAGACACATATGAGTGGAGTGAAGGCAAGGGTATTCCGTGCATTCTGACAGGCTGAAGACAGGGGTTTCACTAGAGACTAGAAAACTGAGGCAATCCTTGTGAACACTGATAAAAGGAGGCGGGATGGCAGTTTTCTGTTATATGGCCCAGAATGAAATGGTCTTCCAGGTGCATTAAACCACATTGTAGGAGGAAGGTGGAATGATCCTCATTTCCACAGACTTAATTACAGCCTGATTATCAAGGCGGGATTTTACTCAAGATATTGTAAATTAGATAATGGTGAATGTTTACTGATAACAGAATGTAAGGCTGAATACTGCAGCTGTGAAGCCAGGGTTGAGGAGATACCCTTGCCCTGCCATGTGCCGCATCTGTGTGGAATTAGATAGATGAGGATGGCAGGTGAGTTTCAAGTGCTCATCAGTCTCATCTAGTGTTCATCTAGTCAGTGCTCATCTAGTCAGTGCTCATAAATGGCATGTAAAAATGCCCCTTTTATCCCTGTAGAGCGTCTGAATTTCTCCCCATTCTCAAGTATAGATATCAGGATGGGGTTCTCGAGTATAGATGTCAGGATGGGGCTGTGTGATGTAAAGCCTCACCCAGGGCCACAGTGAAAAGGGGAAGTGACTTGCTGAGTTCCTAAAGCATAAGGGTGTGGCAGCCTGGGAAGGGGTATTTATATGGTTGCTCAGGGTCTCTGAAACAGACCACTTGGAGTCTTCAAAATGGCAAAAGACAGCTCCAAGTGGAACAAGGGCAAGGGTATTCAGAGCATTCTCACAGCCTGAAGAAGGGAATTTCAGACTGGAAACTAGAAAAATGAGGCAAGCTACCTGAACACTGAAAAAGGAGGTGGGATGGAAGTTTTCTACTAGGTGACCCAGACTTCAGTGGTCTTCAAAGTGCTTTAAGACTACCCTGTTGGAAGAAATTGGAATGATCCTCATTTGCACAGACACTTAAATACAGACTAGTTATCAAGGAGGCATTTTAGGCCAAATGTTAAAAACTAGATAAGTGAGAAGTGTGAGAGAAAACAGAATGCAAGCCTCACTACTGTGGCTGTGAAACCACGTTTGTAGGAGGCACATATCCCTGACATGTGACACATCATTGTAGAATGAATGTAGTGAAGATGGTAGGTGAGTTTTGAGGTCACTTCAGGGACATAAAAATGACATCCCACAAACCTTTTGAGTTTCCACTATCCTACTCTACCAATGTCAACATGGGGTGAGGTGATATGAAGGCTCAGTCAGGCCACCACTGGCCTGGGAAGTGACTTGCTGACATCATAATGCATAAGGGTGTGGCTGCCTAGGTAGAGGCTGTATATAATCATGCTCAGGGGATATGGAGCAGACCACTGCCAGTCTTCAAAATGACAAAAGACAGAGCTCCCCATAGGTCAAGGGCAAGTGTATTCAATGCATTCTCACAGCTTGAAGACAGAGGTTTCTCACTGGAAACAAGAGAACTTAGGTGAGCTATGTGAACACTGAGAAAATGAGGTGGTATGGAAGTTTTCTGGCAGGTGGCCCAGAATTAAATGGTCTTCAATGTGCTTTAAGACCACCTTGTGTGATTTCCTGGTGGCTCAGATGGTAAATTGTCTCCCTGCAATGCAGGAGATCTAGGTTAGATCCTGGGTCAGGAAAATCCTCTGGAGAAGGAAATGGCAATCCACTCCAGTACACTTTCCTAGAAAATTCCATGGATGAAGGAGCCTGGTGGGCTGCAGTCCATGGGGTCTCAAAGAGTATGACTTGACTGAGTGACTTTTCTTTCTTTCAGATTGTAGGATGAAAGTGGAATGATCCTCATTTCCACAAACACTTAAATACAGACTAGTTATCAAGGAGGCATTTTAGGCAAAATATTCAAAACTAGATAATGTTGAAAGGTGAGAGAGAACAGAATGAAAGCCTGAATACTGTGGCTGTAGACAGCTTTGGAGGAGACACACTAGCCCTGCCATGTGACACGTCAGTGTGGAATTAGAGATGCAAATGGCAGATGCGTTGTGCGGGCTCATAAGGGGCATTTTCTATGCTTCTTTTATCTGACCAAACCATGGGAATTTCTCCCCATCCTCCCCTCTAGTTGCCAGGATGGGGCTTTGTGATATCAAGGCTCACCCAGGGCCACCATTGGCTGGGGAAGTGACCTGCTAATGTCATAAATCATAAGGGTGTGTCCCTGTGATGAGATGTATATTTAAGAGTCCTGAGTGGCCGTGGAACAGAGCACTGCAAGTCTGCAAACTGAAAAAGGACAGCTCCTAGTGGAGCAGGGACAAATGTATTCATTGCAGTCCCATAGCCTGAAGACACCGGTTTCAGACTGGCAAGTAAAAAACTGAGGGAAGCTACATTAACAGTGAAAAGGTGATGGCATGGAGTTTCCTGGTAGGTGGCACGAATTTAATGTTTTTATGACCACCTTGTCTTGTAGGAGGAAATTTGAATGATCCTCATTTGCACAGACACTTCAGTTGAGCTTCATTATGAAGCAGGAATTTTAGACAAAATATTAAACATTAAATAATTATGAAAGGTAAGAGAGAAGTGAATGAAGGCCTGAACACTGTGGCTATGAAGCCATGTTTATAGGTGACACACTACCCCTGACGGGACACAACAGTGTGGATTTAGAGAGATGAGGATGGCATGTGAGTTTCCCAGCTCCTAAGGGGAATGGCAATTGCCTCTTTTACCCAACCAAACCATCTGAATTTTTCTGCATCCTCCACTAGAGGTGTGAGGATTGGACTGTGTGATGACAAGGCTCATCCAGGTCCACAAAGAACAGGGGAAAAACTTCCTGACTTCATAAAGCATAAGGGTGCTGCCCCTGGGTAGAGTTATGTATAGCAGTGCTGACGGTCTCTGGAGGAAATCACTCATGGTCTTCAGAATGGCAAAAGACACATACAAGTGGACCTAGGGCAAGTGTATTTGGTGCATTCTGACAGGCTGACAACAGGGGTTTCACTGGAAACTAGAAAAGTGAGGCAATCCATGTGAATACTGAGAAAGGAGGTGGGATGGAGGTTTTCTTGAATGTGGCCCAAATTAAATGGTCCTCAAAGTGCTTTTAACCACATTGTAGGAGGAAATTGGAATGATCTTCATTTCAACAGACACTTAAAAACAGTTTAATTATCAAGGTGTGATTTTAGGCAAAATATTGAAACCTAGATATGGTGAAAGGTGAGTGAGAACAGAATGAAAGCCTGAACACTGGCTGTGAAGCCCGGTTTGAGGAGAAACACTAGCCCTGCCAAGTGACACATTGGTGTGGAGTTAGAGAGATGAGGATGGCAGGTGAGTTTCGAGTGCTCATAAGGGACATGTAAAAATGCCACTTTTATCCCCACAGAGCATCTGACTTTCTCCCCTTTCTCCCTTAGGGTTGTCAGGATGGGGCTGTGTGAAGTCAAGCCTCATCCAGGGCCACAATGAACTGGGGAATTGACTTGCTGTCTACATAAAGCATAAGATTGTGGCCGCCTGGGAAGGGCTATATATACTGGTTCTCAGGGTCTCTGGAGCAGACCACAGCGAGTCTTCTAAAAGGCAAAAGACATCCCCAAGTGGAACAAAGGCAAGGGTATTCAGAGTATTCTTAGATTCTAAAGAAGGGAATTTCAGACTGGAAACTAGAAAAATGAGGCAGGCTATCTGAACACTGAAAAAAGGAGGTGGGATGGAAGTTTTCTGGTAGGTGACTCAGCCTTCAGTGGTCTTCAAGGTGCTTTAAGACCACCCTGTTTGACCAAAGTGGAATGATCCTCATTTGCACAGACACTTAAATACAGACTAGTTATCAAGGAGACATTTTAGGCAAGTTATTCAAAACTAGATAATTGTGAAAGGTGAGAGAGAAAAAATGAAAGCCTGAATACTGTGGGTGTGAAGACAGCTTTGGAGGAGACACACTAGCCCTGACATGTGACATATCAGTTTGGAATCAGAGAGATGAAAATGGCAGATGAGTTGTGAGGGCTCATAAGGGACATTTTCCATGCCTCTTTTATCCGAACAATCCTTGGAAATTTCTCTCCATCGTCCTCTAGATTTTCCAGGATGAGGCTTTGTGATATCAAGGCTCACCCAGGGCTACTATTGGCTGGGGAAGTGACCTGCTGACATCATAAATCATAAGAGTGTGGCCCCATGATGAGGTGTATATATAGGAGTGCTCAGGGGTTGTGGAACAGACCACTGCGAGTCTGCAAACTGACAAAAGCCAGCTCCAAGTGGAGCAAGAACAAGTGTATACAGTACAGTCCCACAGCCTGAAGACAGAGGTTTCAGGCTAGAAACTAAGAATAAACTGAGGCGAGCTACATGAACACTGTGAGAAGGTGATGGGATGGAAGTTTCCTGTTAGGTGGCCCAGAATTAAATGGTTTTCAGGGTGCTTTAAGACCACCTTGTGGGAATAAATTGGAATGTTCCTCATTTCCACAGACATTTAAATACGTCCTAATTTTCAAGGAGATATTTTAGGCAAGATATTAAAAAGAACATAATGGGAAAATGTGAGAGAGAACAGAACAAAAGCCTGAATGCTGTGGCTGTTAAGCCAAGTATGGAGGAGAAATCTACTCCTTCCATGTGTTAAACAGTGTAGAGTTAGAGATATGAAGATGGCAGGTCAGTTTCGCCATCTCATAATGGGCATTTAAAATGTCCCGTTTATCCCACCAAACCATCTGAAATGATCACCACCCTCCCATAGAAGTGTCAGGAAGAGGATATGTGATGTCAAGCCTAACCCAGAGCCACAACTGGCTGGAATAAATGACTTCCTGATCTCATAAATAAGAGTGTGGCCCCGTAGGGAGGGGTATCTATTTGGGTGCTCAGAGGCTCTTGAGACGACCACTGCAAGTCTTCAAAATTCAAAAGGCAGCTCCAAAAGCAGCAAGAGCAAGGTTATTCAATGTATTCTCAGTGCCTGAAGACAGAGGTTTCAGCCTGGAAGTGGGAAAATTGAAGAGTTTGGTACACAGAGAAAAGGTGATGGGATGGAAGTTTTCTGGTAGGTTGACCAGAATTAAATGGCCTTCAAAGTTCTTTAAGACCACCTTTTAAGAGGAAAGTGCAATGATCCTCATTTGCACAGACACTTAAGTAGAGCTTCATTATCAAGCAGGACTTATAGTCAAGATATTAAAAATTAGGTAAAGGTTAAAGGTGAGAGAGAAAAGAATGAAGGCCGGAACACTAGCTGTGAAGTCAGGATTGTAGGTGACACTCTACCCCTGACATGACACAACAGTGTGGATTTAGAGAGTTGAGGATGGCCGGTGATTTTCTCAGGCTCATAAGGGGCATATTAAAAGTCTCCTTTATCCACAGAACCATCTGAATTTCTCCAAATTTTCCTCTAGAGATGTGAGGATTGGATTGTGCGATGACAAGGCTCACCTAGGGCCACAATGAACTGGGAAACTCACTTGCTGACTTGACAAAGCATAACGGTGCTGCCCCTGGGTAGGGTTATGTATAGGGGTTTTGACAATCTCTGGAGGAAACCACTGCAGGTCTTCAAAATGACAAAGCACCTACAAGTAGAGTGAGGGCAAGTATATTCAATGTATTCCCAGAGGCTGAAGACGGGTTTCACTGGAAACTAGAAGACTGTGGCAATCCATATGAACACTGAGAAAAGGGAGCAGGATGGAAGTTTTCTGGTATGTGTGGCCTAAAATTAAATGGTCTTCAAGGTGCTTTAAACCAAGTTTTAGGAGGAAGGTGGAATGATCCACATTTCCATAAACTCTTAACAACAGCCTGATTATCAAGGTGGGATTTTAGGCAAGGTATAGAAAACTAAATAATGATGAAAGATTACTTAGAACAGAATGTCAGCCTGAACACTGCATCTTTGAAGCCAGGTTTGAGGAGACATACTAGCCCTGCCGTGTGACACATCAGTGTGGAGTTAGAGAGATGAGGATAGCAGGTGAGTTTTGAGTGCTCATCAGTTCAGTTCATTTCAGTCACTCAGACATGTCCAACTGTTTACCACTCCTTGAATTGCTGCAAGCCATGCCTTCTTATCCACCCTCAACTCCTGGATTTCACTCAGAGTCACATCCATCGAGTCAGTGATGCCATCCAGGCATCTCATCCTCTGTCGCCCCCGTCTTTCCTGCCTCCAATCCCTTGAAGCATCAGGGTCTTTTCCAATGAGTCAACTCTTCGCATGAGGTAGCCAAAGTACTGGAATTTCGGCCTTAGCATCATTCCTTCCAAAGAAATCCCAGGACTCATCTCCTTCAGAATGGACTGGTTGGGTTTCCTTGAAGTCCAGTGGAATCTCAAGAGTCAGTGCTCATAAGGGGCATGTAAAAATGCCACTTTAATCCCTGGAGAGCATCTGAATTTCTCCCCATTCTCCCCTAGCTGTGTCAGGATGGGGCTATGTGAAGTCAAGCTTCATCCAGGGCCACAGTGAAGTGGGAAAGTGACTTGCTGACTTCATAAATCATATAGGTGTGGCCACCTGGGATGGGCATATATACGGGTGCTCACGGTCTCCAGAGCAGACCATTGTGAGTCTTCAAAATTGCAAGACAGCTCCAAGTGGAGCAAAGGCAAGGGTATTCAGGGCGTTCTAACAGCCTGAAGATGGGCTTTTCACACTAGAAACTAGAAAAATGAGGCAAAATACCTGAACACTGAAAAAAGGAGGCAGGATGGAAATTTTCTGGTAGGTGGCCCAGACTTCAGTGGTCTTCAAGGTGTTTTAAGACCACCCTGTCAGAGGAAAGTGGAATGATCCTCATTTCCACAGACACTTAAACAGACATATTAAGGAGGGATTTTAAGCTCCAGTAATTTGGACACCTGATGCGAAGAGTTGACTCATTTGAAAAGACTCTGATGCTGGGAGAGCTTGGGGGCAGGAGGAGGAGGGGACAACCCAGGATGAGATGGCTGGATGGCATCAGTGACTCAATGGATGTGAGTCTAAGTGAACTCCGGGAGATGGTGATGGACAGGGAGGCCTGGTGTGCTGTGATTCATTGGGTGGCAAAGAGTCAGACACGACTGAGCGAATGAACTGAACTGAACTGAACTTAGGCCAAATATTAAAAACTAGACAATTGTGAAAATTGAGAGACAACAGAATGAAAGACTGACTACTGTGGCTGTGAAACCACGTTTGTAGGAGACAAAATATCCCTGACATGTGACACATCATTGTTGAATGAGTGGTGTGAAGATGGCAATTGAGTATTGAGGTCACGTCACGGGCATAAAAATGACATCCCATAAACATTGTTAGTTTCCTCCGATCCTCCTCTATCAGTGTCAGCATGGGGCCATGTGATGTCAAGGTCCAGCCAGGCCACCACTGGCTGGGAAAGTGACTTGTTGATATCAAAAAGCATAAGGATGTGGCTGCCTGGGTTGGGTCTATATAAGCATGCTCAGGGGATATGGAGCAGATCACTGCCAGTCTTCAAAATGGCAAAAGACAGAGTTCCCCATAGGTCAAGGGCAAGTGTACTCATTGCATTCTTGAAGCCTGAAGACAGGGGTTTCAGACTGGAAACAAGACAACTTAGGTGAACTATGTGAACACTGAGAAAATGAGGTGGGGTGGATGTTTTATTGTAGGTGGCCCAGAATTAAATGGTCTTCAATGTGCTTTAAGACCACCTTGTGGGACTCACGGTCATTCAGATGGTAAAGCGTCTCTGTGCAATGGAGGAGACCCGGGTTAGACCCCTGGGTACAGAAAAATCCACTGGAGAAAGAAATGGCAATCCACTCCTGTACACTTACACTACATGGATGAAGGAGCCTGGTGGACTACAGTCAATGGGGTCACAAAGAGTCTGATGCGAATGAGTGACTTTACTTTCTTTCTTTCATGTTGTAGGATGAAAGTGGAATGATCCTCATTTCCACAGACACTTAAATACAGTTTAGTAACAAGGAGGGATTTTAGGATTTTATTCAAAACTAGATAATAGTGAAAGGTGAGAGATCAGAACATAAGCCTGAATACTGTGGCTGTAAGACAGCTTTGGGGGAGACACACTACCCCTGCCTTGTGACACATCAGTAGGGAGTTAGAGAGTTAAAAATGGCAGTGAGTTGTGTGGGCTCAAATGGGGCATTTTTTTATACCTCTTTTATCCGACCAAACCATGGGAATTTCTTCCCATTCTACCCTAGAGTTGCTAGGATGGGGTTTTGTGATGTCCAGGCTCACCCAGGGCCACCATTGTCTGGGAAAGTGACCTGCTGGTGTCATAAATCATAAGAGTGTGTGGCCCTGGAGAGCTGTATGTATAGAAGTGCTCAGGCTCTGGAGCAGACCACTTCGAATCTTCAAAATAACAAAAGCCAGCTTCAAATGGAGGAAGAATGAGCATATACAGTGCAGTCACAAATATTGAAAACTAGATAATGGTTAAAGGTGATTGAGAAGTTGAAAGCCTGAACACTGTGGCTGTGAAGCCAGGTTTCAGCAGACACACTAGCCCTGTCATGTGACACATCAGTGTGGAGTTAGAGAGGTGAGGATGGCAGACAAGTTTCAAGTGCTCATAAGAGGCATGCAAAAATGCCACTTTTATCGCCTCAGAGAATCTGTTTCTCCCCATTCTCCCTTAGGTGTGTCGGGATGGGGCTGTGTGATGTAAAGCCTCACCCAGGGCCATGATGAATGGAGGAAGTGACTTGCTGAATACCTAAAGCATAAGGGTGTGGCGCCCTGAGAAGGGGTATATATATATGGATACTCAGAGTTTCTGGAGCAGACTACTGCAAGTCTTCAAAATGACAAAAGATGGCTCCAAGTGGATCAAGGGCAAGGGTATTCAGAGCATTCTCACAGCCTGAAGACAGGGATTTCATACTGGAAACTAGGGGGGAAATGGCAAGCTACCTGAACACTGAAAAAAGGAAGTGGGATGGAAGTTTTCTGGTAGGTGACCAAGCCTTCAGTGGTCTTCAAGGTGCTTTAAGACCACCCTGTCTGAGCAAAGTGGAATGATCCTGATTTCCACAGACACTTAAATGCAGACTAATTATTAAGGAGGGATTTTAGGCCAAATATTAAAAGCTAGATAATTGTGAAAGATAAGAAAGAACAGAATGAACGACCGACTACTGTGGCTGTGAAGCCATGTTTGTAGGAGACACAATACCTCTGAAATGTGACATATTATTGTTGAATAAGTTGTGTGAAGATGGCAGGTGAGTAACGAAGTCACTTCAGGGTGTAAAAAGGAATCTTTTATCCCAAAAATCATATGAGTTTCCACCTATCCTCTTCTAAAGGGGTGAGCATAGGGCCATGTGATATCAAGGCTTAGGCAGGTCCACCACTGGCTGGGGAAGTGACCTGCTGATGTCATAAATCATAAAGGTGTGGTCCCCTGGAGAGCTGTGATATAGGAGTGGTCCGGGTCTCTGTAGCAGATCACTGTGAGTCTTCAAAATAACAAACCAGCTCCAAGTGGAGCAAGGAAATGTGTATACAGTCCAGTTGCACAGCCTGAAGACAGCGGTTTTAGGCTAGAAACTATTAAAAAAAAAAAAAAAAAAAAAAAAAAAAACTGAGGTGAACTTCGTGAACACTGCAAAAAGGTCATGGGATGGACGTTTCCTGGTAGGTGGCCTTGAATTAAATGATTTTCAAGGTGCTTTAAGACCACCATGTTATTGGAAACTGGAATGATCCTCATTTCCACAGACACTTAAATACATCCTAATTTTCAAGGAGGGAATTTAGGGAAGATAATAAAAACTAGGTAATGGGAAATGAGAAAGAACAGAACGAAATCCTGAATGCTGTGGCTGGGAAGCCAGGAACGGAGGAGAAATCTACTCAAACACCATGTAGTTAGAGAGATGAAGGCAGGTGAGCTTCACGCTCATAACAGGTATTTAAAATGCCCCTACATCTCACTAAACTATCTGAAATTGATCACCATCCTCCCCTAGAGTTGTCAGGATGAGGCTTTGTGACATCAAGCCTCACCCATAGCCATCATTGTTTGGATGAAATGACTTGATGTCATAAAGAGTAAGGGTGTGGCCACCTAGGGAGGGGCATCTATACTGGTGCTCAGGGGTTCTTGAGATGACCACTGTGAGCCTTCAAAATGGCAAAAGGTAGCTCCAAGTGCAGCAAGGACAAGCTTATTCAATGCATTCTCAGTGCCTCAATACAGGGGTTTCAGCCTGGAAACGGGAAAACTGAGGAGAGCTAGGTGCACAGAGAAAAGGTGATGGGATGGAAGTTTTCTGGTAGGATGCCCAGAATTAAATGGCCTTCAAGTTTCTGTAAGACCACCTTCTAAGAGGAAAGTGGAATGATCCTCATTTTCACATACACTTTAGAAGAGCTTCATTAATTTGCAGGGCTTTTAGGCAAGATATTAAAAATTAGATAATGGTGATAGGTGAGAGAGAAGAGAATGAAGCCTGGAACACTGTTTCTGTGAAACCAGGCTTGTAGGTCCAACACTACCCTTGATGTAACACAACAATGTGGATTAAGAGAGATGAGGATAGCAGGTCAGTTGCTTGGGCTCATAAGGGGCATGTCAAATGCCACTTTAATCCCACCAAGCTATCTGAATTTTGGAGCATCCTCCTCTAGAGGTGTGAGGATTGGACTCTGTGATGACAAGGCTCACCT
>SJYQ01001224.1:8872-36046 GCA_006410935.1 Redunca redunca
ATTTATGAGTTCTAGTAGTTTTTTGGTGGCTTTTGGATTTTGTTTGTATAGTATCTTGCCATCTGCAAACAGTTTTAGTTCTTCCCTTTCTAATTTAGATTCTTTTTCTTCTCTCATTGCTATGGCTGGTACTTCCAATACCATGTTGAATAAAAGCAGTGAGAGTGGGCATCCTTGTTTTGATCTTGATATAGAGGAAATGCTTTCAGCTTTTCACCTTTGGATATGATGTTAGCTGTGGACTTATACATGGTCTTTTTTATGTTTGCATACATTCCTTTAATACCCACTTTGTTGAGAGTCTTTTTGTCATAGATAGATGTTAAATTTTGTCACAAGCTTTTCTGCATCTGTTGAGATGATCACATCATTTCTGTTTTTCAGCTTGTCATTGTGGTGTATCATATTGTTTGGTTTGTGGATATTGAAGCATTCTTATGTCCCTGGGACAAATTCCACTTGATAATGGTGTATGGATCTTTTAATGTATTGTTGAATTCAAGTTTTTAATATTTTGTTGAGAATTTTTGTACCTGTAATTTTTTCTGTGTGTGTCCTATCTTTTTTTTTTTGGTATTAGGATAATACTGGCCTCATAGAATGAGTTCAGAAGCATTCCTTCCTCTGCAGTTTTTGGGAATGTTTTGGGGAGGATAAATGTTAACTCTTTTCTAAATGTTTGATATAATTCAACATTGAAACCCTGTGATCCTGGATTTTGTTGGGAATTTATTTTTTTTAATACTGATTCAGTTTCAGTACTCATAATTTGTCTGTTGATATTTTCTATTTCTTCCTGGCTTTTTGTGTCCATTTGCATGCAGTGTCTTTTCCCACCTCCTTCTTTCTCTATGTGTGTCCTTAGATCTGGAGTGAATCTCTTGTAAGTACCATATATATGGGTCTTGTTTTTTTATTCATTAAGCCACTCTTTGTCTTTTGGTTGGAGCATTTAGTCCATTTATATTTAAAGTAATTACTGATGGGTATATACTAATTACCAGGTTCCCCTTGTGGCTCAGCAGTAAAGAATCTGCCTGCCAATGCAGGAGATAACGGATTTGATCCTTGAGTTAGGAAGATCTCCTGAAGAAGGAAATGGAAACTCCAGTATTCTAGCCTGGGAAGTCCCATGGACAGAGAAACCTGGTGGACTATAGTCCATGGCGGTCACAAAAGAGTTGGATATAACTTAGTGACTAAATAACAATATACTAATTATTTTTATAGTTCTTTTTTTGTTCATTTCATCTTCTTTTGTCCTTTTTCCTTGTGATTTAATGACTGCATTTAGTGTTATGTTTGGATTCCTTTCTCTTTTTTGTGTGTGTATCTGTTGTCGATTTATGGCTTCTGGTTACTGTGAGGTTTATAATAGCAATGGTGTGTGTGATTATTTTAAGTTTCTAATCTCTTAATTTCTAATACATTGTAATAATCTTGAATTTCAGTCTTCTTTCTGCATGGTTTTTGATGTTATATTTTATTCTTTCTGTTTTGTATCCCTTAATACTTATCGCAGATGAACTTGCTATTACTACTTTTGTTGGTCTGCTGGTTGGGGGAACTGGTTCCTGACATGGCTGACTGTGGTTTCTGAGGTGTCTCAAAACTGGTACTGGACTGCTAGTGGGTAGGGCTTGATGCCAAACTGACTTACTGAGAAATCTAAGGTATCTTGGTGCTAATGTGATTTGCTAGTGTGGCCAGGGCCTGGGCCATCATGGGCTAGTGCCAGTTCACTGGTGGGTAGGGTCAGGTGTTGAGATTTCTGGCTGCAGGGTCCTGTGGGTCCTAGATCTGGTGTGGCCTGCTGTTGTGTGGAGCTTGTTTCTTACACAACTGACTGTGAAGTTCAAGGTATCCAAGAGCTTTTGTAAGCCCATTAGTGGGTGGAGCTGTATCCAGGACAGCTGGGTGAGGGGTCCAGTGTGTCTCAGAATTGGCGTTGGCCTTCTGGTGGGTAGGGCTGTGACCTATGGAGTCCTGGGGTGGTAACAGCCTGCTGATGTGTGCTTTAGGCCCTGCTATGGTATGTTCTGGTGCTGCACTGGTACTGGGGCTGGTGTTCACCTGCTGGTCAGTAGGCTCTGTGCCCAGGAGATCCTGTTGCTGATTCCCACCCACCAGTGGTTGAAGCTGAGTCTTAGAGCTAGTGCCAGTCCGCTTGCTGGCAAAGCTGGGTTCTAGGATCTCTGGCTGCAGGGCCTGGAGGTCCTGGGGCTAGTGCCTGTCTAGTGTATGGGCTGTGTCATGGTCACCTGTTGGCTCAGGGTGTCATAAGGCAGCCTGCCTGCTGGTGAGTGGGGCTATGTCCCCACCTTGGTAGTTGGCTTGACCATGAGCTGGAATCAAGATTGCCGGGAGAAATATCAATAATCTCAGATATGCAGATGACACCACCCTTATGGCAGAAAGTGAAGAGGAGCTAAAGAGCCTCTTGATGAAAATGAAAGAGGAGAGTGAAAAGGTTGGCAAAAGCTCAAAATTCAGAAAACGAAGATCATGGCATCTGGTCCCATCACTTCATGGGAAATAGATGGGGAAACAGTGGAAGCAGTGTCAGACTTGATTTTTTGGGGCTCTAAAATCACTGCAGATGGTGATTGCAGCCATGAAATTAAAACACGCTTACTTCTTGGAAGAAAAGTTATGACCAACCTAGATAGCACATTCAAAAGCAGAGACCTTTGCCAACAAAGGTCCATCTAGTCAAGGCTGTGGTTTTTCCAGTGGTCATGTATGGATATGAGAGTTGGACTGTGAAGAAAGCTGAGCTCCAAAGCATTGATGCTTTTGAACTGTGGTGTTGGAGAAGACTCTTGAGAGTCCCTTGGACTGCAAGGAGATCCAACCAGCCCATCCTAAAGGAGATCAGTCCTGAATATTCATTGGAAGGACTGATGCTGAAGCTGAAACTCCAAAACTTTGGCTACATGATGCGAAGAACTGACTCATTTGAAAAGACCCCGATGCTGGAAAAGATTGACGGCAGGAGGAGAAGGGGATGACAGAGAATGAGATGGTTGGATGGCATTGCTGACTTGATGAACATCAGTTTGAGCAAGCTCTGGGAGTTGGTGAAGGACAGGGAAGCCTGGTGTGCTGCAGTCCATGAGGTCACAAATAGTTGTATACGAGTGAGCGACTGAACTGTACTAAAAGTAAACATAGTTCACTTTCTCTCATATTTTCTATAACTTTTTGTACCCACCTATTTGTCTTTAGTTGTTGTTATTCTAGAACAACTGAATACTTTATATCAGCTGTATGATTAAACACACTATTTAGTTCAGTTTTTTCTTTGCATAAAAAGATTTCTTGGTGAAGAAGGTAGTTTGTTAACATACATTCCAGAACAATCTTGCCATCTCATTCATTACTGGTAATGAATAGCCTCATTCTAGCATGATACCTATAGTGGGAAATAATACATCAAAGAAAGTCTTAGCATGAGGACTGAATTTTTGCCTGGAATTTGTCATGAACAGTTGGGTGTCACTTATCATTCCCTGTTAGGTGAATCATTAGGCATGTCACTTATTCCTTTAAGGTTCAATTTTTCATGTTTAATAGAAAGTTTTGAGGTCAATTAAATAATGCATTTGAAGTTTTCTGCAAATTTTGTCTTATTGTTACTGTAGTCCACCTCTAAGAAGGTCACTTTTCAGTGACTGCTGTCATGGAAATTTTATCATTTTTTTTCTTAAGTGGAATGACTTTATCTTATAAAAAAGACAAGAAAATGGGTAGGTAGTAAGAGCTTCAGATGGAAACTTATGTCGTGTTTTATTTGTCTGTCTGTCTTATCTCCCTTCCTAGACTGTGAATGTCTTGAGAGCATGATTTGTGTTTTATGAGCACATGGTGTAAGTTGCTGAATGAATGATTGTCTTGTTATGGGGCTTAGTAGGCAAATATATGTGTTATACTTATTTCTTCTCTCTCAGTATTGTTGAAAATGCACAGTTAATGGCACTAATAATTTTACCAAAACACTTCAAGTAGCATCCACTGCTGCAAAACCAAGTCCAATGCAAGTAATTGCATTTGCCTCCATGGACACCATCCACCTAATGGAGCTACAGCAGGAATGATGCTATTAACAGTGTTGCTAGTTGGTCAAAAGTTAATTTAGGGCTTTAAAAATTTTCCATTACTTCTCAGGCTAAAGAACTTAAATTGTTTTGTTGTATGCCAAGAACTTGGGCTATGTTATTTATTATACTGTAATAAATTATATATTTATTATGTCAGCCAAAGTAAAAGACAAATTTTTGATAATTACTTTGAGTTATTCAGTTCCTGATAATGGGCTCACTATTCTTAGAAGGCTGTTTCCTAGGAAATATGCTATTTTTTCCAGTCTCTTTATAAGCAGATATTGTTTTCTGAGGGTTTGGGGAGTCCTGCAATTGGAAAGGATGCAACAGCCCTATAGAACACTTAACCTTGTCTTGGGTTAATGTCAAAAAGCGGGATTCCCACCTATGAAAACACTACAGGAGTTATACAAGAGGCACAACTAACTTTACTGAAGTTTTATGTACTTTTTAAAAAAAGAATTGTCATGACAAACATTCATTATTATACCCTAAGCATTTTTTAAAATCTTCTACTGCTAGATCAAGGATATTTTACTTCATTTAAGTATTACTTACACAAATAGTCATTACTGATAAAATTGGTATAGTAGGTTGATTGGTGACACCAAAAAAGACACAGTCACACCATACTCCCTAGTACCTGTAACTGTTATCATAAAGGCAAACGATGTGATTAAGTTAAGGATCTGGAAAGTAGAAGCTTATCTTGGATTGTCTGGGTGGACCCTCAATATAATCACGTATTGTTGTAATGAAGAGACAAGGGGAGAATAGATGTACACATAAGGGTGACCAAACAGAGAGGGGAAGTGATGTAATCATGGAGGTAAGAATTGGAGTGATACAGCTATTAGCCAAAGAAGGCCAAGGCGTGCCAGCAGTCACCTGAAGCTTGCAGAGACAAGAAACAGATTTCCCCCCAGAGCCAACAGGGTGAGCATGGGCCTGCCAACACCTTGATTTTAGACTTCTGGCTTCCAAACTGTGAGAGAATACATTTTTATAAGATTACCATGTTTGCATTAATGATGGAATTCTTGAGTTCAATACATTGGTCTGTCTTCTCTCTAAGAGGCCCTTGTCTAAGGGCATTAGTCAGAGCATTCTGTTTAGTATGATCTGCCAAAACATTTCCTCTAAGTGGAGCTCTAGTTTTAGCACACCAGTTTATTTGGGGAGCTGAAAAACATCTAGTAATACGTGTGTTTATTATTCATTTTTGATATGACTGAAGAGATTGGGCTTTCCAGGTGGCGCTAGTGGTAAAAAACTTGCCTGCCAGTGCAGGAGACACAAGGGATGTGGGTTTGATCCCTGGGTCAGGAAGATTCCCTGGAGGAGGGCATGGCAACCCATTCCAGTATTTTCACCTGGAAAATCCCAGGGGACAGAGCAGCCTGGTTGGTTACAGTCCATAGGATCCAAAGAGTCAGACTCAACTGAAACGACTTAGCATGAAGAGATTAAAAATCTTTTTCCCTGTAGCATTCTATAGTTGTGAGCCACTTGAAGAGCAAAAAACAATTCTTTTTAATAATCCCACAAATCCTAGAGAAAGCCATAATTTTGGCCAGTTGAGTCAATTTGTTGTTTGGTAATGGACTTGGGTATAGACTTCCAAGTCTATGCCCCAACCAGTAACGGTGAAGAAGCTGAAGTTGAACGGTTCTATGAAGACCTACAAGACCTTTTAGAACTAACACCCAAAAAAGATGTCCTTTTCATTCTAGGGGACTGGAATGCAAAAGTAGGAAGTCAAGAAACACCTGGAGTAACAGGCAAATTTGGCCTTGGAATGCAGAATGAAGCAGGGCAAAGACTAATAGAGTTTTGCCAAGAAAATGCACTGGTCATAGCAAACACTCATTTCCAACAACACAAGAGAAGACTCTACACATGGACATCACCAGATGGTCAACACCGAAATCAGATTGATTCTATTCTTTGCAGCCAAAGATGGAGAAGCTCTATAGAGTCAACAAAAACAAGACCAGGAGCTGACTGTGGCTCAGATCATGAGCTCCTTATTACCAAATTCAGATTTAAATTGAAGAAAGTAGGGAAAACCGCTAGACCATTCAGGTATGACCTAAATCAAATCCCTTATGATTATACAGTGGAAGTGAGAAGTAGATTTAAGGGCCTAGATCTGATAGATGGAGTGCCTGATGAACTATGGACGGAGGTTTGTGACATTGTACAGGAGACAGGGATCAAGACCATCCCCATGGAAAAGAAATGCAAAAATAGCAAAATGGCTGTCTTGGAGGCCTTACAAATAGATATGAAAAGAAGAGAAGCAAAAAGCAAAGGAGAAAAGGAAAGATATAAGCATCTGAATGCAGAGTTCCAAAAAATAGCAAGGAGAGATAAGAAAGCCTTCTTTAGCGATCAACGCAAAGAAATAGAGGAAAAGAACAGAATGGGAAAGACTAGAGATCTCTTCAAGAAAATTAGAGATACCAAGGGAACATTTCATGCAAAGATGGGCTCGATAAAGGATAGAAATGGTATGGACCTAACAGAAGTAGAAGATATTAAGAAGAGGTGGCAAGAATACACAGAAGAAGCGTACAAAAAAGATCTTCATGACCCGGATAATCACGATGGTGTGATCACTCATCTAGAGCCAGACATCCTGGAATGTGAAGTCAGGTGGGCCTTAGAAAGCATCACGACGAACAAAACTAGTGGAGATGACGGAATTCCAGTTCAGTTCTTTCAAATCCTGAAAGATGATGCTGTGAGAGTGCTGCACTCAATATGCCAAATTGCCAAATATGTCAATATGCCAATATACCAAAATTCGGAAAACTCAGCAGTGGCCACAGGACTGGAAAAGGTCAGTTTTACCTCCAATCCCAAAGAAAGGCAATCCAAAAGAATGCTCAAACTACAGCACAATTGCACTCATCTCACACACTAGTAAAGTAATGCTCAAAATTCTCCAAGCCAGGCTTCAGCGATACATGAACTGTGAACTTCTTGATGTTCAAGCTGGTTTTAGAAAAGGCAGAGGAACCAGAGATCAAATTGCCAACATCCACTGGATCATCAAAAAAGCAAGAGAGTTCCAGAAAAACATCTATTTCTGCTTTACTGACTGTGCCAAAGCCTTTGACTGTGTGGATCACAATAAACTGTGGAAAATTCTGAAAGAGATGGGAATACCAGACCACCTGACCTGCCTCTTGAGAAATCTGTATGCAGGTCAGGAAGCAACAGTTAGAACTGGACATGGAACAATAGACTGGTTCCAAATAGGAAAAGGAGTACGTCAAGGCTGTATACTGTCACCCTGCTTATTTAACTTCTATGCAGAGTATGTCATGAGAAACGCTGGACTGGAAGAATCACAAGCTGGAATCAAGATTGCCGGGAGAAATATCAATAACCTCAGATATGCATACAATGCCACCCTTATGGCAGAAAGTGAAGAGGAACTAAAAAGCCTCTTGATGAAAGTGAAAGAGGAGAGTGAAAATGTTGCCTTAAAATTCAGCATTCAGAAAACGAAGATCATGGCATCTGGTCCCATCACTTCATGGGAAATAGATGGGGAAACAGTGGAAACAGTGTCAGACTTGATTTTTTGGGGCTCTAAAATCACTGCAGGAGGTGACTGCAGCCATGAAATTAAGAGACACTTACTCCTTGAAATAAAAGTTATGACCAACCTAGATAGCATATTCAAAAGCAGAGATACTACTTTGCCAGCTAAGATCCATATAGTCATGGTTTTGGTTTTTCCAGTAGTCATGTATGGATGTGAGAGTTGGACTGTGAAGAAGCCTGAGTGCCGAAGAATTGATAACTGTGGTGTTGGAGAAGACTCTTGAGAGTCCCTTGGACTGCAAGGAGATCCAACCAGTCCATTCTGAAGGAGATCAGCCCTGGGATTTCTTTGGAAGGAATGATGCTAAAGCTGACACTCCAGTACTTTGGCCACCTCATGTGAAGAGCTGGCTCGCTGGAAAAGACTCTGATGCTTGGAGGGATTGGGGGCAGGAGGAGAAGGGGATGACAGAGGATGAGATGGCTGGATGGCATCNAGAGAGTCTAGAATAATTGCATAATTGACCTGTTATTACCTTTTTTCATTTTTAAGTTTCAATTCAGTTCAGTCGCTCAGTTGTGTCCGACTCTGTGACCCCATGAATCGCAGCATGCCAGGCCTCCCTGTCCATCACCAACTCCCGGAGTTCACTCAGACTCATGTCCATCGAGTCAGTGATGCCATCCAGCCATCTCATCCTCTGTCGTCCCCTTCTCCTCCTGCCCCCAATCCCTCCCAGCATCAGAGTCTTTTCCAGTGAGTCAGCTCTTCACATGAGGTGGCCAAAGTACTGGAGCTTCAGCCTTAGCATCATTCCTTCCAAAGAAATCCCAGGGCTAATCTCCTTCAGAATGGACTGGTTGGATCTCCTTGCAGTCCAAGGGACTCTCAAGAGTCTTCTCCAACACACAGTTCAAAAGCATCAATTCTTTGGCTCTCAGCTTTCTTCATTGTCCAATCTCACATCCATACATGACCACTGGAAAAACCATAGCCTTGACTAGAAAGACCTTTGTTGGCAAAGTAATGTCTCTGCTTTTCAATATGCTATCTAGGTTGGTCATAACTTTTTAAGTTTAACCAACAGTAAATAACATTAAACCAAGATTTGATTTAGGGGCATCCAAAAGATATGTTCCATGTATGGACAGTTCTCAAATTATAGAAATGATGAGATTCTCCTTTGTTGATTAGGATGATGCAGTTGCTGTATTAAGAGTGTGATATTAGTGAATGGTAATATGAAAATGAGAAAGTTAGTATTTGGTAATTAATCAACTAACTTAAAAATACTGGATATTTTAAGTTAGCAAGAGGGATTACATTGAATATGGTACCATAATTAGAAAGATGAATCTAGTGTGAGGTCTGAAGATTATTAGACTAGTTTTGCTAAGACTGCATGTTTTTCTAAGCCAAAGATAAAAAGCTTTGGATTCAGGGAATAGCCATTATTTGGCAGACTTTTTGATGTATATCAGGTTGTTAAATTAATACCCTTGGACTATAGCCTTCCGTTTTACTTTCAAAAACAAAGATTTTGATGATCTGGAAGAAATATTTTGAGATTGCTAAAGGTCTTTTTGTTTCCTTTGTTTTGTGAGAATGGTTCTAAGATGTTTGTGTAAGTCAACACACCTGTGTATTTCAAAAACGCTTGCTACCTATACTCTGTAATATCCAGTTAATCCCAGAAATCATCTTAGTTGTCTTTAGTATTTGACCATGGATAATTTGGTTAATTTGAAATCTCTCATTAAATTATGTCTCTCATTAGCTAATGTCATGACCTGCATCCAGGGGTTTGCAAACTGTGGCCTGCTGTTCAGATGCAGCACACTGACTATTTTTGTACAGCTTATGAACTCAGAATGGTTCTTGTATTTTTGAATGTTGAAGGAGAATCAAAAGAATAATGTTTCCTGACATGTTAAAATTATATAAAACACAAATTTTGATTTCCATAAGTAAAGTTTGATTGGAACATAGCCATGCTTATTCGCTTACGAATTGTTTATGGCTGCTTTTGTCTTATAATAGAGTTGAATAGTTGTGACAGAGACTAACAAAACCAAAACTCTTTAGTGTATGGCCCTTCACAGAGTAAGTTTGCTGAATTCTGTATGATGAACTATTATTTTGTGGAGTTAAAATTTCTCCTTAGAAACTGTGACAATAGAATTACAGAGTAAGTCTTAGAATTTCAAGTTAGGATACGAGATTACTGCATATCCTTAAGATCTTTTGTTTAAGACTTGAGAAAGTAGAGTGAGCCTTCTGTAAATGATAGAAACACAACTTTTCAGGTAAATTGTTGATTTTGCTCTGGTGAAAGCAATAAATAGTGGCTGTCTTTATTAGCTGGAACATGAAAGAAAGTAAAGCTAGAACCAAAGAGAGTACATACAGGTTAAGCAGTGCTAGAAAATGAGGTATAAATCTTAAATCTTTGGTTAATAGCTGACAGATATTGGTGGAGGACCACCACCTCAGTTTTGGTGTTTTTAAAAAACATGTAAAATAGACATATTGCTTGGACTAAAACAAGGGATGGTTAATCTTTGTTATATTGGCTTCTCTGGTGGCTTAGTGGTAAACAGTCTGCCTGCCAGTATAGGAATGCTGGAGGTACAGGTTCGATCCCTGGGCTGGGAAGATCCCCTGGGAGAAGGAAAAGGCAATCCATTCCAATATTCTTTCCTGGAAAAACCCATGGACAGAGGAGCCTGGAGGGCTATAGTCTGTGGAGTCACAAAAGTCTGTGACAGCAACAGCAAAGTTGACTTAAATCTGCTCCAACTTCAGCATTAACAGAATTTTAGGCAACAATGTCAATAGAGTCAATGTGAACTCTTACGAGTTTGACTGTAATTATTCTGCATCTTTTCCCCTCAGGGATTCTGGTTGTTATTCAGTTGCTAAGTATCATGGATAATTATCTGATTGTTTTAAAAATCAGTATACTAATGTCCACAGATATAATTTGATAATGTGTATAGAGTTTTCTGTGACTCCTGATAGTTATTTGTCTGTGGTACATTTCTTTTGCTGGTTCTTTTTGCAAAGTAGATTCCTAACAATAAGAATATTCCATAGAGAAGAAAGGAGTGTTCCTATGTCATTTATAGAAAAGGACATGGAAAAGGACCTAGGATTGATAGAAAATACCACTTCTTAGTTCTAGCAATCTGATTTTTTATGGTAGCGAGATTAATAATAAAGGTACCTATATCAACAAGAGAACTGTATTGTTCATTGATACATGTAGTTCTCATAATTGTCTGTTGAGTTGTATTGTTTCCCTCTAAGTGGCATCACTGGGCTGAATTTATAAATTTTCAGACTTCTAAACCAGTATAATATGTTGGATCATTCGATGGCCCTTGTAATTTTTCTAAGCATAGGCATAGAGAACCAAGGGTCTTTTAGTATTGTTTTAAAAATGTTCAACTTTATATTGGAAATAATCTAAACTGGTATTGTCCTATTCCAGTTTATTTTTCTGAATAAGTCCACCCATTTTATATATAGGGTTGGCCAAAATATTTCTATGATATGGAAAACCTGGAATGAACTTTTTGGCCAACCCAATATAAAAAAGAGGCTCGATTTACATCAGATATTAGATCTATCTCATAATGCTGTTTAGAGATTACTGAAATCTAGTTTTAAACTCTTCTATTGATTAATCTTTATAGTTTTGCTATTCTGTATTTTTCATCCACTTTATCATTAAAGGCTTCAGAAATAAATGTCCTTGTATAGTGCTTTTTTTTTTTTTACCCCTTCCAGGACTTTGAAAAAATTATGCACAGCTGGGCTATTTAAATCCTTTCTTGATCTTTCCCATCCTGTTCTTTTAACGATTTTTTTTCCCCCACACAAAGTTCTAACAATTAAGTGAATCAGTTGGTCTAGATCTGATAGAATCTAACAATATCTTGTATTTCAAAGCAAATTTCTGTTTTTCCTGAGGATTAAGAAGACCTTTAATTATAGACCTCAACTCAGATGTAGAAGGGTTTAATTCCACACTTATAATCTGCCTTCAGGTATAGCATGGGAACAATGTTCAGTGTGATTGATTCTTTTTTGAGAAAAAGGTGAGAAAAAAACAGTGAGAAAGGACAGGTTGCTTAGGAAGTAAAGGAAGGAAAAGAAATAGGGTGGGAAGGAGAGAGAAGATAAAGTTGTATAGAGAAAAATATTATTTTAGTTTTGGGAATATGTGAGGTGTAGCTATTGTGTCTTTCTCCTGAGAGACAGTGTTTAATCACTGACTTTACACACTAATGATCTAAAGTTGGCAAATGACAATAAAAGTAGCTATATTAATATAGCTAATACATGTATGGACTGAGGAATAAAATAAAATGCTGTGTAAGGCAAAGAAATTATGACAGTGCCTGCCATTAGGGAGTTGCCCTCCAGTAGAACCAGTAGAGAGTGAGGGAACTATTATGAACTGTGCACTTCTGTGTGTACTGGACATGCTGCTAGACCTGGTAAATATTTGATTATTTTTGATCTTCAAAATAATCCTAGAAATACACATATTACTCTCCCCTTCTCCATCTTATATCAGGGTAATGAAAACTTAGAAATTTTAAATAGTTTTACCACTGTTACACAGCAAGAAGTACATGAAGCTAAGGTTTGAATCTGATCTAGGATATATACAAATGACTAGAAGGCAGGATGAAACATACAAATTACAAAGGCATAAAAATTGGTAACTGTGGTTTAACACCACTGAAGTCTCTTTGGTTTAGGAATATTTAAGTGGGCACTTCATGAAGTTGGTAGCATTTGAACTGGGTTTTGCAGTTTGAGGGTAGGGTTTTAACAGGTGGATATGATAAGGAAGACAAATGAGTGACAGCGCTGGGCTTGAGTCCAATTCAGTCTGAAGACAAAGCCTGCTTTCTTTCCATTACACAAAACCAGAACAGTGAGAGAATGTGTGGGAAGCCGGTGTGACTGAAAAGGAATTGTAATACTTTGAGGAGAGTTATAGAAAAAAAGATTGAAAAGGAAGTTTAAGACAAGAATATGAGGAGACCTTCAGTGCAAATACAACAATACAGAATAAATCAACAGTATAGGTTCTACAATATAGAATAAATCATTCCAAATACCATGATTACCTATGGAGATTACATATAATTTCTCTTCTTGGCAACTCTTATCTCAGGACCAGTATTACAGAGGGCCTGATGGGTGGGTTAAATGGTAATTTGTGTGGGGCTAAAAGCAGGAGAATTGGAAAATGCTTTTGATGGGAGCCAGTGTTTTCTCTTATGTATTTTTAGATCAAACCATTTTTTGATATGAAACCCTTATCAGAGGCTGACAGGGAAAGAGCAGGAAATCAGAAGATTCCAAAGCTAACTGAATTATTGGAACTTGCACAGAAGGAAAAAAAGTTTGTGATCTTTTATCTTAATGGCCCTGCACCAAATCATTCTCTCAGAGCTTTGTATGTCCGCCATGTAGTAAACATAATCCTTGACTCTCAGATTGAGCAACATCTGGTATGTCTATCTCAGTATTTATGGTAGAGGTTGGTGGGTGGGTCACATGTCCCACGGCCATAGCAGTTGAATCTGACCTACCTTGTAGCTCTTCCTTGGGATCCTTAAATAATTTTGCTCCCTATAAATATGAAGATGACTATTTTATTCAGCTATATTCGGCAATCTAAGAATGACCCTGTTAAATTTGTATCAGTAGGGGAAAACATTGAGTCTTTTTGTTATTCAAAGCCAAATGAAATGTCACCCCTCTGTTAAAAGGGAATACGTATTTAATGGCTGTATGATGTGACCTGTACCATCACCAACATACATCTATTAGAAAGGGCCTGGGTATGGAACACTTAAGACTTTGAGGACTTGGCTTTCATTAATAATATAGAAAGGACATCTGGTTCTTATTTGAGCAGAGATTTGTTCATCATGTTTTTCAGAAGCTACTCTGCATTTGGGGAGTCATTCCAAATGTCAAATTCTCAGAATATGGAAGAATGCTATGAAAGAAACAAATATGTGGGGTTTTTTTGCAAATAGAACTATTTCCACAAATGAGTCATAATAGCCTTCCCTGTTGGCAGGAAATGACCTCTCACAAAGATGATTTTTAGTATCAGTCAGAGGAGGTATTTATGATTCTAACCTTTCTTCCATACCTACTTTAGCTAGTGTGGTGACACGGATGACCCTTGGTTCCATGATGTTAACTGGGAAAACTCAGCTCCAGAACAACCCTGGTGAAAGCCCCTTTATAAGAATTCATTAGACAGTATTAGCGAGGTTGACACTTTCACCAAGGTCTAGAATCTCTCTGCTTCTTATAGACTGTTACCTATGCTGGGATGGGGCTCCTCCCATTCTACGTAGGATCTGTTTGTGCCTAGAGAGCTGATTATCCACTGAAAGACTTCCTGTTTCTCCTTACAGATTTTTTGGTTGCCAGGTTTTGAAAGGGAATATGTCAAGAAAAAAGCTCCTGGTTTTCAGCAAGTGGGCCGGTTACTCTCTGTTGAACGCCTCACAAAAGAAAATATCAGTAGAATAAACGCTGACTACAAGAACTTGTTCTACAGTGGGATGAGGTAAGTGTTTGACCACATTTTCCTCAGCACATATTGCCTTACTTGCAAGAAATCTGCAAGTAAGAACCAAGCTACCTAGGTTCCTCCTCCCATCTCAGGATTTCCGTGTGTAGTTACCTTTCTGGAATCCCCTGTCTTCTTCCTCTTATCCTTCCCTCACTCTGTGCCAACAAACATTTATCAAAGTTACACTCTGTTCCTGGAACACGCTCTTCAGCCCCTTCTCCTTTATGCTTCAGTCTCTCATTCAGCACACCCTTTTATGTGCTTGGTGTTTTTGTTGTTATATAAAGTGATCACTGAAAAGTAAGAACTCAAAAAGTTGAGCTGATTTCCTTCTGCCATTACCAGATGGATTGAAATACCTAATAAATAACTTTGTAATCAAGATAGCTAGATTTCTCATAGATATAATTTGAAACATAATTAAATCATTATTAGAAAAACCCTTAAAACAGCCAAGCATGAGAAGAAACTGAAATTCTCCACCACATTTATAATTACATAGTAAGAGACAGAGTTTTCAGAATTAAAAGCACCTGAGAATGGTAACTTTTTCAGATTTAATTATTGATAGTCACTGCTTACATTAGTCCCTATGTCATTGTTGTGCAGTCATTAAGTCATGTCTGACTCTTTGTGACCCCATAGACTGCAGCACTCCAGGCTTCCCTGTCCTTCACTGTCTCTTGGTGCTTGTGCAGACTCGTGTCCATTAAGTCAGTGATGCCATCCAGCCATCTCATCCTCTGTTACCCTGTTCTACTGCCCTCAGTCTTTCCTAGCATCAGTATCTTTTCCATTGTGTTGGCTTTTTGCATCAGGTGGCCAAAGTATTGAAACTTTAACTTCAACATCAATTCTTCCAGTGAATATTCAGGCTGATTTCCTTTAGGATAGGGGCTTCCCTCATAGCTCAGTTGGTAAAGAATCTGCCTGCAATGCAGGAGACCCCAGTTTGATTTCTGAGTAGGGAAGATCCACTGGAGAAGGGATAGGCTACCCACTCCGGTATTCTTGGGCTTCCCTTGTGGCTCAGCTGGTAAAGAATCCACCTGCAATGTGGGAGACCTGGGTTTGATCCCTGGGTTGAGAAGATCCCCTGGAGAAGGGAAAGGCTACCCACTCCAGGGATCTGGCCTGGAGAATTCCATGGACTGTGTAGTCATGGGGTCACAAAGAGTCGGACACGACTTAGTGACTTTCACTTTCCTTTAGGATTGACTGGTTTGACCTCCTTGTCGTTCAAGGGACTCTCAAGAGCCTTCTCCAGCATCGCAGTTTGAAAGCATCAGTTCTTTGGCACTCAACCTTCTTTATGGTCCAACTCTCACATTCGTATGTGACTACTGGAAAAACCATAGCTTTAACTATACAGACCTTTGTTGGCAAAATGATGTCTCCGCTTTTTAATGCACTGTCTAGGTTTGTCATATCTTCTCTTCCAAGGAGCAAGTGTCTTTTAATTTCATGACCACAGTCACCATCTGCAATGCTTTTGGAGCCCAATAAAATAAAATCAGCCTGTTTCCACTTTTCCCCCATCTATTTGTCATGAAGTGATGGGATGGGATACCACAACCTTAGTATTTTGAATGTTGAGTTTTAAGCTAGCCTTTTCACTTTCCTCTTTCCTCTCATCAAGAGGCTGTTTAGTTCCTCTTTATTTTCTGCCACTGGAGTGGTATCATCTGAATATCTGAGGTTGTTGATATTTTTCTCAGCAATCTTGGTTCCTGCTTGTGCTTCATCCAGTCTGGCATTTTGCATGATGGACTCTGCATATAAGTTAAATAAGCAGGGTGACAGTATACAGTCTTGACGTACTGCTTTCCCAATTTGAAACCAGTCCATTGTTCCATGTCTGGTTCTAACTGTTGCTTCTTGATCCACATACAGGTTTCTAAGGAGGCAGGTTAGATGGTGTGGTATTCCCATGTCTTGAAGAATTTTCCAGTTTTTTGTGATCCACACAGTCAAAGGCTTTAACATAATCAATAAAGCAGAAGTAGATGTTTTTCTGGAATTCTCTTGCTTTTTCTGTGATCCAGCGGATGTTGGCAATTTGATCTCTGGTTCCTCTGCCTTTTCTAAATCCAGCTTGTATATCTGAAAGTTCTTTTCAGATGATAATGAATGCTTCAGAGACTGAACATATATATGTGTTTTGTCCAGATATACATATGTGTCTCCAAATCTCCAAAATCTTTTTGAGCTACAGAAATTCCTCTAGATTCATTTTTGTATCTCAAGTCATGAGCTAGGCTATTGGATTTACCTCTTTTCATGTTCTGGCTTTTCCAGCCTCTTTGGCTATGGGGCAGTTGATCATAAAATATATATATATATTTTTTTTTTTCTTTCAACATTAGGAAATTATACATGTTTTACCTCTCTTTCCTATTTAGAAGATTTCTCTTTGCCCAACTATTCCTCTGTTTTGAATGTATGTCTATTCCTTTCTACTTTTTATCAAAGAAAAAATGACTCCAAGGTGATTTATTTTCTGCTAATCATAATTTAGATTAATCTAGTAGTTGAAAAATAATTATAGTTTTGAATATAATTAATATATTTTTCAATATAATTTTTCAATATATTTTTCCAGGTCTTTCACTTACTGAGCCTTTATTATGTGTCAAGTTCCGTTGGTTAACCACAGGCTCTTTTTAAAATTCTGGCTTACTCATCAGCTACAAGTGTGACTTTGGACAAGTTTTAATAATCAGTTTTCTCATTTGTAAATTAAGGATAACAATAACCTGATGGAGTGGTTAAAAGATTAAGTGACATACTACATATATGCACAGAGCAAAATGATGGGCAAATACATGAATGCAGTAAATGTTACCTGTTGTTTCATCATCACCATTGTTACATGCTGTGCCCTATAAATTAGCATCACCCCCCATGTTTCAAATGACGAATCTTGTCTCTAATGAGGAAAAGTTCAGGGAGGTTAGGTGTTAATATTTCCCCAAAGTCCACATAGTTGGTCAGTGGGGGACCACACTCAGGTTTAAATGTAGGTTTGACATTCCCCATTGTTAATTCTTTTACTAGTAGTTTTTAAAAGTTATTCCTTGGCCATAGTTATATGGGAATAGGATTAGCTGACATCAGACTTTAAGAGGGATCAGTCATATCCTGAGTCCCATTAGAAAATGAAGTGGCCTAATCAAACTTAAAAGCTTTTGCACAGCAAAGGAAACCATAAAGAAAACAAAACGACAGCCTACAGACTGGGAAAAAAATAATCACAAATGATTCCAACAGGGGCGGGTTTAATTTCCAAAATATACAATTTATATTGGTTAATAGTCTTTTTAAGTATGTTATACTGCATTTTCCTCCTGCTTTTTCTGTGGAGTTAACACAAAGCATTAGGTTTCAAATCAAACTCATACACATCAGAGAACTTACTATTAAGTTTTATTATTAATTTGAAAGATACAGAAGGCAGTCAGGAGGCTCAGACAAAGCAAGGAGAGGTCAGAGATGTTGATTTCAACTTTACAGGTTTCTTCCTTTATTGGACACATTCCCTATGGCCCACAATAATAGATACAGGCTCCAAATATGTTTTAATGGGGTTATTTCACTTTGAAGGAGAACATTTGAGTTATAAAACATCTGCATTTAATACTCCCAGAGACTTGGATAGCTTTTGTGACCTTGTCCAGGGACCCATACCTCATAAATCCACATTCTGTGTTTATTTACAAAATATATAATAAAAAGTAATTAACCAGTAACATCCATTAAAGAACATATTCTATGTATAAAGACCTCTCTTTCTAGCAAATACTATTGTTCTATTTAGAAAAGATGTAGATATCATGTTGACAAGGAGATTAGACCATGACTTCTGCCTTCTTCCTTGTGGGAGCAACCTCTTCAGTCAGAGAGAAATTAAGGGCTTCCTGTGCCTCATCTGTCAGTTGTAGAAAAGGGGATGTAATATTTCCAGCTGACTGTTGATTTCTGTATTTTTTCCCTTTGGCTGTGTTTGTTGTTGTTATTGTGATTATTGTAGTTGTTTGGCTTCTCATATTTTAAACTCTTTTTTTAAGGTGTATTTGCATTTAGAATTGTTAGATTTTTTTCATGGATTTATTACCATCCTTTCATTATGAAATGTCCCTTCTCTCTGGTTATAATTCTTGCCTAAAGATTGCTTTTATTAATATTGCCACACTGGCTTTCTTATAATTAGTGTTTCTGTGGCATTTCTTTTTTTTGTTCTTTGTCTTTGAACTGCTTTGTGTCTTCTTAAAAAATTTTTATTTATTTTTTTTGAATGGGATTTTATTATTATTATTTTTTTCGTTTCATATATGATATTATACATGTTTCAGTGCCATTCTCCCAAATCATCCCACCCACTCCTACAGAGTCCAAAAGACTGTCCTATACATCTGTGTCTCTTTTGCTGTCTCGCATACAGGGTTATCGTTACCATCTGTATTGGTGTTTTTCTTTCTGGCTTACTTCACCCTGTATAATAGGCTCCAGTTTCATCCACCTCATTAGAACTGATTCAAATATATTCTTTTTAATGGCTGAGTAATACTGCATTGTGTGTAGTAAATGTACCACAGCTTTCTTATCCATTCATCTGCTGATGGACATCTAGGCTGTTTCTATGTCCTGGCTATTATAAACAGTGCTGCAATGAACATTGGGGTACACGTGTCTCTTTCAGTTCTGGTTTCCTCGGTGTGTATGCCCAGCAGTGGGATTGCTGGGTCATAAGGCAGTTCTATTTCCAGTTTTTTAAGGAATCTCCACACTGTTCTCCATAGTGGCTGTACTACTAGTTTGCATTCCCACCAACAGTGTAAGAGGGTTCCCTTTTCTCCACACCCTCTCCAACACTTATTGCTTGTAGACTTTGGGGCAGCCAATCTGACTGGTGTGAAATGATACCTCATTGTGGTCTTGATTTGCATTTCTCTGATAACGAGTGATGTTGAGCATCTTTTCATGCGTTTGTTAGCCATCTGTATGTCTTCTTTGGAGAAATGTCTGTTTAGTTCTTTGGCCCATTTCTTGATTGGGTCATTTTTTTTTCTGGAATTGAGCTGCAGGAGTTGCTTGTCTATTTTTGAGATTAGTTCTTTGTCACTTGTTTCATTTGCTATTATTTTCTCCCATTCAGAAGGCTGTCTTTTCACCTTGCTTATAGTTTCCTTTGTTGTGCAGAAGCTTTTAATTTTAATTAGATCCCATTTGTTTATTTTTCTTTTTATTTTCAATATTCTGGGAGGTGGGTCATAGAGGATCCTGCGTGATTTATGTCAGAGGGTGTTTTGCCTATGTTCTCCTCTAGGAGTTTTATAGTTTCTGGTCTTACGTTTAGATCTTTAATCCATTTTGAGTTTATTTTTGTGTATGGTGTTAGAAAGTGTTCTAGTTTCATTCTTTTACAAGTGGTTGACCAGTTTTCCCAGCACCACTTGTTAAAGAGATTGTCTTTTCTCCATTGTATATTGTTGCCTCCTTTGTCAAAGATAAGGTGTCTGTAGGTGTGTGGATTTATCTCTGGGCTTTCTATTTTGTTCCATTGATCTATATTTCTGTCTTTGTGCCAGTACCATACTGTCTTGATGACTGTGGCTTTGTAGTAGAGCCTGAAGTCAGGCAGGTTGATTCCTCCAGTTCCATTCTTCTTTCTCAAGATTGCTTTGGCTATTCGAGTTTTTTTGTATTTCCAGATCCATGATAAATTTATTTTTAAGTGATCTGTAGAATTGTCTTAGACACAGTCTAACATTTTGGGTAACTAATTGCAAGCACTCCTGTAAAGGCTGTATGGTTATTTTTATTTACAGTTTATACACTGAGCCTAAGAAATTGCCAAGCTATTATGTAACAGTGCTGGAACTCAACCCCAGGCTTGTGCAGAGCTGTTTTCAATATGTTATAACATCTCAGGGTTAAAAAGTCTTTTGAAGGCGCTTGAAAGTGAAAGTGAAGTCGCTCAGTCGTGTCCGACTCTTTGTGATCCCATGGACTCTAGTCTACCAGGCTTTTCTGTCCATGGGATTTTCCAGGCAAGAGTACTGGAGTGGGTTGCCATTTCCTTCTCCAAGGGGATCTTCCTGACCCAGGGATCGAACTCAGGTCTCCTGCATTGCAGGCAGACACTTTACCCTCTGAGCCACCAGGGAAGCTTACATGATGTATTTTCTGAGAAATTTAATCTCTAATGACAACTTGACTTGATGTTCTTCTACTGTTTCTACAGATAGTGCACAAATATTTACTGACATTTCATTCTGCCATTGGAAAGTGCTGTGTTCCATCCCCCCTACTCATGCTTGTGAAGTTTTTTTATATTTGAAATTTAAATATTCACCAAATTAGTATTCATTTATTCATCCCTTCATTTAACTGTTTCTACAGGCAGGTATTATGGTACGTAAACCACCACCAGCACCACTGGATACACAGAGGGTTCCCAGGTGGCATTAGTGATAAAGAACTCACCTGCCAATGCAGGGGACTTAAGAGATGCATTTTCTATCCCTGGGTCGAGAACATACCCTGGAGGAGGGCATGGCAACCCACTCCAGTATTCTTGTCTGGGGAATCCCATGGACAATGGAGCCTAGTGGGCTATAGTCCAAAAGGTCACAGACAGACAGGACTGAAGTGATTTAGCACACATGCATTGAATATTCAGAGTTGAGTAAGACATGGTCTTTGCTTTTAATTTGCTTACAGCTAAGTAGAGAAGATTGATAGGAAGGCACATAGAGTAGAGGACAGTAAGTGCTCTGATGGAAGTAAGTACATTTGCTGCCCAATAGTGTACTGGAGCTGGTGCATATCAGCTTATGGGAGCAAATTGTAAGTATTTATACCATGGAAATTAACAAGTTCCATTAGGAATTTGTTAGGACTTTCCTTTTTTTCCCTTCCCCCCACCTCTCTCCTTCCTTCCTCTCTCTCTCTCCCCTCCTTTCTTCCCTGCTTCACTTTTCTTTCCTTGAATTTGCTAAAATACTACTGCTGGCATAGTAGCAAAGGTATTAAATTCAGTTCATTATCTCATTGCAATATGAGCTAATTCTGCATGTCATATCATAGGTTGTCCTATTATCACCTACTTTACATCCTTTCTTAAATGTAGTGACTGTTTCCCTCTTATGAGATGAGAGTGAGATTAACTCTGAGTCTCCTGTGGGTTCTTTTTTATTTTCCTTAGAGAATATAGAGCAGCTAACATCAGCATCAACTTATATCTTATCAATGAACCTTGGCTCTTCTCACTGGCCTGGTGCTCCAGGATTCCCTCCGTGACCACAGACAACATTCAGGTCCTGAATGAGATGACTCAACCTTCCTACTTCATGGTGAGCTGGTTGTCCAGATTGTCCTTCCACGTCTGGTACAATAGGAGTCTCTGTCCCCCACCAACCCTGACATTGCCCATTATGCACTCCCCAGGGTAGCTACTTAAGACAGAGACTTATGTGAGATTGGAGATGTGCCATTCTCCCTTCTCTCACCCAGATCCTTCTGTGATTTTCAGGGGAAAACTAAAATTGGTATACTAATTGCTGTTTATTGAATCCTCACAATGTGCCTTTCATGTATTATGCAGTTTTTAAACCTCTGAGTTAGCCACCTGGAGTATCCTTGTGGAGAATATGAAGCGTCACATGATGCAAGATTCAGAATGAAGTCTGACTCCAGAGGTGTGTTACTGCAGCCTCACTTTCCTGAAGGCACGGCAACAATGACAGTGACATGAGGTATAGGGAGAAAACCCAGTGCACTTGATTCCAAAGTAAGCACTGTGTGTCCTAAGCAAAATGCTTTTGAAAAGATGAGCAAGTGTCCAGCCACCTAGTTTGATTTTCTCTTCTGTCCTGCTACTGCTTGTGGCCAGAGAATTGAGGACCTGAAGTCTTGAGTTGTAATCCCAGCTAAATCCCTTCGCTTATTAGTTGTGGAGGGAACCTTACCTAACCACTTAATGACTGCAGAGCCTGTTTTTCTAATTGGTATAGACCATGTAGACTGAGTGGGACAGTCAGCATCAGAAAACAGTTTCTCTCCACTGACTGTTTAAATTGCTCCAAGCTAGGTCTTTCCCTTCCTCTGAATGGATCTCACTCAGATCCCATAGCTTTTTTAGTCACTCTTAGATAGGTTATTTTTTTTTTTAATTGTATGATAATTGCTTTGCAATGTTGTGTTGGTTTCTTTTATACAACAGTGTGAATCAAGCCATAAATATGCATATGTCCCTTCCCTCTTGAACATCCCTGTCACCTACCACCCCACCCCACCCCACCCCTCTAGGTCGTCACAGAGCACTGGGTTGAACACCCTGTGTTTTACAGCAACTTCCCATCATTAGTTATCTGTTTTACAAATGGTAATATATATGTTTAATTGCTGCTTTCTCATTCATCCCACCCTCCCCTTCCCCTACTGTGTCCACAAATGTGTTTCCTATTTCTGCACCTCTATTCCTGCCCTGCAGATAGATTCATCAGTACCATTTTTCTAGATTCTATGTGTATGCATTAATATATGATATTTGTTTTTTTCTTTCTGACTTACTTCACTCTGTATAATAATAATAGGCTCTAAGTTCATCCGCCTCACTACAACTGACTCAAATGTATACCATTTTATGGCTAAGTAATGTTCCATTGTTTTGTATGTAACACAACTTCTTCATCCATTCATTTGTTGATGGACATCTAGGTTGCTTCCATGTCCCAGCTATTGCAAATAGTGCTACAGTGAACACTGGGGTATGTGTGTCTTTTTGAATTATGATTTTGTCAGGTTTTGAACTTGGTATATGCCTTGTAGTGTAATTGCTGGATCATATGGTAGTTTTATCCTAGTTTTTTTTTTTTTTTTTATCCTAGTTTTTTAAGGAGTCTCCATATTGTTCTCCATAGTGGCTGTGTCAGTTTACATTCCCAACAACAGTGCAAGAAGGTTGCCTTTTCTCCACATCCTCTCCAGAATTTATTGCAGACTTTTTTCATTGAAATTTTTGTCTTGCTTTATTACTGAAATGTACTTTAAACTATCCTGACTGATATATATATATTTTTTACTTAAATTTATTTTTAAATGGAGGATAATTGCTTTACAATATTGTGTTAGTTTCTGCCATACATCAGCATGAATTAGCCATAGGTATGCATATATCCCCTCCCTCTGGAACCTCCCTCTCACCTCTCACCCTATCCCAGCCCTCTAGATTATCACAGAGCACCGGATTTGAGCTCCCTGTGTCATACAGCAAATTCCACTGGCTGTCTCTTTTACATATGGTAATGTTTCAACTATTTCAATTTGCCCCTTCCTCCCCTTCCCCCACTGTGCCCATAAATCTGTTGTGTATGTCTGTGTCTCCATTGCTGCTCTGCAAATAGGTTCATCAGTACCATCTTTCTAGATTCCATATATCAGTTCAGTTCAGATCACTAGCTCAGTCGTGTCCCACTCTTTGTGACCCCATGAATCGCAGCATGCCAGGCCTCCCTATCCATCGCAATCTCCTGGAGTTCACTCAAATTCACATCCATTGAGTCGGTGATGCCGTCCAGCCATCTCATCCTCTGTTGTCCCCTTTTCCTGCTGCCCCCAGTCCCTCCCAGCATCAGAGTCTTTTCCAATGGGTCAACTCTTCACATGAGATGGCCAGAGTACTGGAGTTTCAGCTTTAGCATCATTCCTTCCAAAGAACACCCAGGGCTGATCTCCTTTAGGATGGACTGGTTGGATCTCCTTGCAGTCCAAGGGACTCTGAAAAGTCTTCTCCAACACCACAGTTCAAAAGCATCAATTCTTCGGTGCTCAGCTTTCTTCACCGTCCACCTCTCATATCCATACATGACCACTGGAAAAACCATAGCCTTGACTAGATGGACCTTTGTTGGCAAAGTAATGTCTCTGCTTTTTAACATGCTATCTAGGTTGGTCATAACTTTTCTTCCAAGGAGTGAGCGCCTTTTAATTTCATGGCTGCAATCACCATCTGCAGTGATTTTGGAGCCCCCCAAAATAAAGTCTGACCCTGTTTCCACTGTTTCCCCATCTATTTCCCATGTAGCGATGGGACCAGATGCCATGATCTTAGTTTTCTGAATGTTGAGCTTTAAGCCAACTTTTTCACTCTCCACTTTCACTTTCATCAAGAGGCTCTTTAGTTCCTCTTCACTTTCTGTCATAAGAGTGGTGTTATCTGCATATCTGAGGTTATTGATATTTCTCCTGGCAATCTTGATTACAGCTTGTGCTTCTTCCAGCCCAGAATTTATATATGCATTAATATATGGTATTTGTTTTTCTTCTTCTGATTTACTTCACTCTGTATAATAGACCCTTAGTTCATTCACCACATTAGAACTGACTCAAATCTATTCCTTTTTATGGCTGAGTAATATTCCATTGTATGTATGTACCACAACTTCTTTATCCATTCATCTATTGATGGACATCTAGGTTGCTTCCATGAGCTATCATTGTGAATAGTGCTGTGATGAACATTGGGGTACCTGTATCTTTTTCAATTGTGGTTTTTCTCAGGGTATATGCCCAGTAGTGAGATTATTGGGTCATGTGATAGTTTTATTCCTAGTTTTTTAAGGAATCTACATGCTATTCTCCATAGTGCCTGTACCAATTTACATTCCTACCAACAGTGCGAGAGGGTTTTCTTTTCTTCACACCCTCTCCAACATTTATAGTTTGATGATAGCCCTTCTGACTGGTGTGAGGTGATACCCCATTGTAGTATTGATTTGTATTTCTCTAATAATGAGCATTATTGAGCATCTTTTTATGTGTTTAATAACCATCTGTATGTCTTCTTTGGAGAAATGTCTGTTTATGTCTTCTGCTCATTTTTTAATTGGGTTGTTTGTTTCTCTGGTATTGATCTGTATAAGCTGCTTGTATATTTTGGAGATTTTTGTCAGTTGATTCATTTTCTATTATTTTTTCCCATTCTGAAGGTTTTCTTTTCATTTTATTTATAGTTTCCTTTGCTTTAAAAAAATCTTTTAAGTTTAATTAGACCCCATTTGTTTATTTTTGTTTTTATTTCCATTATTCTAGGAGGTGGTTCACAGAGGATCTTGCTGTGATTTATGTCAAGGAGTGTGCCGTGTATGTTATTCTCTAGGAGCTTTATAGTTTCTGGCCTTATATTTAAGTCTTTAATCCATTTTGAGTTTATTTTTCTGTATAGTGTTAGGTAGGAGGTGTTCCAGTTTCTTTCTGTTACATGTAGCTGTCTAGTTTTCCCAGTACCACTTACTGAAGAGATTGTGTTTTCTTCATTGTATATTCTTGCCTCTTTTGTCAAAGATAAGGTGCCCACAGGTGCATGAGTTTATCTCTGGCCTTTTTATCTTGTTCTCTTGGTCTGTATTTCTGTTTTTGTGCCAGTACCATCTTTGTCTGGATGACTGTAGGTTTGTAGTATAGACTGAAGTCAGAAAGGTTGATTCTTCCAGCTCCATTTTTCTTTCTGAAGATTATTTTCACTATTTGGGATCTTTTGTGTTTCCATACAAATTATGAATTTTTTTTGCTCTAGTTCTCTGAAGAATACATTAGTAGTTTGATAGGGATTGTTTTGACTCTGTAGATTGCTTTTGTCATTTTCACAATATTAATTTTTCTAATCCAAGAGCATGGTATATCTTTTCATCTGTGCCATCTTCGAGTTCTTTCATCAGTGTCTCATAGTTTTCTGCATACGAATCTCTTGTCTCTTTAGTTAGGTTTATTCCTAGGTATTTGATTATTTTTGTTACAATGGTGAATAGGATTGTTTCCTTAATTTCTTTTTTTGATCTGTCAATGTTAGTGTATATTAATGCAAGGAATTTCTGTATATAAATTTTATATCCTGCCATTTTACTGTGTCCATTTATTAGCTCAGGTAATTTTCTGGGGGCATCTTTAGGATTTTCTATGCATTTTTAGTATCATATCATCTGCAAAGAAAGAGAGTTTTACTTCTTTTCCAATCTGGATTCCTTTTATTTGCTTTTCTTAAAAAGAACCCCCAAAAAACAACAACAGGAAAAAAAAAAAAGGGAGAAAAATCCTGGGCTGTGAAGGGTGGGGCTTAGGTTTGGAAGGGTTTAAGCACTGGCACAACAGCTGGAGTGAGATTTAGGTAGATTGAAGAAAGTAGGGAAAACCACTAGACCATTCAGGAATGACATAAATCAAATCACTTATGATTATACAGTGGAAGTGAGAAATAGATTTAAGGGACTAAATCTGATAGACAGAGTGCCTGATGAACTATGGACGGAGGTTTGTGACATTGTACGGGAGACAGGGATCAAGACCATCCATGGAAAAGAAATGCAAAAAAAGCAAAATGGCTGTCTGAGGAGGCCTTACAAAGAGCTGTGAAAAGAAGAGAAGTGAAAAGCAAAGGAGAAAAGGAAAGATATAAGCATCTGAATGCAGAGTTCCAAAGAATAGCAAGGAGAGATAAGAAAGCATTCTTCAGTGATCAATGCAAAGAAATAGAGGAAAAGAACAGAATGGGAAAGACTAGAGATCTCTTCAAGAAAATTAGAGATACCAAGGAAACATTTCATGCAAAGATGGGCACAATAAAGGACAGAAATGGTATGGACCTAACAGAAGCAGAAGATATTAAGGAGAGGTGGCAAGAATACACAGGAGAACTGTACAAAAAAGAGCTGTATGACCGAGATAATCACGATGGTGTGATCACTCATCTAGAGCCAGACATCCTGGAATGTGAAGTCAGGTGGGCCTTAGAAAGCATCACGACGAACAAAGCTAGTGGAGGTGATGGAATTCCAGTTGAGCTGTTTCAAATCCTGAAAGATGATGCTGTGAAAGTGCTACACTCAATATGCCAG
>SJYQ01001224.1:43220-56741 GCA_006410935.1 Redunca redunca
TGGAAGTGAGAAATAGATTTAAGGGACTAGATCTGATAGAGTGCCTGATGAACTATGGACTGAGGTTCGTGACATTGTACAGGAGACAGGGATCAAGACCATCTCCATGGAAAAGAAATGCATAAAAGCAAAATGGCTGTCTGGGGAGGCCTTACAAAGAGCTGTGAAAAGAGAAGTGAAAAGCAAAGGAGAAAAGGAAAGATATAAGCATCTGAATGCAGAGTTCCAAAGAATAGCAAGGAGAGATAAGAAAGCCTTCTTTAGTGATCAGTGCAAAGAAATAGAGGAAAAGAACAGAATGGGAAAGACTAGAGATCTCTTCAAGAAAATTAGAGATACCAAGGGAACATTTCATGCAAAGATGGGCTCAATAAAAGACAGAAATGGTATGGACCTAACAGAAGCAGAAGATATTAAGAAGAGGTGGCAAGAATACACAGAAGTGTACAAAAAAGATCTTCATGACCCAGATAATCACGATGGTGTGATCACTCACCTAGAGCCAGACATCCTGGAATGTGAAGTCAGGTGGGCCTTAGAAAGCATCACTACGAACAAAGCTAGTGGAGGTGAGGAATCCCAGTTGAGCTATTTCAAATCCTGAAAGATGATGCTGTGAAAGTGCTGCACTTAATATGCCAGCAAATTTGGAAAACTCAGCAGTGGCCACAGGACTGGAAAAGTTCAGTTTTACTTCCAATCCCAAAGAAAGGCAATCCAAAAGAATCAAACTACCGCACAATTGCACTCATCTCACACACTAGTAAAGTAATGCTCAAAATTCTCCAAGCCAGGCTTCAGCGGTATGTGAACTGTGAATTTCCTGATGTTCAAGCTGGTTTTAGAAAAGGCAGAGGAACCAGAGATCAAATTGCCAACATCCGCTGGATCATGGAAAAAGCAAGAGAGTTCCAGAAAAACATCTATTTCTGCTTTACTGACTGTGCCAAAGCCTTTGACTGTGTGGATCACAATAAACTGTGGAAAATTCTGAGAGAGATGGGAATACCAGACCACCTGACCTGCCTCTTGAGAAATCTGTATGCAGGTCAGGAAGCAACAGTTAGAACTGGACATGGAACAACAGACTGGTTCCAAATAGGAAAAGGAGTATGTCAAGGCTGTATATTGTCACCCTGCTTATTTAACTTCTATGCAGACTACATCATGAGAAATGCTGGGCTGGAAGAAGTACAAGCTGGAATCAAGATTTCTGGGAGAAATATCAATAACCTCAGATATGCATACAATGCCACCCTTATGGCAGAACGTGAAGAGGAGCTAAAGGGCCTCTTGATGAAAGTGAAGGAGGAGAGTGAAAAAGTTGGCTTAAAGCTCAATATTCAGAAAGGGAAGATCATCGCATCTGGTCCCATCACTTCATAGATGGGAAATAGATATGGAAACAGTGGAAACAGTGTCAGAATTGACTTTTTGGGGCTCCAAAATCACTGCAGATCATGATTGCAGCCATGAAATTATAAGACGCTTACTCCTTGGAAGGAAAGTTATGACCAACCTAGATAGCATATTCAAAAGCAGAGATATTAATTTGCCAACAAAGGTCTGTCTAGTCAAGGCTACGGTTTTTCCAGTGGTCATGTATGGATGTGAGAGTTGGATGGTGAAGAAAGCTGAGCACCAAATAATTGATGCTTTTGAATGCTTGTGTTAGAGAAGACTCTTGAGTGTCCCTTGGACTGCAAGGAGGTCCAACCAGTCCATCCTAAAGGTCATCAGTCCTGGATGTTCATTGAAAGGCCTGATGTTGAGGCTGAAATCCAATACTTTGGCTACCTCATGGAAGAGTTGAGTCATTGGAAAAGACCCTGATGCTGGGAGGGATTGGGGGCAGGAGGAGAAGGGGATGACAGAGGATGAGATGGCTGGATTGCATCACCGACTCGATGGACAGGGGTTTGGGTAGACTCTGGGATTTGGTGATGGACAGGGAGGCCTGGCGTGTTGTGATTTATGTGGTCGCAGAGTCGGACACAACTGAGTGAATGAACTGAACTGAACTGATTTGAAGCATGACAGTTTAGAAGAAGGATTCTGGTTCACAGACTGTTTGCTTATTCCTGGGAAGCTTGTAAAAAATACCAAAATTCTAACTTCTGAGTCTGTAGTGAGGCCCAGAAAGCTGTATTAAGAAAGGCTGCAGCTCAGGTAGATTTGGATGCACAGCCAGGTTTGGGAAGCTGTGCCATGAACACATAGAGCACTGGAAGCCAAGGATCTTGGGTTGTAGTCCTGCGTTCAGAGAAGAGTTGCTCTGTGACATCTCTGCGACTCCCTCAGACCTCTGTTGACTATCCAGGGAAATGAAATGTGTGAAATGTTTTAGTCCTTGTAGAGCCCTCGGCACATGTAAGGGGAGATTTACATGTTAGGTTGGCAGCAGGTATTCTCTGTGTTAGACACCAACCTCAGCAATCAAGGTTCCTCTCCCTGCTCTGACCCTGCTCCATCCCTGACAGCCAAGCAAGGGACCTGACCCACATGATCTACATTCCCTTCCAGCTGTCAGTCCTTAACTGTGTTCTCTGCTTTGCAGACACCAAAGTACTATTTGTTTGTGTGGATTCTCATGGATATTCTTTCTGCACTTTTCATTGTTGCCATATTTTATTTTCATTGGTAAGCATATATTTGTAATTTTATATGATTTTCCCCCAAATAAAAATATAAATCGTTTTATGGAAATTTGAAGGAAAACAGTTACATTCGTCCCATAATCCCAAGTGGCAAGTCCTCAGGGAGACAGGGTTTTCTCGCGGGAACCTCCACCCCTTCTTCTGCCTCTACCTGAGACCGTATTCTAAGAATAACGACTCTCACAGGCTTCCCTGATGGCTCAGATAATAAACAATTTGCCTACAATACAGGAGACCTGGATTTGACCCCTGGATCAGGAAGATCCTCTGGAGAAGGGAATAATTCCCTCCAGTATTCTTGCTTGGAAAATTCCATGAAAACAGAAGCCTGGGGGGCTACAGTTCATGGTGTCACAAAGAGTCAGATGCCACTGAGTGACTGAAATAGCTAAAGCTTAATCAAAGCCTGTTACTGCAGATCCCCTGTGGATCAGTTGGGAGAGGACTGGAGTTGAAGGCTGTTCAGAACAAGTGCCTCCCCCTTCCCACCTTCCACAGGATGGTTCACAGGGTGCTGTGTAAAGAGCAACCTCACCCTCCAGGAAACCTGGGTTTTGGTCCTGGTTTTTCCCACAGTGGCTGGGTGACCCTGGGGAAATCACTGCCCCTTTCCAGGCCATAGTTTTTGTATTTGTCTGAGAAAATGACATTCGAGAATTCTTGAGGGGAAAATGCTACAAGATTCCAGAGTTCAGGGTGGGAGATGGAACATCTGGTAGAAGAATTTTTAGTGAGGAGACCATGGTCTTTAGATCTCATCATGCCCATTTTTTCCTCATTTGAGTTATCCTTTAAAAAGGAGGAAACTACAAACCCTCTGTTTAACATTAATTGGATAATGTTCTTTTCTGGCCACTGCCTTGAATTGTTGCCTGTTTTGGAGTAGATCCATGAGGCTCATGGATACTCTGCTTCCTTCTAGGTGGAAAGAGAGCAAACGAGAAAAATTACTCAAGAGCACCAACATTCACACAGGTAAAGTTAGAGGCCTAGCCTACTCTTATTATCCCTACCCATTGCTTCCAGGATTCTGGGCCTGCCTTAATGTTTCTGACAAGAGTTGAAGGAGGTCTGAAATTGGGGAGTGGGGACCACAAAGAAGTTGGGATAAATAGGTTGGGCACAGATTCTGGGGGCCCCTGGCATCAGGATTCATTGTGGACTTTTATCTTCTAAGTGTTGACGCTCCTTGGAAGGTTTTGAAATTGATATTTTTTGTCCACTGGTTCATTTATTATCACATAGTTATTGAGTATCCACTTGGTGCCAAGCACTGTGAGAGAGACTGAAGGAACTTAAAGTTGCCTATGGAGGGTGGATCAGAGACGAGAGGATTGGCCCACAGAGAGTGGTGAGGAAGTAGGCAAAGGCATAGCAATCGATACCTTTGGGCCAAATGCCTAGGTATAAGACTGAGGCTGCCACGCTCATCAGGGCTGTGTCCTGTAGGTGACTTTAGTTGTGATATGTATGTTGGAAGGTGGAGGGAGAAAATTGTGGAGGGGGCATGCTGAAAAGAACATAGGCTTTGCATATAAGCAATCAGGAGATGGCAAATGAGTTTCAAACAAGGCAGCAATATGCTTAGACTTCTGTGTAAAAGGATAGAATAGCAGAATAACTTATTCAGCAGAACAACTCAAATGAAAGGAAATTAAATGAAATAAATGAAAAGAAATGGATTTTCATTCTGTGAAACTGAAGGTTTAAGCCATATTCACTCAAATCTCTTAAGGGACTGAGAGATCTCAAGTAACTCTGAGTTCTATGGATTTTTGGATCACTCTGCTAGCTGGTAAGAAGTCTGAAGGCCATGTTCCAGTTCCCTTATGAGTTTTAGTAGTTAGGTTAGTACACTAGGGCTATGAAAACAAAATACCACAGGAGGAGAAGGGGACGACAGAGGATGAGATGGCTAGATGGCATCACTGACTCGATGGGTGAGAGTCTGAGTGAACTCTGGGAGTTGGTGATAGACAGGGAGGCCTGGCGTGCTGTGATTCATGGGGTCGCAAAGAGTCAGACACGACTGAGCAACTGAACTGAACTGAGGGGGCTTAAATAACAGAAGTTGATTCTTCTCATAGTTCTGGAGGCTAGAGGTGAAAGATCAAAGTATCAGCACGTTTGGTTTCTTCTGAAGCCTCTTTCTTTGGTTGCAGATAGCCACTTTCTTGCTGTGTCCTCACACAGCCTTTCTTCTGTGCACACACTTCTACCCACCACTGCCCAGTGTGTGTCTGTGTGTTCAATTTTTTTCTACTCTAGTCAGATTGAATCAGGGCCCACCCCATTGGCCTCGTTTTAGCTACCTCTTCAAAGGCCCAGTTTCCATATATAGTTAGATTTTCAGATACTGGAGATTATGGCTTCAACATATCAATGTGGGACACAAAATTCAGCCTGTAACAATAATCCAGTGAAGAAATGAACAGAATATGGAATAGCTGATGAATGCATGAATGAGAGAAGTTTTCAGGGAAAACTCTAAGATCTGTTTAAATTGGGATAAAAGACATGTCTAAAGTGCCTTAGAAAAGTGCAGTTAACTTGACCTCAGCTTCACACCATGTTGAAATTATGATAAGGAAATAAGGTAAATAAGAAATAAATTGAAAAATTTCCTGTTTTTTAATAGCGTTTCCAGTTGCCCATTTAGAGAAACCAAATTTTTTTTGATCTACATAAATGTGTTGAAAAGCTGTTTGAGTACCTCCAAGAGACACTTCTAGGGGCTCACCCCAACTCCTAGAAGGGGTGGGGCCGAGTTCAGAATCAGAAAAGGTACAAAGATGACCAAAAAGAAGCCAAAACCACAGCCCAGATTCATTTAGGTTGAGGAGAACAGAGCTTTGAACACTTAAGCATAATTCACATCTTGTTCCATGACCATCTCCGAGATGGGCATATACTGCTGCACCTAATGCTGCCTCCAGACAGCTTTCATCACCTCCCTAGCTTTAGGATACATTTTTCAGCCCTTTAAACAAGTTCATCCTTTGTCTTCTCATATAGTTTCTTATGAAAAGTCTTATAAAAACATCTTCCATTTAAAAAAATCATTGTTCATCTACTGGTAATATGTCCTTTTTCTCTGGCTGCTTTTTAAGGTTGCTTCTTTTATTATTGGTTTTCAGTAATTTTATTATAGTTTATTTTGTTGTGTTTAGGTGTGTCTATGAGTGTGTGTGTGTGTGTGTGTGTGTTCATCCTGCTTAGAGTTTTCAGAGATCCTTAGATCAGAGTATAGTTTTTTTTCAGTCTTTGATTTTCAGAATTTTTTTTTGCCTCTATCTTCTTTCTTAGTTTCCTATAAGTTAGCAAAACTCTGTTCATTTTTATTTTTAGCCTGTTTAATGTCTGTGCTTCATTTGGATAGATTATATTTCTGTATATATTAGGTTTTTATTGATGCAGAACAAATTACCACAAATTTGGTAGCTCAGTACAACACAAATTTATCATCTCAGAGTTTGTGTGGGTCAGGAGTCTAAACATGTGTTTGTCTGGTCCTCTTCATAGAGTCTCACCAGGCTAACATTGAGGTGTTCACCTCGGCAGCAATCTCATCTGACACTTAGATTCTACTTGCAAGATCACTGGTTATTGACTGATTTAGTTCCTTAAAGTTGTCGGACTAAAGTGCTCCTGTTTTCATGATTACTGTTGCCTGGGTTTTGATTTGAGTTTAGAAACCGTATCCAGTCCTCATCATTTTGTCCTCTCAAAATGTGGCAGATTTTTCTTCAGTGCCAGCAGGAGAATATCTCTTTAGAATAGGTGAATTCAGAGAAAAAAGGACAAAGGAAGGAAACATAACATATGAAACAATTAGGAGACAAATTGAAACATGGTCATCATCAATTCAACTACTTTGTTAACCATTAAATATCAATGAAACAAATACTCAAAAGTAGAGAATTCATGTAAGATAGGAAGAAAGCAAGACCCAACCATATACTGTCTACAAAACAAATGTTTCAAATACAAAGGTTCAAATAGATTACAGAGTGAAAGGATGGGACAGTGATATGCCATGCAAACAATAAATATAAAAAATATTTTCTGAAAAAATAAACTTTAAAACATGGGAAATTACTGGAAACAAAGATTCATAATGATGAAAATGTCAGTATATCAGGGAAGACATTGTAGTTATAACTGTTTTCAGTTAGTAAAAGAGTTTCTGAACATGTTAGTCAGCAACTGAAAGAGAGATCATAGTTGGAGATTTTTAATATTTTTCACTTAGTACTTAAAATACCAATTAAACACAAAAAATAAAACAAGAATAAATACAGAAGTCTGAACACTTTCAGCCACTTTGACCTAACTGGCATATAACATTTTACCCAAGAACTACAGAATATACAGTATTTTCAAGTGTACCTGGCATGTTTCTTCAAATAGAGTACATGACAATCCTTTCAACAGCCTGGGAAAGAGAGCTGATTTACCTAATTCATAGAAAGAAACAGAAAAGGAAAATGAGGAGGCAGAGGAATATAGTCCAATCAAATGAACAAGACAGAAACCTCAGAAAAACAACTAAGTGAAACTGAGATAAGCAGTACACCTGATGGGCTTCAGTATAATGATCATAAATATGCTCATCAAACTCAGGAAAGGATAAACATAGTGAGAACTTTAACAGTGAGATAGAAAATATAATACCAAAGAGAAGTTATGACTAAACTGAAAAATACACTAGAGGTGCTCAACAGCAGAGTAGATGAGGTGGAAAAACGAATGAGTGAGCTAAAAGATAAAATGGTGGGACTCCCTCAGACAGAGCAGCAAAATGAAGAATTTTCAAAAGTGAAGATACCATATGTTGCCTTTAGGACAACATTGTGTGGAATAACGTTTGCATTATATGGGTCACAGAAGGGGAAGAAAGAAAGGACCAGAAAAATTATTTTAAGAAATAGTGACTAAAAAGTTTCCTAATCTGGGGAAGCAAACAGACCTCTGGGTCCAGGAAGCCCAAAGAGCTATGAATAAGAAGAACCCAAAGAGACACACACACAAGACACATTGCAACTAAAATGGTAGAAGTTAAGAATAAAGAGAATCCTTAAAGCAGCAAGAGAAAAAAAGTAACTCTGGATAATAAAGGAGTGTCATGATATACTCAAAGTGCTGAAAGGAAAACACTTCCCATCACAGACTCTGCACAGCTAGTTTAACATTCAAAATTAAGGAGAGATTAAGAGATTTTAGGATAAACAAAAGCTAAAGAAGTTTATTGCCACTATACTTGTTCTGCATGAAATATTAAAGGGACTTCTCTAAACTGAAAAGAAATGACACTAAATGATAATAAGAAAACATGCAGTAATTAAAATCTCACTAGAAAATATACATATATAATAAAGGCAGGGGTTCAATCACTTATAAGGCAAGCATTAAGATTAAAAGACAAAAGTAGTAAAAATGATGTAAAATTTCAGTAATTAAGGAATGTGTAAAATAAAAAGATGTAGAAAGTGTCATCAATAGATGAATTTCAGAAGACTGAAATCTTACAGAATATATTCCATGACCACAGCAAAGTTAAATTAGAGACAAACATTAATATGACATCCATAAATACCTCTAGATTCCATAAATTAGTGTATTTCTTAACACTGAGTATTAAAAAAAATAAATCATAAAGGAGGTTGATTGGAAAAGAAGAAGTAAAACTCTCACTGTTTGCAGATGACATGATCCTCTACATAAAAAACCCTAAAGACTCCACCAGAAAATTACTAGAGCTAATCAGTGAATATAGTAAACTTGCAGGATATAAAATCAACACACAGAACCCCTTGCATTCCTATACACTAACAATGAGAAAACAGAAAGAGAAAGTAAGGAAACAGTTCCAGTCACCATTGCAACAAAAAGAATAAAATATTTAGGAATATATCTACCTAAAGAAACAAAAGACTTATATATAGAAAACTATAAAACACTGATGAAGGAAATCAAAGAGGACACAAATAGATGGAGAAATATACCATATTCATGGATTGAAAGAATCAATATAGTGAAAATGAGTATATTACCCAAAGCAATCTATAGATTCAATGCAATCCCTATCTAGCTACCAGCAGTATTTTTCACAGAACTAGAACAAATAATTTCACAATTTGTATGGAAATACAAAAAACCTCGAATAGCCAGAGCAATCTTGAGAAAGAAGAATGGAACTGGAGGAATCAACTTGCCTGACTTCAGGCTGTACTATAAAGCCACAGTCATCAAGACAGTATGGTACTGGCACAAAGACAGAAATATAGATCAATGGAACAAAATAGAAAGCCCAGAGGTAAATCCATGCCTCTATGGACACTTTATCTTTGACAAAGAAGGCAAGAATATATAGTGGAGAAAAGACAATCTCTTTAACAAGTGGTGCTGGGAAAACTAGTCAACCACTTGTAAAAGAATGAAACTAGAACACTTTCTAACACCAAGCACAAAAATAAACTCAAAATGGATAAAGATCTAAACGTAAGACTAGAAACTATAAAATTCCAGAGGAAAACAGGCAAAACACTCTCTGACATAAATCACAGCAGGATCCTCTATGACCCATCTCCCAGAGTAATGGAAATAAAAGCAAAAATAAACAAATGGGATCTAATTAAACGTAAAAGCTTTTGCACAACAAAGGAAACTATAAGCAAGGTGAAAAGACAGCCTTCAGAATGGGAGAAAATAATAGCAAATGAAGCAACAGACAAAGAATTAATCTCAAAAACATACAAGCAATTATAGCTCAATTCCAGAAAAATAAACGACCCAATCAAAAAATGGGCCAAATACCTAATTAGACATTTCTGCAAAGAAGACATACAGATGGCTAACAAACACATGAAAAGATGTTCAACATCACTCATTTTCAGAGAAATGCAAATCAAAGCCACAATGAGGTACCATTTCACGCCAGTCAGAATGGCTGCTATCCCAAAGTCTACAAGCAATAAGTGTTGGAGAAGGTGTGGAGAAAAGGGAACCCTCTTAAACCGTTGGTGGGAATGCAAACTAGTACAGCCACTATGGAGAACAGTGTGGAGATTCCTTAAAAAACTGGAAAGAACTGCCTTATGACCCAGCAATCCCACTGCTGGGCATTCACACCAAGGAAACCAGAATTGAAAGAGACACGTGTACCCCAATGTTCATCACAGCACTGTTTATAATAGCCAGGACGTGGAAACAACCTCGATGTCTATCAGCAGACGAATGGAAAAGAAAGCTGTGGTACATATACACAATGGAATATTACTCAGCCATTAAAAAGAATACATTTGGATCAGTTTTAATGAGGTGGATGAAACTGGAGCCTATTATACAGAGTGAGGTAAGCCAGAAAGAAAAACACCAATACAGTATACTAATGCATATATATGGAATTTAGAAAGAAGGTAACGATAACCCTGTATGCGAGACAGCAAAAGAGACACAGATGTATAGAACAGTCTTTTGGACTCTGAGGGAGAAGACGAGGGTGGGGTGATTTGAGAGAATGGCATTGAAACATGTATATTATCATATGTGAAACAGACCACCAGTCCAGGTTCATTGCATGAGACAGGGTTCTCAGGGCTGGTGTACTTGGATGACCCAGAGGGATAGTATGGGGAGGGAGGTGTGAAGGGGGTTCAGGATGGGGAACACATGTACACCTGTGGCAGATTTATGTCAGTGTATGGCAAAACCACCTCAATATTGTAAAGTAAGTAGCCTCCAATTAAAATAAATTTTTAAAGGGAGGTTGGAAAATACTTTAAAGGATAATGCATGTACAGTAGCAAAAGTTTTGTGGTATAGCTAAAGCAGGCCTTACAAGGAGATTTCTAAGTTTAAATCTTAGAAGAAAGATTGGTTTAGTATTCATTGTTTCTACCTTAAAAATCTAGAAAAAAATTAAGTAAATATTTTCTAAGTAAAAGGAGATAATAAAGACAGCAGGAATCAAAGACACAGAAAAGACACAAACAGAGAAAATAAAAAGTTTGTTCTCGAGAGGATTAATAAAATTTATAAACCTATAGTAAGATGAGAGAGAGATTGCCAATATGATATATGATGGAGAAAAAACATTTGACAAAATTCAACATCCATTCATGATAAAAACTCTTACCAAAGTAGGTATAGAGGAAATATATCTCAAGATAATAAAAGCCATTTATGACAAGCCTGAAGCCAACACAGTACTCAGGGGTGAAAGCTTAAAGCCTTCCTTCTAAATGTCCACTCTCAACACTTCTATTTAGTATACTATTGAAAGTCCTAGCCACAGCAGTTAGATAAGAAAGAGAAAAATAACTTTCTAAATTGGAAGAGGTAGAATGGTCATTTTACTATGATATGATACTATATATAAAAAACCCTAAAGACTCCATACAAAAAGTACTAGAACTGATAAATGAATCCAACAAGGTTGCAGAATATAGGATTAACATACAGTAATCTGTTGCATTTATTTAAACTTAACAATGAAATATGAGAAAAGAAAGTAAAAAAACAATTTCTTTTAAAATTGTATAAAAAATACTTAGGAATAAACCTGACTGAGAAGGTGAAGAAAGGCTTATATGCTGACAACTATAAGACATTGATAAAATTGAAAGTGAATCAAAAAATGGGAAGATATCCTAATCTCTTGGATTGGAAAAATTAATATTGTTCAAATGGCAATACTCCCCAAAGCAGTTTACAGATTTAATGTGATTCTTATCAAATTACCCATGAAGTTTTTCACAGAACTAAAATAATTCTAAAATTTGTACAGATGTATAAAAGACTCAAAATCACCAAAGCAATCCTGAGGAAAAAGAACAAATCCTGGGAGGACATAACCCTCCCAGATGTTGTACAACACTATAAGTCTGTAGTAACCAGAACATCATGGTAATGGCATAAAAACAAACATATAGATCAATGGCACAGAATAGAGAGCTGAGAAATAAACCCATACACCTATAGGCAGCTAATCTTTGACAAAGGAGGCAACAGTACACAATGGAGAAAAGACAGTAAGTGGTGTTGGAAAAGCTGGACAGCCACATGTAAATCAATAAGGTTAGAACACACCCTTTCGCCATACACAAAAATAAACCCAAAATAGCTTAAAGATTTAAACATTTTAAGACATAACATCATAAAAGTCTTAGAAGAGAATATAGGCAAAACATTCTCTGACATAAATCATACCAATATTTTCTTATGTTAGTCTTTCAAGGGAAAGACATAAAAGTAAAAATAAACAAATGGGACCTAATCAAACTCATAAGCTTTTCTATAGCAAAGGAAACCATAAACAAAGTGAAAAGACAACCTACAGACTGCAAAATATGCAACTAAAAAGGGCTTAATTTTCAAAATACACAAATAGCACAGACACCTCAATAACAAAAGAAACAACTCAAGTGAAAAAGGGACAGAAGACCTAAATAGACATTTTTCCAAAGAAGACATACAGATTGCTGATACACATGAAAAGATGCTCTATCACTTAATTATTAGAGAAATGGAAATCAAAGCTACAATGAGGTATAACCTCAAACCCGTAAGAATGGCCATTATTAAAAAGTACAAATAACAGATGCCGGAGAGGGTGTCAAGAAAAGGAAACCCTCCTACATGGGTGGTAAGAAAGTAAATTGATGCGCCCAGTATGGAAAACAGTATGGAGGTTCCTCAGAAAAATATGAGTTGCCATGTGATTTAGTAACCCCACCCCTGGGAATATGGACAACATTCTAAATTGAAAAGATACATCCACCCCAATGTTTATGGCAGGACTATTTAGAATAGCCAAGACATAGAAGCAACTTAAATGTCCATTGATAGGTGAATGGATAAAAATGTGATTTATAATGGAATACTACTCAGCCATGAAAAAGAATGAAATATTTGCAACAAAATGGATGGACCTAGAGATGATCATACCAAGTCAGAAAGAAAAAGACAAACACCATAAGATACCACTTATATATGGAATCTAAGATGTGAAACAAATGAACTTCTATATGAAACAGAAACGGACCCAGAGACATAGAAAACAAAATTATGGTTACCAAAGGGAAAGGAAGGAGTAGGGGAAGGATAAATTAGAAATTTAGCAGATTAGCAGATACAAACTACTACAACAAGATCCTACTGTATAGCACAGTTCAGTTCAGTTCAGTTGCTCAGTCGTGTCCGACTCTTTGCGATCCCATGAATTGCAGCACGCCAGGCCTCCTTGTCCATCACCATCTCCCGGAGTTCACTCAGACTCACATCTATCGTGTCCGTGATGCCATCCAGCCATCTCTTCCTCGGTCGTCCCCTTCTCCTCCTGCCCCCAATCCCTCCCAGCATCAGAGTCTTTTCCAATGAATCAACTCTTCGCATGAGGTGGCCAAAGTACTGGTGCTTTAGCTTCAGCATCATTCCTTCCAAAGAAATCCCAGGGTTGATCTCCTTCAGAATGGACTGGTTGGATCTCCTTGCAGTCCAAGGGACTCTCAAGAGTCTTCTCCAACACCACAGTTCAAACGCATCAATTTTTTGGCGCTCATCTTTCTTCACAGTCCAACTCTCACATCCATACATGACCACTGGAAAAACCATAGCCTTGACTAGACGGACCTTAGTCGGCAAAGTAATGTCTCTGCTTTTGAATATACTATCTAGGTTGGTCATAACTTTCCTTCCAAGGAGTAAGCGTCTTTCAATTTCATGGCTGCAGTCACCATCTGCAGTGATTTTGGAGCCCAAAAAAATAAAGTCTGACACTATTTCTACCGTTTCCCCATCTATTTCCCATGAAGTGATGGGACCGGATGCCATGATCTTCGTTTTCTGAATGTTGAGCTTTAAG
>SJYQ01001224.1:63657-102106 GCA_006410935.1 Redunca redunca
CCTTGACTAGATGGACCTTAGTCGGCAAAGTAATATCTCTGCTTTTTAATATGCTGTCTAGGTTGGTCATAACTTTCCTTCCAAGGAGTAAGCATCTTCTAATTTCATGGCTGCAGTCACCATCTGCAGTGATTTTGGTGAGGTGAGGTGAAGTCGCTCAGTCGTGTCCGACTCTTTGCGACCCCGTGGACTGTAACCTACTAGGCTTCTCTGTCCATGGGATTCTCCAGGCAAGAATACTGGAGTGGATTGCAGTGATTTTGGAGCCCCCCTAAATAAAGTCTGACACTGTTTCCACTGTTTCCCCATCTATTTCCCATGAAGTGATGGGACGAGATGCCATGATCTTCGTTTTCTGAATGTTGAGCTTTAAGCCAACTTTTTCACTCTCCTCTTTCACTTTCATCAAGAGGCTTTTTAGTTCCTCTTCACTTTCTGCCATAAGGGTGGTGTCATCTGCATATCTGAGGTTATTGATATTTCTCCCGGCAATCTTGATTCCAGCTTGTGTTTCTTCCAGTCCAGCGTTTCTCATGATGTACTCTGCATAGAAGTTAAATAAGCAGGGTGACAATATACAGCCTTGACGTACTCCTTTTCCTATTTGGAACCAGTCTGTTGTTCCATGTCCAGTTCTAACTGTTGCTTCCTGACCTGCATACAGATTTCTCAAGAGGCAGGTCAGGTGGTCTGGTATTCCCATCTCTTTCAGAATTTTCCACAGTTTATTGTGATCCACACAGTCAAAGGCTTTGGCATAGTCAATAAAGCAGAAATAGATGTTTTTCTGGAACTCTCTTGCTTTTTCCATGATCCAGCGGATGTTGGCAATTTGATCTCTGGTTCCTCTGCCTTTTCTAAAACCAGCTTGACCATCAGGAAGTTCACGGTTCACGTATTGCTGAAGCCTGGCTTGGAGAATTTTGAGCATTACTTTGCTAGCGTTGAGATGAGTGCAATTGTGTGGTAGTTTGAGCATTCTTTGGCATTGCCTTTCTTTGGGATTAGAATGAAAACTGACCTTTTCCAGTCCTGTGGCCATTGCTGAGTTTTCCAAATTTGCTGGCATATTGAGTGTAGCACTTTCACAGCATCATCTTTCAGGATTTGAAATAGCTCAACTGGAATTCCATCACCTCCACTAGCTTTGTTCATAGTGATGCTTTCTACAGTGGAGATGATTAATAGATTCAAGGGATTAGATCTGGTAGATGGAGTGCCTGAAGAACTATGGATGGAGGTTCATAACATTGTATAGGAGACAGTGACCAAAATCATCCCAAAGAATAAGAAATGCAAGAAGGCAAAGTGGTTGTCTGAGGAGGCTTTACAAATAGCTGAGGAAAGAAGAGAAACAAAAGGCAGGGGATATATTAAATTAAATGCAGAGTTCCAGAGAATAGCAATGAGAGATAAAAAGTCCTTAAATGAAGAATGCAAAGAAATAGAGGAAAACAATAGAACGGGAAATACTAGAGAATCTTCAAGAAAATGGATATATCAAGGCAAGATTTCATGCAAGAATGCGTATGATAAAGGACATGAAATGGTAAGGACCCAACAGAAGAAGAGATTAAGAAGTGGCAGGAGTACACAGAACTCTACAAGAAAAGTCTTAATGACTTCAGAATCCATGATAAGGTGGTCACTCACCTAGAGCCACACATCCTACAGTGTGAAATCAAGTACGCCTTTGGAAGCATTACTGCAAACAAAGCTAGTGGAGGTGCCAGAATTCTAGTTGATCTATTTAAAATCCTCAAAGATGATATTTAAATTAAAGTGCAACTGTCAATATGTCAGCAAATTGGGAAACCTCAGCAGTGGCTGCAGGACTCGGTTCAGTTCATTCATTCAGTTGTGTCTGACTCTTTGCAACCCCATGGGCTGCAGCATGCCAGGCCTCCCTGTCCATCACCAACTCTCAGAGTTTACTCAAACTCATGTCCATAGAGTCGGTGATGCCATCCAATCATCTCATCCTCTATTGTCCCCTTCTCCTACCTTCAGTCTTTCCCTGTGTCAGGGTCTTTTCCAGTGAGTCAGCTCTTCACATCTGGTGGCCAAAGTATTGGAGTTTCAGCTTCAGCATAAGTCCTTCCAATGAATATTCAGGACTGATTTCCTTTAGGATGGACTGGTTGGATCTCCTTGCAGTCCAAGGGACTCTCAAGAGTCTTCTTCAACACCACAGTTCAAAAGCATCAGTTCTTCAGCACTCAGATTTCTTTATAGTCCAGCTCTCACATCCACACATGACTACAGGAAAAACCATAGCTTTGACTGGATGGACCTTTGTTGGCAAAATGATGTCTCTGCTTTTTAATATGCTGTCTAGGTTGGTCATAACTTTTCTTCCAAGAAGCAAGTGTCTTTTCATTTTGTGGCTACAGTCACCATCTGCAGTGATTTTGGAGCCCCGAAAATAGTCTGTCACTGTTTCCACTGTTTCCCCGTGTATTTGCCATGAAGTGTTGGGACTGGATACCATGATCTTCGTTTCCTGAATGTTGAGTTTTAAGCCAACTTTTTCACTCTCCTCTTTCACTTTCATCAAGAGGCTCTTTAGTTCTTCACTTTCTGCCATAAAGGTGTTGTTGTCTGCATATCTGAGGTTATTGATACTTTTCTGAGCAATCTTGATTCCAGCTTGTGCTTCATCCAGCCCAGTGTTTCTCATGATGTACTCTGCATATAAGTTAAATAAGCAGGGTGACAATACACAGCCTTGATATATTCCTTTCCCGATTTGGAACCAGTCTGTTTCCCCATGTCCAATTCTAACTGTTGCCTCTTGACGTGTATTACAGATATCTCAGGAGGCAGGTCAGTTGTTCTGGTATTCCCATCTCTTAAAGAATTGTCCACAGTTTGTGGTGATCCACACAGTCAAAGGCTTTGGCATAGTCAATAAAGCAGAAATAGATGTTTTTCTTGAACTTTCTTGCTATTTCGATGATCCAATGGATGTTGGCAATTTGATCTCTGGTTCCTCTGCCTTTTCTAAATCCAGCTTGAACATCTGGAAGTTCTTGGTTCATGTACTGTTGAAGCCTGGCTTGGAGAATTTTGAGCATTACTTTGCTAGCGTATGAAATGAGTGCAATTGTGCAGTAATTTGAGCATTCGTTGCCTTTGCCTTTCTTTGGGATTGGAATGAAAACTGACCTTTTCCAGCCCTGTGGCCACTGCTGAGTTTTCCAGGTTTGCTGGCATATTGAGTGCAGCACTTTCATAGAATCATCTTTTAGGATTTGAAATAGCTCAACTGGAATTCTCTCACCTCCACTGGCTTTGTTTAGTGATGCTTCCTAAAGCCCACTTGACTTCACATTCCAGGATGTCTGGCTGTAGGTGAGTGATCACACCATCATGATTATCTAGGATGATGATCTTTTTTGTATAGTTAGTTCTGTGTATTCTTGCTACCTGTTCTTAATATCTTCTGCTTCTGTTAGGGCCGTACCATTTCTATCCTTTATCGATCCCATCTTTGCAAGAAATGTTCGCTTGGTATCTCTAATTTTCTTGAAGAGATCTCTAGTCTTCCTCATTCTATTTTTTTCCTCTATTGCTTTGCATTGATCACTGAGGAAGGCTTTCTTATCTCTCCTTGCTATTCTTTGGAACTCTGCATTCAAATGGGTATATCTTTCCTTTTCTCCTTTGCTTTTCACTTTTCTTCTTTTCACAGCTCTTTGTAAGGCCTCCTCAGACAGCCATTTTGCTTTTTTGCATTTCTTTTTCTTTGGGATGTTCTTGATCCCTGTCTTCTGTACAGTGTCACAAACCTCTGCCCATAGTTCTTCAGGCACTCTGGCTGCGGGACTGGAAAAGGTCAGTTTTCATTCCAATCCCAAAGAAGGGCAGTGCCAAAAAGTGTTCACTACGGTACACTATGGTAATGCTGCTATACACAAATATCTATTCACGTCCTTGCTTTTACTTCTTTTGAGTGTATTTTTTTGAGTGTTTCATTGTGAAGATTTTCCCCTATGGTTTCTTCTAAGAGTTTTACAGTTTAGTACATACCTTGAAGTCTTTGATCCATTTTGAGTTCATTTTTGTATGTGGTATAAATTAAAGATCCAACTCTTCTTTTGCATGTGGATATCCAGTTTTTATAGAATGGTCTTAGTACTTTTGTCTAAAATAAATTGACCATGTTTCTGGATGCTCTCTCCTATTCCTTTGGTGTATATGTCTGTATTTATGCCAGTATCACAGTGTTCTGATTACTGTTGTTTTGTGGTAAGTTTTAAAATCTGGAAGTATGTAAGTCCTCCAAATTTGTTCTTTTTCAAGATTGTTTGCCTTCCCAGCTTCTGTTGCAATTTGTATGAATTTTAATATCAAAAAATACCATGAGGAACTTGATAGAGATTGCATTGAATCTGTAAAGTACTCTGGGTAGTATTGTCCTCTCAACAATATTAAATCTTCTAATCCATGAACATGAGGTATATTTCCATATTTTAAATATCTTCTTTAATTACTTTCAGCAGTGTTTTTTTGGTATTTTTCAGTGTTCAGTGCTTTCACTTCTTTTGGGTTCTATTATAAGTGAATTTAAAAAAAATTTCCTTTTTAGATTGTTCATTATAAGTTCTCTCTAATCTGTTTTTATTACTTTCTTCATTTGTTTTATTTTCTTCAATTTGGACATTGCTATTTTCTGTGCACTTACTCAATTTTTATCCTTTGTGTTTCTCGCTAGAAATCTTTTTCTTCATTTTTCATCAATTTTTTCTATTACTTTCCCACATCCTCTCTGAGTTTTTGCTTCATGGTACTCTTTCAAGTATGTAGTTGCTTGTTTGAAATTTTTATTTACTTCATGTTGGAATTTTACTTTGCTTCATGTCATAAATTTTAATATGCATTTTCTTGCCCAGAATTTATTATGAGTGTTGTTTTCTGTTAGTCCTCAAGTATCNGTTATTCCTCAAGTATCCATGTAAAAGTAATCCAGTGTAATTTTTCTTATTTATAATAGAATGTATTGAACTTCATGAACCAATTAGCAGGGCAATTCTATGTGGTAGAAGAGGAGAATCTTGGACATTTTCCACTTTTCTTTGTTTGAAAGTGCCTTTTCTTATTGCTCAGATTAGAGACAGTTTCTTTAATGTTAGTGACCTTTTGGGAAACAGTTTTCCCATGATCTTTCTATTCTGTCTGTTTCAGTAGCCTCCCTAATGTCAGTTACCTTCTAACTTTTCTTTAAAACTGACTGCTGCCTACATAGGGTGCCACCACCTTCTAATATATCTCCCTCTTTTGCCATCACAAGCAGTCTTCTAAGACTTCGTTTTAGTACCCTCAACTTTGAAAACTTCATTCCTTTGGTTGTTTTTGTTGTTTATTCCATAAGTCATGTCTAACTCTTCTGCGACCCCATGGACTGTAGTCCACCAGGCTCCTCTGGCCTTGGGATTTCCCAGGCAAGAATACTGGAGTGAGTTGCTGATTCCTTCTCCAGGGTATCTTTCCAGCCTTGGGATTGAACCCACATCTCCTGCATTGGCAGGCAGATTCTTTACTATTGAGCCACCTAGGAAGCCCTTCTTTTTTTTAAAAAAAGAATTAATTATTTTCAATTTTTAAAAATTTCCAGCTGTTCTGCATGGGTTGTGGAATCTTAACTCCTTGACCAGGGATTGAAACTGAGCCCCAGGCAGTGAAAGCATAGAGTCCTAACCACTGGACTGCCAGAGAATTCCTGAAACTTTTTTTCTTTCAGTACCAGTGCTTTCACTACCAGGATTCAGACCTGCTCTCAGTAGTTTCTGTTCAACATGAGATCTCTCCTTCTTAGGGTAAATCTTCATTGAAATTTTCCAGATGCCACCCACAGAAAAGCCTCTCTGAATTTTTCACTTTTCTTCACAACTCTCCCTGTTATCTTCTCAACACTAGAAGCTCCAGCACCAACTCTGTTGCTTTCTGGGCTTTATTTCCACACCTTTGTTTAACTTGAGGTTTGTATTCTAACTTAAATTATTTTGTTTCATGGGGTGTTTCTGAGTGCTTTTTCTCTCCTTGTTGCTCTCTACAGTCATTGAGAGAATGTGTGAAGAGATGCAAATTAACCAGTATTATTCTGTAGAAATCCTTACTTGGATAATGTACCTCTCTTACTTGATTTATTAGCACTGGTGGATACCTTTTTAACTACCACCACTATCATGTCTTCAAAATAAACTGAGTGGTAAATAATTAGCCAGCTTAAATATCTTCCTCCTCTTCCCCTCCTAGTTTTGTACTGGCAAGATCTGTAATATTTCCATTATACCTGTATTTGTTTAGTCTTAAGACATCTTTTAGTTAAATAAATTCACTAAGACAATCATTTTGCTGTAGTTTTCCCATTTATTTCTTTTTGGCTGTAGTTCATCCTTTAATAGTCTCTTCAAGAAGAGCTCATGCATTTATGGTCAGTTAATCTACAACAGAGGAGGCAAGAATGAACATAATGGTGAGAAGATAGTCCATTCAATACGTGGTGCTGGGAAAACTGGGCAGTCACATGTAAACAGTGAAATTAGAACATTCCCTCACACCATGTTCAAAAATAACTCAACATATTTTAAAGGCCTAAATGTAGGACGTGACACCATAAAGCTCCTAGAAGAGAACCTGACATAAATCATAGCGATATTTTCTTTGATCAGTCTCCCCAGACAAAAGAAATAAAAACAAAGGAGTGGGACCTAGTCAAACTTAAAAGCTCTTACACAGCAAAGGAAAACATCAGCAACAAAAAGACAACCTAAGGAATGGGAGAAAATACATGCAGATGATGTGACTGACAAGGGATTAATATCCAAAGTATACAGACAGCTCTTACAACTCAGTATAAAAAATCCAGCTAAAAAAAATGAATGGGCAGATCTAAGTAGACATTTTTCCAAAAAGGACAACAGGCACATGAAAAGATGCTCAACATCACTAATTGTTAAGAAAGATGCAAATCAAAACCACAATGAGAGATCACCTCACACTGGTCAGAGTGGCTGTCATCAAAAAGTCTACAAATAACAAATGTTGGAGAGGATGTAGAGAAAAGGGAACCCAGGTACACAGTTAGTAGGAAAGTAAATTGATGCAGCCACTATGTAAAACAGTATGGAGGTTCCTTAAAAAAACTTAGGATAGAGATGCCATATGATCAGCAGGTCCACTCCTGGGTGTATATCTGGAAAAAATAAAACATTAGTTAAAAGAGATATATGCAACCCCAGTGTTCATAATAGCACTATTTATAATAGCCAAAGCATGGAAGCAACCCAGTGCCCATCAACAAATGGTTAAGAAGATGTGGGATGTATGTGTGTGTATGTGTATATTACTCAGCCATAAATGAGAATGAATTATTGCCACTTCTGGCAACATGGATACACCTAGAGGATATTATGCTCAGTGAAATGTCAGAGAAGATAAATATTGTATAACTTATACATCGAATCTAAAAAAAATAGTACGAATGAATCTGTATACAAAACAGAAACAGACTCACAGACATAGAAAACAAGTTTATGATTACCGACGGGGAGAGGTAAGAGTGGAGGGGCAAATTAGAGGTGTGGGTTTAACAGGTACAAACAAGTCGTACAGAGTATGTTCTCTGACCATATGGAATTAAAGTAGAAACTAATAAAGATATATGGAAAATCCTCAATATTTGGAAACTAACATACTTCTAAATAACCCACAGGACAAAGAAGGACAAACATTACCTGTTTGCCAGCAACAAGGATTTACTGCTTAGCACAGATGAATTATACCCCAAATCTTACAATAACATGTAATGAAATATAATCTGCAAAAATACTGAATCACTACACTGTACACCTGAAACTAATACAACATTGTAAATCAACTGTACTTCAGTAAAAAGCTATCATTTCTCCACTGAATTACCTTTGTACGTTTATGAAAAATGATTTCTTTTTGGGTCTGCTTCTAGACTCTCGATTTCTGTTTTATTCATCTGTTTATATTTATGCCAATATCATATTACCTAGATTACTGTAGCTTTATAGCAAGTCTTAAAATCAGGTAATGTTTGTCCTTCTTTGTCCTCTGGATTATTTAGAAGTATGTTAGTTTCCAAATATTGAGGATTTTTCCAGGTGTCTTTATTAGCTTTTACTTTAATTCTGTATGGCCAGAGAAAATACTTTGTATGTTCTTTTAAATTTATTATCACAATTTGAGGCCCAGAGTATGTTCTATCTTGGTAAGTTTTCCATGTGCATGTGAAAAAAATATGTATTCTCTTATTATTGGATAGACTGTTCTATAAATGTCAATTAGATAAAGTTGCTTAATGGTGTTTTTCAAGTCTTCTATATCTTACTGATTTTGGCTCAGTTATTGAGAATGAAGTAATTAAATCTTTAAGTGTAATTGTAGTTTTATTTCTCTTTGCTGTCCTATTTGTGTCTGCTTTAAGTGTTTTGAAACTCATAGTTGCATAAATATTTAGAATTGTATATCTTCTTGATAAGATGGTCTCTTTATATGGTTATGAAATTACTTCCTTTATTCCTGGTAGTATCTTTCCTCTGAATTACTTAGTGTAATATTAATAGCAACTTCATCTTTCTTTTCAGTAGAGTTAATATGGTGTATCTTTTTCTATCTTTTTGCTTTTAATCTATATGTACTTTTATATCTAAAGTGAGTATCCTATAGACAGTATTATGGGCTTACCTCTTTTAGGTTATCATGTTTTTCATGATTTTAAACTATTATTATGAACTCTTAATTTAAATAAGTTTTTTTGTGTGCATTTTATCCATTTAAAAAATTGTCTTGAGTATGAAGTAGGTCTGAATTCTCTAGCTCTCTATTACCAGTTGTTTTTTAAAATAAGTAAATTAGTAAAAAAAAAAACAAAAACAAAAACAAGCTTAACAAGCACCTAGTGTGTGACAAACATTTTTCTGGTAATGGAAATATAGTGGCAAGGAAATCAAAGTCCCTTCCCTCAAGAATCTAATAGTCTAGTGACAAAATGTGTTCATTTTTTCTATATAAGCTGATTTGGAAGCAATTATAATAAAACACACACACACACACACATATATAATCTTTAAGCAAATGTTAGTCCCTTCTTTCTGAGAGCTTCCTTGGTAAGCCTTACCCTCATATAATAGACATTTTTGTGCCAGGCAGAATTGAAGGTCTTGATATAAGCTCACCCAAAATCTTAGGGGAGGAAGCTCAGAAGAATGAGCCTGAGGAGATGGGAATGATTGTAACATTTAATAGGTAACTATGAGTTCACCACATAACAAACATAGACTGGGGAATTGTGACACTGAGGAATCTGTGCTTATGTCTTTTCTGTCTTCTACAGACATTCAGGTGCCGGGATCCAGCCCTGGTGGATCCAGGGTGATTCAGAGGGGAGACGGACAGGCGAGGAAAACATATATTTAGAGATATAAGATTAGATTAGGAAAAAATAGTATTGTAGGAGGAGAAAAAGAGGCTGAATAACTTGGTTTATGGGGAAAGTCAATAAAACCTTGAGACAAGAGGTTTGCACCATCTACGTTAGGCCACCGGCGCCCACTTGAATATCAAAGGGTGCCCCGCCTTAGGCTCCCTTTCACGTGGATCTTAGCAGCCAGGGCAAGTAAGTAGACGTGGTGAGCCTCCCTTCTCCAGATGGGAATTCAGCCGAAAAGGGGAGAAAAGAATGACATGGGGAAGCCCAGCATCGGTGCAAGACTCCAAAAACTATTTTTCAAAATCAGCTTATATACCCCAAGTTGTACACAAAGAAATAGTGGAATATGCAGAGTTATGCAGGGGCAGCAGTCCTGACCCTCATTGAGACAAACAAGGCTTTCTTTTTGCATACCCTCCTGTATACAAAAGATCTCAGGTGGTTTACATTATCTTCTGGCCAAGAGGCCTGTTAACATTTTTATGGCTCTCTTCCTGGATAATTGTCCAGAAAACTCCTTTTCCCTAGAAGTGTTTTTTCTTTACTCTGCAACAGCCTCAAAGTACTAAATAAAGTTACATTCCTGTAGAACAAAGATGCAGTGGGTTATAACAAAGAAAGTACTTAACTCAAAGATCTAATGTTGCTAATACCAGGTCTACTACCTGTTTTTCTATATACCAACTATATCTAAAAATAAAAGATATGAAAATTTGGCAGCAAGTATTGGCTCAACAAATGAAACCTTTAATCAGTCCTATTCTAATGATTTTGACTCCTCAGAAGCCCCTACATTCCTAGGATGTTTTAAGCTTCCTGTGCCTCCCGCAGTCAGGAGGCCTCAAACAATCACATGTGCAGCTGTATGAGTCCTGCAGGCAGGCTAGAAAGCCATCAGAGGGGTTTTTGGATTGAAACACTCTTATTATGCCCAGGAGATTTATTATCTAAAAGCTCTAATTTTTTCCAGAAAAAGGTGGTGGGGGGACAGCCCCCTGTTAATGACAGAAGAGTAGGTGGAAAGCATAACACAGTACAGCAGGCAGACTCTGGTCTTGTGGGGGTGGATGCTCAGGAAATTCCAGGGGGAACCCCTGAAGCCTGATCACATCCTTGCGTTTTGCCAGGCTTCCTTCCACATGACCTTGTCATGGGCGGGATTCCTCACGCTGGCCCCTGGCATTCAGGAAACAGCCTCTAACATGGAAAAAGGGTCATTGGAAACCCTTGGACTCTGGTCTTCTTCCAGCCAGCCTAGATCAAAAGAACCCTCAGCTACCCAAACTCCTTCTGTATCACAGCAGCCTCCGAGGAGGAAGCTGTCACACCATCAGGATCCTCCTAAGAGAAACATGCTACCAGAACATCAGATCACCAGTGTCCCCCAAGGGGAATGTCAAACCACCCGTGTCTCCCAAGGAGAAAATCAAGCCACCAGTGTCCATCAAGGGGGACATCAAATCACCAGTGCCACTCAAGGGGGAGGTCAAACCACCAGTGCACCCCAAGGGAGTGGTTAAACCACCAGCACCCCCCAAGATGGAAGCCAGACCACTAGCGTCCCCCAAAAGAGAGGTCAAACCACCAGTGCCCCTCAAGGGGAAGGCCAAACCACCAGTGTTCTCCAAAGGGCAGGTTTAATCACCAGAGGCCCACAAGGGGGAGGTCATAGCACCAGCATCCCCCAAGAAGACTATCAAACCAAGTTCGTACCTAAGTGATCATCAGACAGACACCTCCCCCACCACTGAAACATAATGACCCCCTACCACAAAGAGTCTAGACCCACAGAACCCACCAAAGACACCCCAACCCTGAAATTCAACCCTGACACCCCTATTGTTGAATCCTCTTCTGAGAAATCCTTTTATATAGTACATTGCTCCACTACTAGTGTGTCATCATTCTTGTACAGGATATTCTTGGAGGAAATTTAGCCACAGTCACTTTCTCCTTCCTCTCTGTACCTCAGGGTGACCTGATGGTAGAGAAAGGTCAAGAAAGGAGTTCAGGAGAGCTAGGGAGACTCTCACAAAAACCATTCTGGTCTATCATTTCTATAAAGAATGCATTTCAAGGGGATGAGCAAATGGAAAAGACTTGTTTTCCTGGAGCTGGAGCTGGTTTCTCTCTAGGTGGCACAGGATTTGTCTCATCCTAACCCTTCCTAGTATTCCCCACTAAAGGAGTGGCTGTGGTGAACGTCAGCATGTAAATAAAGGCAACCTCTCAGGAACTCAGAAGGTAATTGATACAATATTTGGGGCCCTCTGTGGTCATTCAGGCTGACAAAGACAAGGGAGGAGTGCCAGAGTGATGCTGTCCAGAGTCAGAGAAGGAGAGGTGGCATGGATATGAGCAGGGGCAAAGATCCCACCCCACTCGCACATCCTGTCACACAGTGTGCATGGGGTGCTTCCTCATTGTTGGCTGATTCCTCAAGGGGATGATGTGCTTAATCCCATGTCCACCCAGTGACCTTTGGCCATCAAGGGAAACTAGAACTGAGAACCCAGTGTTAGAAGCAGTGAGTTGCATCCCACTGTGTGACCATCACCCACTCCCCCTCCTTCTCTGGACCTCATATTCCCATGTATATGATGATGCGCAGGGTGTTGACTCTGTTTTAGTTGGAAATCTTGGTGAAGGAGTGAGTGGTCAGGATGTCCTATGGTAGCAGTGGGAGTCTGAAGCTTCACAGCTGGACTGTCTGGCCTCACTGTCCTCAGCTCCAGCCCAGAGACACTACCCACATGAAAGACTCGGGTCCTCAGATGGGGAAAGGAGCCAGAGGGTAGAGTCTAGGTGTGCCACAGAGCTGCTGTGCGAAGCAGGCTGTGGTTGGGACCAGATAGTGGGATAGCCAAGGAAGCCCAGGAGGTCGTCAGGTGTGTGGGGCTGGAATTGGAATTTTAAGAGCCTCAAGAAATGGAAACTGTTGTCCCAAATAAGATGATTCAGTGGAATTGGAACAGGGATACAAGAAGACATAGCCTTGGGGAACACAGAGTCTGGGCTGGGTAGAGAAGCAGCCCAGGGAAGTGCCTGAGAGGAAGACCAAGCAAGATGTGAGGAAAACCAGGTAAGTGGGCCCATGGGGTGAGGGGGAAGTTGGAGGTCATGCTCTCTTTACCAGAAGCCCCAGTTGTGCCCTCTTGTGTCAGTGGTAGGACTCTGCCTTCTGGGCCCTTTGGTAGGAACTGCTCAAGCCTACACATCTGAGCATCAGTTACCCTAGCACAGACTGCCACCCTAACTAAAGTGAACAAAGAGCATTTTGGAGGGAGGAAGTGAGTGGTAGCATCTGATGATGCTAAAAGACCAAGCGCTAAAGAGTTGAATGGATTTAGGACTTTGTAACTAAAGTAAGGACTTTGTAACTCAGAGAGCAGTTTTGATGAAGAGATGAGAGGTAAGGAAGTAGACAAAGCAAACATGGATAACCTCTCAAGACGTGTGGCCAGCAGGGTGGATGAAATGAGGATGGTGGTGGCTGACAGGGTCTCATGGAGTCTGGGTTTGGGGGCCTTTGTTAGAAGTATAGACAGAAAAGCCTACCCCTGCCTGTTCTTCCCTGTCACTGCTCACGATCGTTCTGGGATTGATGAGGCTGATTGCGTACTTGTTGATCTTCCCAGGTGGCACTAGTGATAAAGAACCCACCTGCCAATGCAGGAGACAGATGCAGGTTCGATCCCTGGGTTGAAAATATCCCCTGGAGGAGATCATGGCAACCCATTCTAGTATTCTTGTCTGGAGAATCCCATGGATGGCAGAGCCTGGTGGGCTATGGTCCATAGGATTGCAGAGTTGGACACGACTGAGCAACTTAGCATGCATGCACAGAAGTTTGGCTCTGTAGTTTGCTAGTAAAAAAAGAAAAAAAAAATAATCCAGAACCCTTAGATGGGGAACCCAGAGCAGCAAATGTTCTGTATGTTTGGGGCAGGAATGAAGCTGCCCGCAACTGGGCTTAAGTTTGCTTTTCCTGCCACAACCTCATGGTTTCTGCCTCTGCTGGGTCCTCAGAACTGTGCCAGATCCCTTAATGAGTCCCCAACAAACCCGGAATCAATTTCATTCCTTCTGTCCTTGTCTTTAGAAGTCTCTCACCTTTAAAAGGCCTCCTCGAACCCTATACTTGCCTCCAGGTGTACTTGGCTACCTCTCTCTCTCGCACTGCCAGGCTTCTCAAAGGGCCCTTGTCCTAGGTGTATAACAAGGCCACCCATCCTCTCCATCCTGACCTCCAGCCCCTCACGCCAGTCTCTTCTCCATTCTCCTGCCCCTCAGATCCTGTCAGAGTGGGCTCAGGCCCCATCATCCCTGTTCAAAATCCTCCAATGCTGGGCATTGCCTGCAGGAAGAAACCTACCAGTATCGTCTGCTCACCAACCTGCTTCTCACCAGTCTGCTCACTTCACACCTCATGCCTGTCCACACTCAACCACTTGTACTTCCTGCCCAGGCCTGAGCTCACATCTCTGGATCTTTGCTCAGGCCAAGCTGTCTGCCAGGTACACTCCCCCAGGGTCTCCCTGGAAAGCTCAGGTGTTCCCTCTCCCAGGAAGCCTCAGCCTTCACAATCTGTTGGGGCCTTGCATCAGCTATTCTTTATTTTAGTATCTGACATTTCCTAATCATTAACACTTGAGCCAGCCTTTTGAGACTCAGGGGAGCCTGTGGGAGACTTAAAAAAAAAGGACAAGGATGCAGTGACTTCTTCATGGTTTTAAGAGGAGAGTCTGGGAGAATTTAGATGAGGGATGAGTGGAGTTTGGAAGGTGAGGAGGGTGTTCCATGTAACCTTCCACAGAAAGGATTTTAGGATGTTTTTCTGTCCTTGTGATTGTAATCTTACAGTGGTATTTCTGAATCTCTCAGTTCAGTTCAGTTCAATTGCTCAGTCATGTCCAACTCTTTGTGACCTCATGGACTGAAGCACGCCAGGCTTCCCTGTCCATCACCAACTCCCGGAGCTTACTCAAATTCATGTCCAGCATGTCGGTGATGCCATCCAGCCATCTCATCCTCTGTCGTCCCCTTCTCCTCCCACCATCAATCTTTCCCTGCAATAGGGTCTTTTCCAATGAGTCAGTTCTTCGCATGAGGTGGCCAAAGTATCAGAGTTTCAGCTTCAGCATCAGTCCTTCCAATGAATATTCAGGACTGATTTCCTTTAGGATGGACTGGTTGGATGTCCTTGCAGTCCAAGGGACTCTCAAGAGTCTTTTCCATCACCACAGTTCAAAAGCATCAATTCTTCGGTGCCCAACTTTCTTTATGGTCCAACTCTCATACCCATACATGACTACTGGGAAAAAAAACCATAGCTTTGACTAGACTGACCTTTATTGGTAAAGTAATGTCTCTGCTTTTTAATGTGCTGTTTAGGTTGGTCATAGCTTTTCTTCCAAGGAGCAAGCGTCTTTTAAATTTATGGTTGCAGTCACCATCTGCAGTGATTTTGGAGCCCCTCAAAATAGTCTCACTGTTTCCACTGATTCCTCATCTATTTGCCATGAAGTGGATGGGACCAAATGCCAATATCTTAGTTTTCTGAATGTTTTTTTCACTCTCCTCTTTCACTTTCATTAAGAGGCTCTTTAGTTCTTTGCCTCTTGCCATAAGGGTGGTGTCATCTGTGTATCTGAGGATACTGATATTTCTCCTGGCAATCTTGATTCCAGCTTGTGCCCCATCCAGTCCAGCATTTCTCATGATGTACTTTGCATGTAAGTTAAAAAGCAGAGTGACAATACACAGCCTTGACATACTCCTTTCCTGATTTGTAACCAGTCTGTTGTTCCATGTCCAGTTCTATCTGTTGCTTCCTGACCTGCATACAGATTTCTCAGAAGACAGGTCAGGTGGTCTGGTATTCCAGTCTTTTTCAGAATTTTCCACAGTTTGTGGTGATCTACACAGTTAAAGGCTTTGGCAAAGTCAGTAAAGCAAAAATAGATGTTTTTCCAGAACTCTCTTGCTTTTTAAAAGATCCAGTAGATGTTGGCAATTTGATCTCTGGTTCCTCTGCCTTTTCTAAAACCAGCTTGAACGTCTGGAAGTTCATGGATCACATATTGCTGAAGCCTGGCTTGGAGAATTTTGAGCATTACTTTACTAGTGTGTCAGATGAGTGCAATTCTGCAGTATTTTGAGCATTCTTTTGGATTGCCTTTCTTAGGGACTGGAATGAAAACAGACCTTTTCCAGTCCTGTGGCCACTGCTGAGTTTTCCAGGTTTGCTGGCATATTGAGTGCAGCACTTTCACAGCATCATCTTTCAGAATTTGAAGTAGCTCAACTGGAATTCCATTACCTCCACTAGCTTTGTTCATAGTGATGATTCCTAAGACCCACTTAACTTCTCATTCCAGGATGTCTGGCTCTAGGTGAGTGATCACAGTATTGTGGTTATCTCGGTCATGAAGATCTTTTTGAATAGTTCTTCTTAATATCTTCTGCTTCTGTTAGGGCCATACCATTTTTATCCTTTATTGTTCTCATCTTTGCATGAAATGTTCCCTTGGTATCTCTAATTTTCTTGAAGAGATCTCTAGTCTTTCCCATTCTATTGTTTTCCTCTATTTCTTTGCATTGATAACTGAGGAAGGCTTTCTATCTCTCCTTGCTATTGTTTGGAACTCTGCATTCAAATGGGTATATCTTTCCCTTTCTCCTTTGCCTTTAGTTTCTCTGCTTTTCTCAGCTATTTTTAAGGTCTCACCAGATAACCATTTTTTCCTTTTTGCATTTCCTTTTCTTGGGGATGGTCTTGATCACTGCCTCCTGTTCAATGTCACAAACCTCCTCCATAGTTCTTCAGGCACTCTGTCTGTCAGCTCTAATCCCTTGATTCTATTTGTCACTTCCACTGTGTAATCGTAAGGGATTTGATTTAGGTCCTACCTGCATAGTCTTGTTCTTTTCCCTACTTTCTTCACTTTAAGTCTGAGTTTGGCAAGAATGAGTTCATGATCTGAGCCACAGTCAGCTCCCGGTCTTGTTTTTGTGAACTGTATAGAGCTTCTTCATTTTTGGCTGCAAAGAATATAATCAGTCTGATTTTGGTGTTGGCCATCTGGTGATGTCCATGTGTAGAGTCTTCTCTTGTGTTGTTGGAAGAGGGTGTTTACTATGACCAGCATGTTCTCTTGGCAAAACTCTGTTAGCCTTTGACTTGCTTCATTTTGTACTCCAAGGCCAAATTTACCTGTTACTCCAGGTAGCTCTTGACTTCCTACTTTTGCATGCCAATCTGCTGTGGTGAAAAGCACATCTTTTTTGGGTGTTAGTTCGAGAAAGCCTTGAAGGTCTTCATAGGACCATTCAACTTCAGCTTCTTCAGCATTACTGGTCAGGGCATAGACTTGGATTACTGTGATATTGAATGTTTTACCTTGGAAATGAATAGAGGTCATTCGGTTGTTTATGAGTTGCATCTAAGTACTGCATTTTGGACTCTTTTATTGACTATGATGGCTACTCCATTTCTTTTAAGAAATTCTTGCCTACAGTATAGATATAATGGCCCTCTGAGTTAAATCACCCATTCCAGTCCATTTTAGTTCGCCGATTCCTAAAATGTCAATGTTCACTCTTGCCATCTCCTGTTGGACCACTTCCAATTTGCCTTGATTCATGGACCTAACATTCCAGGTTCTTATGCAATATTACTCTTTACAGCATCAGACTTTACTTCCATCACCCATCACATCCACAACTGAGTGTTGTTTTTGCTTTGGCTCTGTCTTTTCATTCTTTCTGGCGTTATTTCTCCAATTTTCTCCAGTAGCATATGGGGCACCTACTGACCTGGGGAATTCATTTTTCAGTGTCATACCTTTTTGCCTTTTCTTACTGTTAATGGGGTTCTCAAGACAAGAATAATGAAGTGGTTTGCCATTCCTTCTCCAGTGGACCATGTTTTGTCAGAACTCTCTGCCATGACCCATCTGTCTTGGGTGGCCCTGCATGGCATGGCTCATAGTTTCATTGAGCTAGACAAGGCTGTGGTCCATGTGATCTGATTGGTTAGTTTTATGTGGCCGTGGTTTTCATTCTCTCTGCCCTCTGAATGATAAGGATAGACCAGTTTTAAAGCTGCCTTCCTTTTTTTTTTCCAAGCTGAAACACAGTTGACATTGAATATTATGTTAGTTTTAGGTATGCTGCATAGTTATTTGACATTTTCATACATTATGAAATTATCACCATGATAAGTCTAGTAACCATCTTTCCTCATACAGTATTATTGACCATATTCCTTATACCCCTGACCTGTACACTTTATAAATGGACCTCTTATTCCCCTTTACCTATTTCCTTCACCTTCCCACCCACCTCCACTCTGGCAATGGCCAGTTTATTCTCTGTGTCTGTTAAGTCCTTTTTGTTTTATTTTTTTGTTAGCTTTGTTTTTCAGTTTCTATAGATAAATGAGATCACACGGTATTTGTCTTTCTTTGACGTTTCATTTAGCAGTTGTTGCAAATGGCAAGATTTCATTCTTTCTTATGGCTTAAATATCCCTTTGTGTATTTATACCACATCTTTGTTATCCATTCATCTGTTGGTGAACACTCAGCTTGCTTCCAAAAATTGGTTATTGTAAATAAGGCCTCAGTGGGCATCGGGGTGCACATATCTCTTCCAATTAGTGTTTCAGTTTTCTTCAGGTAAATAATCAGGAGTGAATTTGCTTGGTCGTGTGGTAGTTTGATTTTTAATTTTTTGAGGAAACTTGGAAATGGCAACCCACTCCAGTACTCTTGCCTGGAAAAACCCATGAACCGAGGAGCCTGGTAGGCACCCATGGACCGAGGAGCCTGATAGGCTACAGTCCATGGGGTCGCAAAGAGTCGGACACTACTGAGTGACTTCACTTCACTTCATACCATTTTTAGTAATGGCTGTATGAATTTATATTTTTGTCAGCAGGGCATGAGAGTTCCATTTTCTCTACATCTTTGCCAACACTTGTTATTATTATTATTATTGTAATAGCCATTCTTGTAAGCGTGAGGTAATATATACATACATACATATTAATATAATCATTTTAACTTGATAAGCCCTTAAGTTTGAACACATTTCAATCACCCTGTGTATGTACTCCCACTCCCCTCCTTTAATGTTTTTGATATATTTTACAGTTTTTCTTTTGTTTGTATACCCCTTAATTACTTGTGAATGTAGATTATTTTACTGCTTTTGTCTTTTTACCTTCCTACTAAGTTTATAAGGCGTTGATCTATCTACTCGTTTTACTGGGTGCTTGCCTTTTCCAGTAAGATATTTCCTTTCATATTTTCATGTATCTTTTTGTAGTCTTTTTTTTTCCTCTTGAGAAGTCCCTTTAACATTTCTTATAAATTTGGTTTAGTGCTACTGAACTCTTTTTGCTACTCCTTGTCTGTAAAACTGTTTATCTCTCATTCGTATATGAATGATAAATTTGCTAGGTAGAGTATTCTTGACTGTGGGTTTTTTTCATTTCACCACTTTGAATATATTGTGCCACTGCCCCTGGCCTGTAGAGTTTCTGCTGAAAAGTCATGACTGTCTTATGGGAGTTCCCTTACACATAGCTCATTGCTTTTCTCTTGCTGCCTTTAAGGTTCTCTTTTTATCTTCAATTTTGGCCAATTTTATCTCCAGTTTTGGTATAATGTATCTTTGTGTGGATCTCTTTGGGTTCATCTTGTTTGGGACTTTTTATGCTTCTTGAGCTTGGGTGTCAGTTTCCTTCCCCAGGTTAAGGAAGGTTTTAGCTACTATTCTTCAAATAATTTTTCTGCCACTTTCCCTCTCTCTTCTCCTTCTGGGACCCCTATAATGTGAATGTTAGTATACTTGATGTTGTCCCAGAAACCTCTAAAACTGCTCTCATTTTTTAAAATTCTTTTTTTTTTCCCTTTTACATTAGGTGATTTTCTCTGTCTTGCCTTCCAGTTCAGTGATCCGTGCCTCTGTATCATCTCATCTACTGTTGTTTCCTCTAGTGTATGTTTTACTTCAGTTATCATATTCTTCTGATCTGTTTCTTTATATTTTCTAAGTCTTTGTTCACCTTCTCACTCTGTTCATGCATTCTCCTGAGTTCACTGAACATCTTTATGATGACAATTTTTAACTCTTTATGGGGTGGATTCTTACCTACACTTTATTAGTTCTTTTTCTGAGGTGTTGTCTTGTTCCTTTGTTTGGACCATATCCCCTCATCCTCATTTTGCTCACTTCTCTGTGTTTTCTTCCTACATGTTCATTGTGTTGCTTACACTTCTTATCTTGGAGAAGTGACCTTATGTAGCCAACACTCTGGCATCCAGCAGCATGCTCCCCTGTCTTTACCATAGTTAGATGCTCTAGGCTGCCCCCTTTGTGGGCCACTCTTGTGGCACAGATGACTGTTGAGGGTGTGTTGATAGATAAGACTGGCCCTCAGCCTAGCTGGCTACCCTGCCTTTCAGCAGGCCTGGTAGTGACCTGCCCACTGGAGAGTGATGCTTCCTGTATGGTTGTCTGCATGGCCTGGCTGGGGGTTATGAGGTGTTGCTGTTCCATTGTTGTATTAGAAAGCCTCTGGTGCTAATTGGTGACATACAAGGAGGACTTGAAAATGGATCTTGCCAGTGCCATTGTTATCTCAGTAGAAAAGCTCCCCAAATGGCTGCCACCTGCAGTGCTTTCCCTTAGGAGAGTCCCAATTGCCTCCTGCATCCCTGGGAGGCTCTTCAACATCAGTAAATGTGTCTGACTCAGCCTCTTTTCAAACTGCTGCCTCTGCACTGGAAATTAGAGTGTGTGAGCTTTTGAGTGTGTCCCTCTAATTAGAGTGAAGTCACTGTTTCCTCCAGCTCTTCTGTAGAAGGTCCACTGGTTTTCAAAGCCAGACTTTCTGGAGGCTCATCTTCCTGGTTCAGGACCCTCAGGATGGGTAGCCCAATGTGAAGCTTCAACCCCTTGCTCTCTAGGGAGAACTTACACATTTATATTTCTCCTGTTTGTGGGTTACTAGCCCAGGGGAGTGGGTCCTGATTTTACTGCATCTCTGCCCTTTCTACCCATCTTGTTGTGGTTCCTTCTCTGTATCTTTAGGTGTGGTAAGTCTTTCCTGCTAGTCTTCAGGTCATTTTCATAGATAATAGCTCTGTAAACTGTTGTGATTTTGCTGTGTTTGTGGAAGAAGGTGAGTTCAGTGTCTTCCGACTCCACTATCTTGGCTATCTCTAACCCTGAACTATTTTATTTCTAAAGGAAACCTTGTATCTTTGTTTTCTTTGATATCCACAGCAACTCATATTTCGCTTGAGGAGGCTGAGGCTTAGAGAAAAGTAAACTGATTAAGGTTTCTTACTTGGAAAGTGGCAGGGATGAGTGTGAAACTGTCTTCCTTAAATATGTATTACATCACAATATACTCTGTTGTTTCCAAACCAGCTTACACATCTGACTCACTCATGATGCTTTTCTAAAACACAGATGCCTGGCTCCCAACCAAACTTTTGGAGTCAGAATTTCCAGAGGGATAGTTTTGGGTCTGTAAGGGGATTTGGAAGATGAGAAAGAAGAGTACTCTGTGGGCTGTGTTAGTGGTTGAGATTTGAGCTGGCGATGGTTAGAATGTCTGTGGCCATGATCTAATGCTGACCTCTAATGTGGCTTCAGTGTGTGCCTGGTGGGGGAGGAGTAAATGATTGCAAGAAGCTGTAATTGATGGCCTCTCATCGTTGGTGCTGAGTTGCAGAATTCCATGTGGGAAGGCCTGGCTCTTATGGTTAGGATCTGGAGCCTTTGGTTTATTCTATGAAGTCCTGTAGTATGTAGTTTAGAATTGTTTTCTGGTTGCATTTTCACAACCAAGGTGGAATTCGCTAAGCTTGGGAAGAGTTTAACAAAGTTGATTTAAAACCTGGACTAAGTCAGTGTTTATCCCTCTTGTTTGGAGCTTTTTTTTACTGCCTTGGGCTCAGGTTAGCTAAGATGAACCTATGGGAGGGGCTTCTTGAAAATAAATCTTAAAAAAAAGATAAACAAGGTCAATGATCTGGGGGGATTTTGCAGTGTCAGCCTCGTTTCCCATACTTCCAGAAGCGAAATAGACTTGACCAAAGAAAGGATGGGTGCGGTTTCAGGCTTCTGTTTCCATTTTATTTCCTCCAGCCTGTTAGCTCTGGTTTCATGAAATCATATGATTTGTTTATTTTTCCTCAGTCGTGGTTTCTTTGTCTTAATGAGTGGGTTGGGAAATCTTACTCTGACACTTTCCTTCATTAATGATAACTCATGTTTGTAAAGCTCTTTAACTTCTACAAAGCACATACTTTAAAAAAAAATTAGTTGATCCTTAAAATAATAAGAATAATAGTAATAAAAATAATAGCAAATAGTACTAACATAATAGTAATAATCATAAAATAGTAATAACTATAAAATAGCAATAACTGTGCCACCATTTATTGAGTGCCTGTTAGTTAGCACATATTATATTAGGATCTTTGATGTTTGTGAAATATATCAGTTTTTCAAGGAGAAGAATATTTCACTTTGTAGACAGCAAACTGAGCTAACTCTGTTTGAGTAACTTGCCCAGGGTCTTATAGTTAATATGACTGATCTGGGACTATAGCTCTTCTCTATTATTCCAGAGACCTCTCCACTGTACAACCCTGATACTCTTGTGCTCAGAGAGTCAAGGAGTTGCCCAATGTCACGTTACATAGTTGCAATGAATAGAATCTGCCCTTGGAGTTTTATGTTTTGACCTCTGGACTAGCTCTTTAATTCTTCTAACTCTTCAGACACCATATACTGTTTGAAGGCTCCCATTCTAGAGATGTTCAGACTAATGCCTTCAGTGGAACTGATTCGGTTAGTTCTTTTAACTTATTTTAAAACAAATTTGCATTTAATGACATCCATTCATATTCACTTAGTCTGCAATATGAAGAAGACCCGGTGCATGAAGAAGAAGCTATGTTGGAGTTCAGACACTTAAGGTCAGTGGTTATCACCATTGACCACCCCTGACTTTGTGACCTTCAGTAAGTTTCTCTACCTTTCTTCATCTCAGTTATCTTACCTGTAGTATGGATACGCAATAATATTTATCTCACAGATTAAATATTAGGCATATCAACCAACTATATGTTCAAGATTCTCTAAGTAGTAACACTTTAAAATATCCTATTTGGGGTTTGTTCCTTTTGCAATGTTTCCACTTGTTTGACAACCTCATGACCTTTGCTTGGCTTCAATTTCTTTCTTATCTGTAAAATGAATAAGTTGGATTAAATGATTTGTAAGGTCATATATAGCTTGTGAACCATGATTGTTGGAATTTCTTCCACTATACTGTTAAATCTTTATACAGAAAAATGCACCCTTCAGCAGTGTACAGCTCACTGAACTGTCACATTGACCATACCCTGTGTGGCCACTATCTTGACCAACAAATATGATATAACCAGCCCCTTCTAAGCTCCCTGTGTTTTCCTTTTCAGACACTAGCATCTCTCTCCTTTGGAAGATAAACATCATGAATGAGTTTGCCTGTTTTTGAACTTTTTATACATAGGATCATACAGTGTATATTCTTTTCTTTGCCTTCATTAAATTTAGCATCGGTTGTAAGGTATTTCTGTTTTTTTTTTTTTCTCTTTTTCTATATATTGGTCAAATTTTTTCATTGCTGTATAATATTCTCTTATAGGATNTGTTGCTGCAAATGGTTTTACAGTATTTCTTTCTTCTTTATGGCTTAAAATATTCCACTATGTGTATGTGCCACATCTCTGTCCATTCATCCATCAGTGGACGTTTAGTTGCCTCCATGTCTTTGCTACTGTTAATAGTGCTACTGTCAACATTGGGGTGGATGTATCTTTTAAAATTAGAGTTTTCTTCTTTTTTGGATTTTATGCTCAGGATACTCTTTCATGCTCTTAATGGTATATTTGATAGATGCATGACATGGTGTCTTTGATAGAATTTTAATATAGTCAAATTTGTTAACTATTTCCTTTCTATTAAAAATGTTTTGTATTCTCTTTTTAAAATCTTAACCTACTCTAAGGTATGAAATTTTTCTTCTATTAGAATTTTTTTTTAAATTTTACTTTATTTTACTTTACAATACTGTATTGGTTTTGCCATACATCAACATGAATCCGCCTTGTGGTTGTATACTTGATTGTATTATCCATAAGCTGTCATTGTTCTGTTTCTTCCTTTCTAATTCTTCTTCTCTTTTCTTCTTTTACTTTCCTAATTGTATTGGCTTGTTTTACTTTCCTAATTGTATTATGATTAATAGAAGTGGTGGTAGCACATCCTTATCTTATTTCTATTCTCAGAGGGAAAACTATGAACATGTCACCATTTAGTATGGTGATTGTTCTCGGATTTGTAGTAATTAGCTTTTATTCGATGAAGTAAATTCCCCTGTAATCTCAGTTTACTAAGAAGTTTTAATCACATTTGGATGTCAAATTTTAGTAAATCCTTTGTGGCATTAATTGATTTACATACATTTTCTTTTTATTTTGTAAATATTGTCAATTATATTTTTTAAAGAAAATATTGAGATGCAATTCACATACCACATAGTTCACCATCTCACAGTATAAAATTCAGTGGTTTTTAGTGTATTACAAGATTGTGTGAACATCACAACGATCTAATTATAGTACATTTTCATCACCCTAAAAAGAAACCCTATAACTGTTAGTATCTGCATCTCATTTCTCCCTTACTCCAGCCCTTGCCAACCACTAATCTACTTTCTGTCTATGGATTTGCCTTTTCTGCATATTTTATATAAATTAAATAGAATATATGGCCTTTTGTGACTGGCTTCTTGCACTTAACATAGTGTTTTTAAGGTTCTTTCATGATGGGCTTCCCTGCTAGCTCAGACAGTAAAGAGTCTACCTGCAGTGTGGGAGACCCAGGTTCAATCCCTGGGTCATGAAAATCTTCTGGAGAAGGAAATGGCAACCCTCTCCAGTATTCTTGCCTGGAAAATCCCTTGGACAGAGAAACCTGTCAGGCTACAGTCCATGGGGTCGCAAAGAGTCAGACATGACCGAGTGAGTTCACATGATGTATTGATAACAAGGATCTGGATTTCTTTATTCCTTTCTTTCTTTTTCAACCTGACCCTTTTAAAAAATGCTTTGCCAGTATAAAAATGTTCAGGCACTTGGACCATCCCAGGGACCCACATAGTTAGCAGGAAAATGGATACAGTGAGCTAACTGTAAGCCTCAGATGAAATCTACTGAGAGATGGCATCTCTGGGGTTGTTAGCAAAGTCTCTGGCCAGACATCCAAGGAACATTTATTCAAGTCAAACTAAGTTGTGGTATCAGAATTTTGCCCCAAAAGTTAAAATCGGGAGACATAGCTATGAAAACCCCAACAGAATTAAATTCTGGGTTAGTGAAAAAAGGAGCAAAATCCATATATCTGTTCCCAGCCCCATGTCTTCCTAGTCACCCATTCAATATGTTAGCAAAGTGTTGTCTGAGCAGTGTGTGTAAGGAGTAATAATGAGAGCAAAAATATGTCAGAAAGTTATTTCCAAATGGTTTGAGGCATGTGGTTTTTAGTACTGTATATTACAGAAATGTCAAGAATGGTATATTTTAACTGTGTGTGAGATGATGTCAGTGTGCATAGAAGGTCTTTTTTCCTTTTTTGATTAGTGTTGTTAGCGTTCAAAGAATAAAAATGGTTGTTTTATGGTTTAGATTACAAGGTAGGAAAATCTGACTTTTCAACCATGATCTGCATGAGAGAAGCATCCTTGGAAGTCTTAAATCATATGTCTGAGTTCTTAACTAATTTATATAGTGTTTTTTTAATGTTCTGATATTTTTTGTGAACTGGCATAAATCTAATGATGCACATAAGCTTGTGTATTTTTGCAAGTAGTTTGCTATTTATTTCTTGACCTGCATGTAAGTATTTAGAGTCACAGTTCTTCAAAACTTATTTGAAGCTAAATTGTGGGTTTGGGGTTTTGTTTGTTTATTTGTTTTGGTTGGGGGTTGGGGGAGAGAAGGGATTTTGTACTCTGATACCCCAGATGGAGATACCTTAAGCTTTAAAGCAAATGTCCTACTGAAAGCAATTCAAACATCAGAAAAATAATTTCAGGTTGACAGAATAAAAAAGATACTGAAGAAAAATCCATAGAAATGAGACCTGAGTCCAAATCCCAGCTCTTACTAGCTGTATGAGCTTGAGCAAATTATTTACTGTTTTTTAGTTTTCTCATCTCTAAAATGACAGTAGTAATAATGTATCCCATAAGATTGTAAGAAGGAAAATAATTGTGTTATAGTATCTTATACATGGTAAATTCTTATTTAATGTTGTTTCTCCTCCTCATTATACCAAAAAGTATGTTTTCTTGACTCAACATGAAAATTTTTTAAGGGAGCTAAGGTAATGGGCCTTGACTCTGATGCCAGACACTTTGAATTTCAATTACTCATAGGCAGTTCTATACTTCAGTTGCCTAATCTTCTAGTAAAAATTGACCATCAGGTTTGTAGTGATTATATGAGATTATGTGTGTGAAGTTCCTGTTAAAAACGGTGGGATGCTGTGTCAGGAAGAAACATAATAACAGAGCTTTGAGAGTGCTTATCTTTCTGTTTTCAGAGATATTTGGAATATAGGAGCTGGAAGAACACTTAAGATCATCCATCTAGGTGGGCCAAGCAGATGGAGAAAGACCCTGAGCTCACCTTCTTTCATGCACACACCAAAATTACAACTATTTACAGAGCAGCCATAGATGAGAACAGTCTAAGACTCACAGAAAAGATTCCCACAACTGAAAAGGTAAAGAAGGATACAATGAGACAGGTAAGAGAGACGGAGATGAGTGTAGCCAGATACATACCACTGGGTAGGCCACCCATAAACAGGAGAATAATCACAGTTGCAGAGGTGTTCCCAAAGGAGTGAGGAGTCTCAGTCCCACAGCAGGCTCCCCTAGCCCAGGAATCCTGCACCAGGAAGGTGAGCCCCCAAAATACCTGGATGTGAAAGCCAATGGAAAGCTTCTCTGGTGGTCCAGTGGTAAAGAGTCGCCCTGCCAATGCATGGGACATGGTTTCGATCCCTGTTCTGGGAAGATTCCACGTGCTACGGGGCAACTAAGCCCCTGTGCCACAGCTACCAAAGCCAACATGCTGCAACTACTGAAGCCCATGCACCTGGAGCCCGTGCTCTGTAGCAGGAGGAGCCCCTGCAATGAGAAGCCCATGCGCTGTATCTAGAGTAGTCCCCCCTCACCAAACTAGAGAAAGACCGCGTGACAATAAAGACCCAGCTCAGCCAAAAAATAAATAAAATTAAAACGCATCCCTGCTTTTGAAAGTCAACAGAGCATTTGTATGGGAGGACTGGAGCGTTGTAGGCAACAGACTGCGCTGTTAAAGGGCATACACACAATCTCACGAGATTCATGTCCAGTGAAGAGGCAGTAATTTTAAAGGAGTCTGGTTCAGACCCACTTGCTAATACTTGGAGAGCCTCCTGGAGAAGTAGAAAGCAACAGAGACACCCCTTGGGAACATAGACTCTGGTGACAGCCATTTGGGAGAGCTCATCATACCACAAGGACACCAGTACTGGCAAACATCATTTTGGAAACCTCTCTCTAGCCTGTTAGTGCCAGGAGTTTGCCTACAACAAGTATACCAGCACCAGTCCCATGGCCCCCCAAGACCAAAGAGAGAGCTGTGTAGTAACCTGACCTTACTCATTTGTGTGCTGGCACCAGCCCGAGGGCCCTCCTGGGCTCACAGCTAGCTGTACCAAAACCCAGCCTAGCCTACCACTGGCTGGCAACTGCAGGACCTCCAGAGTCCCATAGCCAGCCACCCCAGGACCCAGCTCCACCAGCCAGCAGGCAGACGTGGTCCCTGGGACCACATGGCCATGCAGTCAGCCACAATTGGACCTGGCCTTGCCCAGCTTTAGGCTGGAACAAGCCCCAGAAACTCCTGGTCTGCAAGCCAGCCAGGCTAGGACAAGGTCCTGCCTCCTAGGGACTGATTGCCACTGAAGAAAGCAGGTCCTCACAGCAAACCAAGCCAGAGACCAGCCCCAGGTATGAGGGCACCCACAATAGTTGGTGTTGTCGTGAAAGTAGGACCTGAAAAACTAACAGTGGGGCACTCGTAGAGCATTTAGCTCTGATGACCAGAGGAGAACTCCAGAGGACATCTCCATAAGATCAGTTCTCCAAAATTAGGAAGTATGGTGGACCTATGTAATACATAGAAAATAACAGAGAAGTAAGCCAAATGAGTAGACAGAGGAATATATTCTAAATGAAGAAACAAGATAAATCCTAGAAAAAAGCCAAGTGAAGTGGAGATAAACAGTCTATCCCATAAAGGGTTCAAGGAAGATCATAAAGATGCATAACAAACTTGGGGAAAAGAATGTATGAACATAGTGAAAGTTTAACAAAGGTTTAGAAAATATGAAGAAGAACCAAAAGAGATGAAGAGCACAATCACTGAAATAAAAAATATACCAGAAGGAAGCAACAGTAGAACAGATGATACAGAGGAATGGATCAGTGAACTGGAAGACAGGAGAGTAGAAATCAAGCTGAACAGAAAATATAAAAAAGAGTTTTAAGAAATAATATAAATAGCTTGAAGCCTCTGGGAAAAAATCAAGCCTACTAATAGTTAATTAAAAGGGTCTCAGGAAAAGAAGAGAGATAAAAGGGGCAAAGAACTTTTATGAATAAACAATGGCTGAAAACTTCCCTAACCTGGGGAAGGGGACAGACATCCAGGCCCAGGAAGACACAGAGTCCCAGATGAGATAAGTCCAGAGAGAGTCACACCAAGACTTATTGTAATTAAAACGGCCAAAATAAATAGAGATTTTAAAAAAGAGCAAGAGAATATCTACTAGCTATGTACAAGGGAACTCCTAAAGACTACAAGCCAAGCTGAATTTCAGTAGAAACTGTAGGCCAGAAGGGAGTGGCACTATATATTCAAAATGATGAAAAAACCTACAACCAAGAATACTCTGCTTGGCAAGGCTTTCATTCCAACTTGAAGGAGAGACAGAGTTTTACGTATGAGAAAAGCTAAAAGAGTTAAGCACCACTAAACCAGCTTTGTAATAAATATTAAAAGGAATTATCCAAGTGGAAAAAAGACCACAACTAGAAATATGAAAATTAAAAAGGAAAAAATTCTCATTTGCAAAGGCAAACATACAGTTAAGGTGATAGATCAACCCCTTATAAAGCCAATAAGAAGATTAAAAGACAGAAGTTGTAAACTCAACTATATCTATAATGAGAGGTTAGAGAACCCATAAAACCAAAGAAGTAAAAGTAAAATATGATGTAAGAAAAGTTAAAAGTGGGCAGGGTAAAACTGCAGGCTTGTTTGAACTCATTCAAACTTGAAGAGATCATCGTCTTTAGATCGTCACCACACACACACACACACACACACACACACACAATAACGTTGTTATATAAGAACCTCAAAGTAACCACAATCCAAAAATCTATAATCGATACACAGAAAAAAAGAGAAAGGAATCCACATGTAACACTAAACACCATCATCAAGTCACAGGGAAAATGAGCAAAAGAAGAGAGGAATAAAAAAGTAGTGAACCCCCTACCCCCTGCCTCAGAAATGTCAGTAAAGACATACTCATCAATAATTACTTCAAATGTAAATGGACCAAATGCTCCAGTGAAAAGACAGAATGGCTGAATTGATTAAAAAGACAAATGCATCAAACCTAGACTGGCGATTCATTTCTTGTATAGTCTAGGTTCGATGCAGGATACAGGATGCTTGGGGCTGGTGCACTGGGATGACCCAGAGGGATGGTATGGGGAGGGAGGTGGGAGAGGGGTTCAGGATTGGGAACACGTGTACAACCATGGAAGATTCATGTTGATGTATGGCAAAACCAATACAATATTGTAAAGTAAAAAAAAGTAATAATAATAAAATTTAAAAAAATTTGTAAAAAAAACAAATGCAGGCTAAAGTGAGGTAATGGAAAAAAAGTTGTTACATGCAAATGTAAACAAAAAGTGCAGGCGTAAAAATACATATAATAAAAAATTGACTTTAAAACAAAGATTGTAAGTAGAGACAAAGATGGACATTACATAATGATAAAAGAATCAATCGAATAAGATATAACAATTCTGAATATATATGCCCCTGACAGGAGCATCTAAATACATAAAGCAGATGTTGTTGGTGGTACTATTATTGTTTAGTTGCTAAGTTGTGTCTGACTTTTTGCAACCCCATGGACTGCAGCAGGCCAGGCTTCACTGTCCTTCATTTTCTCTTGTAGTTTGCTCAAACTCATGTTCATTGAGTCAGTGATGCCATCCAACCATCTCATCCTCTGTTGCTCTCTTCTGACCTCAGTCTTTCCCAGCATCAGGGTCTTTTCCATTGAGTTGGCTCACATCAGGTGGCCATAGTATTGGATCTTCAGCTTCAGCATCAGTCCTTCCAATGAATTTCAGGGTTGATTTTCTTTAGGATTGACTGGTTTGATCTCCTTGCTATCCAAGGGACTCTCAAGAGTCTTCTCTAACACCCCAGTTTGAAAGCATCAATTCTTTGGTGCTCAGCCTTTTTTGTTGCAAATATTAACAAATATAAAGAGAGAAATTGACAGTAACACAGTAATAGTAAAGGACTTTAACATCCCACTTACCTCAGTGGTTAGATCATTTAGTCAGAAAAGTCAATAAACACTGGCATTAAATGACACAGTAGACCAGATGGATTTTCAGATATAAAGTAAGTAAATCCTGGAGATGTACAGAGTAGAAAATATAGTCAATAATATTGTAATGGTGACAGATGGTAACCAGACTCATTATTGTGTTCATTTTGTAATGTGTAAAAATATGGAATCACTTTGCTGTAAGCCTGCAACTAATACAGTTTGTAAGTCAGTTTACTGCAATAATAATAATAATAAACATCTAGTCCATTCTTTCCATGGTTCAGGTGAGAGAATTAAGAACCTGGACGACATGGTGTGTTAGAGGCAAAACTGGCTTGAATTGTAGACTTTGTTTCTCTCCTCATTTTTTGCTTTTTGTTAGGGTTGTGCTAGGTCTGTGGAGACATGAGGACTTAAGAATATCTTTTGGCAAGTGTTCTGAGCTCCCACAGAACAGGTTTTAAAACAGGATTGTGTAGGTCAGGTCAGAGATGGTAAAAATGAAAACATTTATTCCTTGCCCTGGAGAGAATTTGCATATCTTAGGCAAATTCCTTAGACTCCTTGTCAGGTTGAGTTTGGGGCTTGATCATTTATAAAGTCTATTCTTCACTCATTATCTGAACAAATGTTTTATGCCCAGCATTTGCTCGGCACATGGATTCATGTGCCGAATTCATGTGCCAAATTAGACATGGCCCCGGCACTTGGAACTCAGTCTGGTTGGGAAGATTGACCCAGAAAATAGACAGCTATTATAATAGTGCTCTGGGAATAGAGGAGAGAGTGAAAAACTGCCGAAACTAGAGATCAGGGAGAGCTTCACAGAAGGGATGACTATTAAGTTGAGATCTGACAAGGATAAATAAAAGGGTTTGTGTGGTTAGGTGGGATGGAAAGGGAAAGGCAGGATTCACAGGCAAAAGGAGCAGTTTGAGACAAAGTGAAGAGGTGTGAAAGGGCCCATTATTGTTTGGTGAACCATCGCCGGTTCAGTGTATTGAGTGTAGAGTGAATGAAGCATAAGTTGTGGGAGATGAAGGAGGGGATGCAAGTCTGCAGAGCAGAACTTCCCCAATTTATTTATTTTTAAATGGAGTATTTTTTAGAGCAGTTTTAGGTTCACAATAAAATTAAGTGGAATGCCTCCTGTCCCTACATGTGCACAATCTTCCCCACAACCAACATCCTGTACTTGGGTAGAACATTTGTTATAATCAAACCTACACCAACACATCATTTTCATTTAGGTCCATATTTTACATTGGGGTTAAGGCTTGATGTTCATTCTATGGGTTTGGACAAATGTGTATTGACAAGCCTCCACCATTATAGTATCATAGAGAATAGTTTTAACTGCCCTAAAATTTCTCTGTGCTCCCTCAATTTATCCCTCTTTCCCCACTAACACATGAAAACCACTGATCTTTATGCTGTCTCCCCAGTTTTGGCTTTCCCAGAATGTCATCTAGTTGGAATCCTAGAGTATGTAGATTTTTCAAATTGGTTTCTTTCACCTAATAATTTTTAGTTAAGGGTTCTTATCATTTTGATAGCCTGATAGCTTCTGTCTTTTTAGTGCTGAGTAATATTTCATTTTCTGGATGTACCACAGTACTTATTAATGCACCTCCTGAAAGACATCCTGATTCCAAGTTTTGATAGTTTAGTTGGTATAAACATCCATCTGCAAGCTTTTTATGAACATAGTTTTCAGCTCACTTGGGTAAATACCAAGGAGCATGATTGCTGGATTGTATTGTAAATGTATGTTTAATTTTCTTAGAAACTGCCAACTTGTCTTTCATTTTGCATTCCCATCAGCAATGAATGAAATTTCTTATTGCACCACATCCTCATGAGCATTTGGTGTTGTCAGTTTTGGATGATGGCGATTCTAATAGGTGTAAAGTGATATTTCACTATTGTTACAATTTGTAGTTCCTTAATGGCTTGATATTGAGCATCTTTCTGACTGTGTATCTTCTTGGTGAAGTGTCTGTTCAGATCTTTTGCCCATTTTATTAATCAGGTTTTTTTGTTTTCTTCTTGCTTGATTTTAAGAGTTCTTGGTACAGTTTATATAATCTTTATCAGATGCAGTCCTTCCTTAGTATTCATGGGGAATTTGTTTCAGGACTGCTGCAGGTACCACAGTCCATAGACATTAGGTTGTTATATAAAATGGCATAGTTGTGTATAACCTATACACATTTTTGCATATATTTTAACTTATTTCTAGATTACTTGTAACACCTGATACATTATAAATACTATGTAAATTGCTGCAACTACAATGTAAATACTATGTGAACAGTTTATAGTGAAGCATTTCAAGTTTGGATTTTCAGAACTTTCTGAAATTTTTTCCAAATATGTTTGATTCACAATTGGTTGAATCCATGGATCAAGAGCCCATCAAGAAGGCCAACTGTATGTCTTTTGCAAATATTTTCTTCGATTCAGTAGTTCAGGTGGAGCTTGGGATTCCACATTTCCAGCAGTTTTCTGGATGCTGATGCTGAAGAGCAAGGCTATGGCTCACCCTGGCCACTGTTTGCATTGGAGGGGAGCAGAATGCAGGTGACAGGTTACTATTAGAATGATTCAGGTCACAGAAAAGAATGTCTGAAATAGGGTGGTGATGGAGAATAGTGAATAAATTTGATACTGTATAGAAGATAAAATCATTAATAACTTGGGGACTGCCTTGAGAAAGAGGTGTGAGAACACTGTCATGGGTGGCTGCTGTCCAGAGGAGGCAGAGCGACAGAATACAAAGGCCTTGGGGCTGGGAGTCTGAAGACCTCAATCCTGGCCCCAGATCCACTGCTAGCTTGCTCTGTAACCTTGGGCAGGCTATTTAACTCCTTGAGACCTATGTTTCTTCTGTCAAATGAGTACCATAATCCTTGTCCTGCTGTCACACAGTTGATTTGAGGGTCTAATGCAGCGGTCCCCGTTTTTTGGCACTAGGGACCAGTTTTGAGGAATACGGTTTTCCACAGATAGGCGTGGCGGTGGAGGGGCATGGTTCAGGCAGCGATGTAAGTGATGGCCGGAGGCCAGTACTAGTCCAAGGCCCAAGGGCTGAGGACTCCTGCTGTAATGAACAACCATACATGAAAGTGCTTTGTCAACGCTAGAGCATGACGCAAATGGAGGTGATTATTGTAGTTATTATGAAACGTGAATCTATTATAAAGTGCTATGGGTATTCTTGTTATTGACCCTTTTGAGTCAGGCCCCAGTAGGGGTCCCGGAGAAGGCAATGGCACCCCACTCCAGTACTCTTGCCTGGAGAATCCCATGGACACAGGAGGCTGGTAGGCTGCAGTCCATGGGGTCGCGAAGAGTCGGAAATAACTGAGTGACTTCACTTTCACTTTTTTACTTTCACCTATTGGAGAAGGAAATGGCAACCCACTCCAGTGTTCTTGCATGGAGAATCCCAGGGACGGGGGAGCCTGGTGGGCTGCCATCTATGGGGTCGCACAGAGTCGGACACAACTGAAGCGACTTAGCAGCAGCAGCAGGGGTCCTCCTGCCTGGTGTCCGTTTGAGCCAATGGGGTGAGACTGAGTTTGGTTCAGAAGCCAAGGAAAGTTTTATTCGTTGGAAAAGAACTGAGAGGTGTGAGACTGTGCTCTGGAGCCCCAGTTCTCCCTGAAAGGCCGTGGGTGGGGCTGCTATATTGAGTTCTCAGTGGGGACAGGGTGGAGTTCTCGCGGGCTTTCTGTGCTGCTGATCAGTGCCAGGTGCAGTGTCTCTGCACACGGCCTGCCGCCGCCATCTCTGATGGGATGTCTTGCCTGAGCTTCTGCCCACAGCCTGTGGAGCTTCAGTTTTGAGATCATCCATTTCTCAATAGGGACTCTGGTCTGAAGACCCTGGTAAGGGGCCTCGGCACAGCTACACTTGAGCAAGTGAAGCTAAGCAGCACAAAGCAAAAAAAAAAAGGTTAGAGTTTATTTTATCACCAGATTCTATGTTTATTTCCCGGAAATTGTTAAAATGGGCTTTGTTGGTAACAGTTTCTTTGGCGCTGGGACTATTCAGTCTGGTAGTGCGGCTCAGACCTGTCAACCTGGGAAGGCAATAGAGCAAGTGTTAGAGTAAGTGGATCGTGTAAATGCAGCCCAGCTCTTCTGGGCACTGGGGCCTTAAGTGTGAATTTGGGGGCCTTATTTTAGCGAATGAGCTGCAGCCTATACTTTTAATGTGAACTCCAAGGACAGGCTCAGGCAAGCCTGGCGTTCAGGCCCTGTCTGAGCCCAGCCAAGATACTGCTCAGTGAATTCTTTTAGAGGTGAATTTGGGGCTTCCATGCTTTAGTGCTGAGCCTTGCTGGTGTTTGATCCTGGGTATTTCTAGATGGAAAAATGTCTAGCTTGACATAGAGCCAAGGATTTTGTGCCATGATTGTGACAATGTGGAGAATAACTTTTCCTCCAAGAAGAAATTGTGGTGGTTTTCCTGGGAGATTGGTAGTGGGAAGAGTCAGAGACTCAGGGCTCCTGGCCTTTCCTCACTCACCTTAAAGAAGGGATATTTTGCCCTTGCCTCACAGGCCTGCAAAGTGTTTCTGGTTTGCCTAGATGTCAAGTCTGATAGTTGTATGTTATACATGTCACTAATACTCAGGCAAGGTCAAGCAAATTATTAAAAAGAAATAATTATGTTTTCTTATCTATAAGATGTAGATATTAATATTTGTTTTGTAGCATTTCATGACTATTTGGTGAAATAATGCATACAAAATTCTTAGTGCATGCCTGGCTACCATTAATGGTAGCTTTTGCAGTTATCCCCTGAAACCAGTACCTCCAGGTGATCTGTAGGGAGTTCTCTGGGAGTTTAGACCACACAACCCTGTGCTCTACCTCCTTCCTAGGACATCGAAGGAGGAGGAACCCTGGCTGGAGGAAACAGAGGGTTTCTGCAGATGTTTAAAATCTTAGTTTTGTAGGTTCCCATCTAGGGAGAAAGATCATTAGGGTGAGCCTAGGAAGGTAAATATTGAAGCCTATTTCAGCTGGGTTGCATTTGCAGATGCCTGCTGACGTCTAGCTAATTGGAAGAACCTGAAACTCAGTTGGAAGAGGGTTATATTAGTTTGCTAGAGCTGTTGCAACAAATTACCACAAACTAAGGAGTTTAAACAACAGAAATTTATTGTTTCATTTTTGGAGGCTAGAAGTCCAAGATGAAGGTGTTTGTAGGGTTGGTTCCTTCTGAGAGCTGTGAGGAAAAATCTGTTCCATGCCTCTCCTCTTGCTTCTGGTAATTTGCTGGCAATCTTTGGTGATTCTTGGCTTGAAGAAACATCACTCTGATCTCTTCCTTTATCTTAAGATGTTCTACTGTGTGCATCTGTCCCATTTTTTTTCTAATAAGTATACCAGACAACAAAGGTCCATCTAGTCAAGGCTATGGTTTTTCCAGTAATCATGTATGGGCGTGAGAGTTGGACCATAAAGAAAGCTGAACGTCAAAGTATTGATGCTTTTGAACTGTGTTGGAGAAGACTCTTGAAAGTCCCATGGACTGCAAGGAGATCCACCCAGTCATCCTAAAGGAAATCAGTCCTGAATTTTCATTGGAAGGACTGATGATGAAGCTGAAACTCCAATACTTTGGACACCTGATGTGAAGAACTGACTCACTGGGAAAGATTGAAGGTGGGAGGAGAAGGGGATGACAGAGGATGAGATGGTTGGATGGCATCACCGATTTGATTGACATGAGTTTGAGTAAGCTCCGGAAGTTGGTGAAGGGAAGCCTGGTGTGCTGCAATCCATGGTGTCGCAAGAAGTCGGACATGACTGAGCGACTGAACTGACCAGACTCTCTGGACTAGGGGCCCACTCTAGTATGAGCCAAAACTTCACTAATTATACCTGCAAAGGCCCTATTTCTAAATAAGATCACATTCTGAGGTACTGGGAGTTAGGACATAGAAATCTGGGAAAAAACAATTCATCCCCTAACAAAGGTTACAGCTCCTTAAAATATACACATTTTTCCTGCCAGGTCATTAGGACCTTAGTGAATATCTGCTTTATGCAAGACCCTTGTTGAGAGAGGGATGACTACAAGTATTTGGAGTTAATGATTTTTCTTTTTTAAAAACATACATAGTTATTTTATTTGACTGCAACATTTCTTAGTTGTCAGATCTTTAGTTGTAGCATGTGGGATCTAGTTACCTGACCAGGGATCAAACCCAGGCCCCCTGCATTGGGAATGTGGAGTCTTAGCCACTGGACCACCAGGGAAGTCCCTGGAATTAATGATTCTTTAGGGTCCTAGCCTAGGGATTCAGCATAGCACAGTGGTTTAGAGCTTAGGCTCTGGGCCAGACTGCCTGTTTTGGAATCAATGAAAAATTAAACCTTTAATCATGGATTGAGCTTCCATGTCCCACACTGGGCTCTGTAAATACACTTGTGAAGTAGAGAGTCCTTGGCTTCTGTAGGAGCCTGCCAGGCCCCTCTGTCCATGGAATACTCCAGGCAGGAATACTGGAGATTGTAACCATTCTCTACTTCAGGGAATCTTCCTGACCCAGGGGTTGGACCCGAATCTCCCACATTGAAGGCAGATTCTTTACTGTCTGAGCCACCAGGGAAGCCCTTATAGGAGTTTAGAGCTCAATAGATAGCTAAATAAGCCTATTATTATAATAATGTCCTTGTTTTATGTACTTTTCCCCATTGCTCTTGCAAGAAAGAAAAAAGGCAAAAGAAGGAATGGCCAGAGATTTCTCTTCGTTCAGATTTTGAGCACATGATCCACATTGGTTTTGATGCTGTCCCAGGTGAGTTCAGAGTAAGTCCTGGGTCACAAAGGCCTTTGGTCTTTCAGAGTTCTGGTTATGTTATACACTGTTAGATTCAGTTCTTTCCAGACTTTCTGATGTCTCTCTCTTTGCCTGAGACCCTCATTACTATCTTTTTACAGTCTTTTTAAAAAAACTTTTAAAGTTAATTGAGTAATTTATTTTTGGTTACCCTGGGTCTTTGATGCTGCACTCAGGCTTTCTCTAGTTAACGGCGAATGGGAACTACTCTTTGTTGCAGTGAGTGGGCTTCTCTTGTTGCGAAGCACAGGCTCTGAGCACTTGGTCTTCAGTAGCTGCAGCACATGGGCTCAGTAGTTGCCGCTCTCAGGCTCTAAAGCACAGGCTCCATAGTTGTGACACATGGTCTCAGTTGTTCCTGGATGTGTGGAATCTTCCCAGACCAGGGATTGAACCCATGTTCCTTGCATTGGCAGATGGATTCTTATCCACTCTGCCACCAAGGAAGTCCTCTTCTTATATTCTTGAGAGGGACACTTTCCTCCCCTCCAGAATTGTACTAGAGAATCCTTTGAATCGCCATTCCTTAAATAGACTTGGGTTAAGTGTTCTCTTGGTAGTGGCTCTGTGCTGGGCACTGATGATCCAGAGACAAATCAGACATGATTCATGCTCTAAAGGAGGAGCAAACATCTCAAGAAATGACTGGTATAGTGAGATGTGTGATAAGAGAGGCTTGTGAGGAGCTCTGATGGAAGAGAGAGAAAGGAATGACTGAAGTCATCTTTAGCTGCTGTCAGTTATTACAGTTAGTTCTGAATTTGCTTCAGTGTCCTTGGGACTGTGCCTTGCCAACAGCCTTGCATGTCTGTCTTATAGGGAATGTCAGAGCAGTGAGCCCACTCACTTCAGACATCAAATATCACTGAGTTGGAGCAGAAGAAAAACCCACAGGTTGTTCTGGATGTACTGAAATTTTATAACTCAAAAAATTTCTAACAGAAGTAGATAACACCCTGATGTAGTGGGTTTTTTTTTTTTTTTTTTAAAGTAGGTTATAAAACAGCACCATAGGAAATAACACCATCATTATCATATTTGTTTTTAATTGATAACAGTTATTATGTGATGGGCTTCCTTGGTAACTCAACTTGTAAAGAATCTGCCTACAGTGCAGGAGACCTTGGTTTGATTCCTAGGTTGGGAAGATCCCCTGGAGAAGGGATAGGCTACCCACTCCATTGTTCATGGGCTTCCCTGGTAGCTCAGATGGTAAAGAATATGCCTGCAATGCAAGAGACCTGGGTTCGATCCCTGAGTTGGGAAGGTCCCTGGAGGGGGGCATGGCAACCCATTCCAGAACTCTTGCCTGGAGAATCCCTATGGATGGACCGGGCTGGCGGGCTACA
>SJYQ01001224.1:102193-146306 GCA_006410935.1 Redunca redunca
ATATATATATATATATATAAAGGTCTATGTTTTTCAGAATGTTTTTAATCACAAAATTGGGATTAGGATTCAGGTCTCCTGGTTCCTGAACCAGTACCTTTACAGTTTACCACTTGCTTCTAGTAACTGTATTTGGAGAAGCTCCTTCCATAGCAAGAGAGATATTTTCTTTTCTTAGGCAGTTCACAAGAAGGCCTACAGTTCTGGAAACTTGCCTTTTATATGGCAGCTTAGAATTTAGGGGAAGAAGTATCCTAAGTATACACCACTTCCAGTTCTCCTTTGTTTTGCAGACATTAGAGCCCCACATGCCTTTCTAATGTGGCAAAATTAGTGCTCTCTTAACCACTGGTATTAACTCTGAGTCCAGAGATCTTTCTGGTGTTCATGCTGTCTCTTTAAAAGGGCAGTATTATTGGGGAAGGTGAGAACCAGGATGATCGAGCTAATTTTGAAGGATGCTTTTCCCAGCAAGTATCTGACTTGCAGCAAAGGGCACAGATGGTGAGGATGACAGACCACAGCTTTGCTCATGCTTCACGGTTGTGCCCTGGAGAGGGTTATGCATGTCCCTAGCATATTTCCTTCCTGACGTCTGGCCTGTCTCACTTCTTTCACTAGAAGCCTGGATCATTCCAAGGAGGCACTGGGATTGAAAAATGCTGGGTAGGCAGGTTTTCTAGTCAGGATATCAGGGCTTGTGTTATATAGAGTCTGTTGTGGAGACATCAGATCAGAAGCTGGCTTTGAAAATCTCAGCAGCAAAGTCTTTGGAAGAATCTATTTTTATGTGTATATATGTAGATTTGTGCAAATGCCATTTATGTATATGAAAGCATAGCTCTGTGGGTTTGCATATGTTTGAAATTAAAGTCCACTTCAGTGTTTATGACTGAATATGGGTATAGATGTACAGATGCAGGTTGTTCTGTGTGCGTTCCTCTGTGCATGCATAAATGAATAACACTGACTGGATATGTATAGATACATACCCATACAGATATTTCTCTGTGTATAAATTTGTGCAAACTTCTATATATGTGTGTGCATGCATGTGAGGGATTTTTAATTTTCTAGAAGTTGAAGACTAGGGCTAACTGTCCCTTCTTCTCATACTACTACTTATGATAAAACGACTTCAGTTTGTATATGCTTATTCTCCAAGCCAGGCTTCAGCAATGCGTGAATGCGAACTCCCAGGTATTCAAGCTGGTTTTAGAAAAGGCAGAGGAACCAGAGATCAAATTGCCAACATCCGCTGGATCATGGAAAAAGCAAGAGAGTTCCAGAGAAACATCTATTTCTGCTTTATTGACTATGCCAAAGCCTTTGACTGTGTGGATCACAATAAACTGTGGAAAATTCTGAGAGAGATGGGAATACCAGACCATCTAACCTACCTCTTGAGAAGCCTATATGCAGGTCAGGAAGCAACAGTTAGAACTGGACATGGAACAACAGACTCCTTCCAAATAGGAAAAGGAGTACGTCAAGGCTGTATATCGTCACCCTGCTTATTTAACTTCTATGCAGAGTACATCATGAGAAATGCTGGGCTGGAAGAAGTACAAGTTCGAATCAAGATTGCTGGGAGAAATATCAGTAACCTCAGACATTCAGATGACACCACCCTTATGGCAGAAAGTGAAGAGGAACCTAAAAGCCTCTTGATGAAAGTAAAAGAGGAGAGTGAAAAAGTTGGCTTAAAGCTCAGCATTCAGAAAACGAATATCATGGCATCTGGTCCCATCACTTCATGGCAAATAGATGGGGAAGGAAACTGTCAGACTTGATTTTTGGGGGATCCAAAATCAAAGCATATGGTGATTGCAGCCATGAAATTAACAGATGCTTACTCCTTGGCAGGAAAGTTATGACCAACCTAGACAGCATATTAAAAAGCAGAGATATTACTTTGCCAACAAAGGTCTGTCTAGTCAAGGCTATGGTTTTTCCAGTGGTCATGTATGGATGTGACAGTTGGACTGTGAAGAAATATGAGCACCAAAGAATTGATGCTTTTGAACTGTGGTGTTGGAGAAGACTCTTGAGAGTCCCTTGGACTGCAAGGAGATCCAACCAGTCCATCCTAAAGGATATCAGTCCTGGGTGTTCATTGGAAGGACTGATGCTAAAGCTGAAACTCCAATACTTTGGCCACCTCATGGAATAATTGACTCATTGGAAAAGACTCTGATGCTGGGAGGGATTGGGGGCAGGAGGAGAAGGGGATGACAGAGGATGAGATGGGTGGATGGCATCACCGACTCCATGGACATGAGTTTGAGTGAACTCCGAGAGTTGGTGATGGACAGGGAGGGCTGGTGTGCTGTGATTCATGGGGTCGCAAGAAGTCGGACACAACTGAGTGACTGAACTGAACTGACACATGAATTATCTCGTTTGATTCTCATGATGGCCTTGAGAGATTGGTAGGGAAGAGTATTATCCCCATTTTGTAAACTCAGACGAATTAAATAGGCTTTGGGAAAGTAAGTGACTTTCTCAGAATGACTTAACTGCTGTGTGATGGAAGTGTGTTTTCAGCTTGGACCCTTAAACACTCTGCTGTGGTATAACCCAAACTCAATCCTTTGTGCTAATTTTTGGTCATGTTTCCTATTTTTTTAGGGCTTTATATTCTGTACCATTTAGTAGCTAACGTGATAAGCAAACACTTGTGATGGGCAACCCAAAGTTTTGGGTTTTAGCCCACTTTTCCACTGATTTATGTAACCTTGTACCTGTTTCTTTTCCTCTGAACCTTAATTTATTTATTTGTAAAATGACAGGATTGAAAGTACTTTGCATTCTGTCATTCTAGGCTATGGAATGTAATTTTGATATGTAGAAATTGTAAATAACATTTAAAAAGAGCAATGCTTACCTGTTTTTAATACAGTGGCAATATATTTACTTCCAGAATATCTAGGGAATAAGGTGAAGGCATAGTATTGCACTTTTTTTCTGTCTAGGATGATGGTCTTTAAAAGAAGAGAAAATGTGAATCAGTCCTGAACTGGTTTCTCCAAGGTACAGATGGGTGTTGAGGATTGTTTTAAGAATGTGTTAGCACAACTTATGCGTTCACTATTTGTCATAGGATCAAAGAAGCTGTACCTGGTACTTTCTTATCCAATGAGATTGGAATCTTGGACATCCTTTGGTCTTGGTTCTTGGTGAGAATTAGGTTAAATTTGGTAGACTTTTGTCCTTAATTCCTTTGGTGGTGAACTGACGAAGTTAGTTTCTTCTTAGACCTTTAGAATTTAAGAATAAATTCAAATACAGTACTTGGTCTTTGATCTTATGTTTTTGCTATAATTTTTGTTGGATCTATGTTTCACATTTAAGTAAGTTTAAGCTTTCATTCATTGTAAGATACACCACTGTTTTCAGTTCAGTCAGTTCAGTTGCTCAGTCGTGTCCAACTCTTTGCAACCCCATGAATTGCAGCACGCCAGGCCTCCCTGTCCATTACCATCTCCCAGAGTTCACTCAGACTCACGTCCATTGAGTCCGTGATGCCATCCAGATATCTCATCCTCGGTCGTCCCCTTCTCCTCCTGCCCCCAATCCCTCCCAGCATCAGAGTCTTTTCCAATGAGTCAACTCTTCGCATGAGGTGGCCAAAGTACTGGAGTTTCAGCTTTAGCATCATTCCTTCCAAAGAAATCCCAGGGCTGATCTCCTTCAGAATGGACTGGTTGGATCTCCTTGCAGTCCAAGGGACTCTCAAGAGTCTTCTCCAACACCACATTTCAAAAGCACCAATTCTTTGGCACTCAGCCTTCTTCACAGTCCAACTCTCACATCCATACATGACCCCAGGAAAAACCATAGCCTTGACTAGACGGACCTTTGTTGGCAAAGTAATGTCTCTGCTTTTGAATATACTATCTAGGTTGGTAATAACTTTTCTTCCAAAGAGTAAGCGTCTTTGAATTTCATGGCTGCAATCACCATCTGCAGTGATTTTGGAGCCCCCCCAAAATCAAGTCTGACAATGTTTCCACCATTTCCCCATCTATTTGCCATGAAGTGATGGGACCAGATGCCATGATATTCGTTTTCTGAAGGTTAAGCTTTAAGCCAACTTTGTCACTCTCCTCTTTCACTTTCAAGAGGCTTTTTAGTTCCTCTTCACTTTCTGCCATAAGGGTGGTGTCATCTGCATATCTGAGCTTATTGATATTTCTCCCAGTAATCTTGATTCCAGCTTGTGTTTCTTCCAGTCCAGCGTTTCTCATGATGTACTCTGCATAGAAGTTAAATAAGCAGGGTGACAATATACAGCTTGACATACTCCTTTTCCTATTTGGAACCAGTCTGTTGTTCCATGTCCAGTTCTAACTGTTGCTTCCTGACCTGCATACAGGTTTCTCAAGAGGCAGGTTAGGTGGTCTGGTATTCCCATCTCTTTCAGAATTTTCCACAGTTTATTGTGATCCACACAGTCAAAGGCTTTGGCATAGTCAATAAAGCAGAAATAGATGTTTCTCTGGAACTCTCTTGCTTTTTCCATGATCCAGCAGATGTTGGCAATTTGATCTCTGGTTCCTCTGCCTTTTCTAAAACCAGCTTGAACATCAGGNGATTGCATCCAAGTACTGCATTTCGGACTCTCTTGTTGACCATGATGGCTACTCCATTTCTTCTGAGGGATTCCTGCCGGCAGTAGTAGATATAATGGTCATCTGAGTTAAATTCACCCATTCCAGTCCATTTTAGTTCGCTGATTCCTAGAATGTTGACGTTCACACTTGCCATCTCTTGTTTGACCACTTCCAATTTGCCTTGATTCATGGACCTGATATTCCGGGTTCCTATGCAATATTGCTCTTTACAGCATCGGATCTTGCTTCTATCACCAGTCGCATCCACAACTGGGTATTGTTTTTGCTTTGGCTCCATCCCTTCATTCTTTCTGGAGTTATTTCTTCACTGACCTCCAGTAGCATATTGGACACGTAATGCCCTGGGGAGTTCCTCTTTTGGTATCCTATCATTTTGCCTTTTCATACTGTTCATGGAGTTCTCAAGGCAAGAATACTGAAGTGGCTTGCCATTCCCTTCTCCAGTGGACCATGCTCTGTCAGACCTCTCCACCATGACCCGCCCATCTTGGGTTGCCCTGCAGGCATGGCTTGGTTTCATTGAGTTAGACAAGGCTGTGGTCCTAGTGTGATTAGATTGACTAGTTTTCTGTGAGTATGGTTTCAGTGTGTCTGCCCTCTGATGCCCTCTTGCAACACCTACCATCTTACTTGGGTTTCTCCTACCTTGGGCGTGGGGTATCTCTTCACGGCTGCTCCAGCAAAGCACAGCCGCTGCTCCTTACCTTGGAGGAGGGGTACCTCCTTACAGCCGTGGTTCCTGACCTTCAACGTGGGATAGCTCCTCTAGGCCCTCCTGTGCCTGCGCAGTCACCGCTCCTCGGGATGCTCCTCCCAGCCGCTGGTCCTGGCCTCAGGCATGGGTGGCTCCTCCCAGCTGCTGCCCTTGGCCTCGGGCACGAAGTGGCTTCTCCTAGCCGCCCCGACCTTGGACACGGGGTAGCTCCTCTTGGCTGTTCCTGTGCCATCGCAGCCTGGTACTCTAGGCTGCTGCCCCTGACCTCAGACGTGGGGTAGCTCCTCTCGGCCGCGCTTAGTGTGCCAGCTCTCACCGCCGCCTGTGCTTAGTGCACCGGCTCTTATATGCCATTAAAGAAAAAAGTTGTCAGTTTAACCATGGAAATATCTTTGATTGCAAGATACATTTCTATTTCAGAGGTGTTAATTTGAAAAATATATCTAAGAATCAATGAACTATGGTAATTATCTTATTGCGGAAGTTGGATCTGTTCTTAGGGATAAGATCCTGCCTTGATTAGACTTGAGATGATTAAAACTGTTTTCCTAAGTGTTAATCTTTATCTTCCTATGGTGAATAGACATGGATGTAGAAGTGTCCTTTCTAAAAACTAGTCATGATGTGTTATGGATGGCTCAGGATGGTACCAGCCATGGATTACTTTCTCTTAAAATGCAGGAAACCTCTTTGGCCATCGAGGCTTGATGATGATATAGTTGATGACATTAATACAGTTCTAGCATATAGTGTACTCTTGCCTGGAAAATCCCATGGATGGAGGAGCCTGGTAGGCTGCAGTCCATGAGGTCGCTGAGGGTTGGACATGACTGAGTGACTTCACTTTCACTTTTCACTTTCATGCACTGGAGAAGGAAATGGCAACCCACTCCAGTGTTCTTGCCTGGAGAATCCCAGGGATGGGGTAGCCTGGTGGGCTGCCATCTATGGGGTCGCACAGAGTCGGACACGACTGAAGTGGCTTAGCAGCAGTAGCATAGTGTTTAGAAGTGCACAAAGGTTCAATTGACTCCTACCAATATATATGTTAAGTAATTACTGGGTAAATTACTTAACTTTCCTTAACTTCAGTTTCCAAATCTATAAAAATAGACATGATGATAGTACTCAGAGCTGTAGTGAAGATTAAAGCAGGTAATGTTTATAATGTACTTAGCATGGTGTTGGGCCGGTAGTATCAATAACCCTATGATTATTCTACTCTGAGCTTGGAAACTGCTTTACTGAATAGGTTTCCTTAGCTCTCAAGAAAGGGTTAATTCTAATTGTTCATTGACTAAATCCCTTGTCTTTTCCCCTTTGGAGGTAAATTATCTGAAGATTATAATCCTAACATTTTGGTAAGCCTTTATTTCCTCTATTCTGATATGGGCAGGTATGATTTTTAGGGATTAGGTCAGTGTGGCAGATGCAGAGTCTGGGCGGAAGGGCACTCACCTTGGTCACTCGTCTACCCTGGGGCTCAGAGTAAAGGACTTGGATTTAATAAACAGCAAGCATCCCTTCCACTTTTAGTTTATTAATGTTCTAGAAATTCTAACCTTAGAACCAGAAGAACTGGCTGCTAGACAGTTTTTCATTTGTAGATTTGAACCTTACAAATACTAATTTGCCTTTCTGAGCTTCAGTTGTTTCATCAATAAAGTGAGCATAATACACTTTGATTTTCCTGGACATGTCTTCAAATAGCTGAATTTGGAAGATAATTTTTTTCATTTGAGTTAGTTGGGTCTACAAAACCAGGATTAAGACTTAATTGTTGAAGGGAGCAGAATCTATTAATTTTAAAGCCATTCATTCTGTTCTCTGAAGTTGTAGTGAATGCCCTGTCAGTTGAAGGGATATTACAAAAATCAGTGATGAACTGGGTGGAAAGTAAAGTTAAATGACCTCAAGGACCCCCCTGTCTTTCTTAGCTTGTGAATTCTGTTTTCCAGAGCAGATAAGAAGAGATGTAGATATATTTGAAAGGGTCTTATGAATAGTAAGCTGTGATATATCTGAGAGAATACTGCTGTTTTTTTAAGGATACGTTTTTATTTATAGTCTTACAATAAAGGGGGAAGCCTTACTTACAAGATGATTCTTCAGCAGTATGTACAACATACTTTTTATTTCCATGGAATGGAATAAAATGTGGACTGAAACTACCGGGTATACACTAGAAATCAGCAAATGCTGGAGCAAAGTAGGAAAAAGACAAATGAGGCCTAAACAAAACCCTTCCCTGGGATCTACTGACCACTGCCAGAACCAGGGCTGGATCACATGATGGGGACAGATTCCAGGACAGTCTGAAGGGGAGTGGGGCAAAGGTGAGGAGGGGTCCACAGTGAGGTGTGGGTTTAGTATGAGGTGAACCGCTCTTGGTATTTACAAAATCAGTTGGCTCTATTTCTTAGAAATACTCAAGGAAAGAAAGGAAGATTTGATCATTACTTTATGAATCTGTCACTTTGCAATACCGACATTATCAGAAATAGGAATGATTCACTCAGATTCAAATTTCAGTAGCAGGAAATCAAACCATCATCACTGGCCCTCAATACAAAACCTCTGCCTTACCCTGTCCTCCCTCCTTGGCCCACCTGCTACCCTGGAGTCTCCCTGGGGAGTGCCACTCCACTGCTGCCCGCACACTACACAAGTGTCATACCGCCTCCCTAAGGCTGGCTGAGACAGGCAGGTCACTGCAAATCTCTCCCCACTTCCTTTCATACCACAAACTTTTTCAAGGATCTGGTCTTTCAGTAGGAGTGATAAATAGCCCTAAGGTTGGGGGGAGGGGGATCCTTAAACAAAGGAGGAATTACTCTGATTACTCTAGATTGGTCATCTTCTGAAAGTAGGGCAGTCCTCAGATTCTCAAAGTCTATCAAACAGAGGTGAGGGTGGCCTGGGAGGAGAGGCCTGGGAGGGTCAGGAGCCCACCCGGCATATGCTGGGCAGGGCTAGAACAGCTGGTGGGTGACCAGGACACCATGTGCTCAGAGGTCTGGTCGGCTGTCTGGACTCCACAGAAAAAGCTGCCAAGTTGGGGTGTTTGATTTAAAAATTTCTGGTGGGGACAGGGAATCTCTGAAGGAAAACAAAAAAAAAAAAAAGGAAATGAGGAAGGAGAATGAGAGCTATTGTCTAAGGACTTCTATTAAAAAATAGAAGGACTTCTATTAAAAATAAAAAGAACAAAAAGTGTCTCTTAAATGGTTCTGAGAATTCTAAAGAGCTGAAAGGATAGACAGAGGAGACAGACAGTTTTTATTGCTGGCCTTGCCCCACGGAGCTTAGGTGGTTTCCATCTGAAGTTTCTTCCTGCCTTCGGGCTCTTTGGGCTCTGACTCTGAGCCCCCATTGAAGGCAAAAATGGTGGACTCTCAAGAGTCTTCTCCAGCACCATAATTTGAAAACATCAGTTCTTCAGCACTCAACCTTTATGCTTCAGTTCTCACATCCTACAACTACTGAAAAAACCATAGCTTTGACTCTACAGACCTTTGTCAGCAAAGTGATATCTCTGATTTTAAATATGCTCTCTAGGTTTGTTATAGCTTTCCTTCCAAGAAGTAAGTGTCTTTGAATTTTTTAAATATAAATTTATTTATTTTAATTGGAAGTTAATTACTTTAGAGTGAAGTAAACCAGAAAGAAAAACACCAATACAGTATACCAACGCATATATATGGAATTTAGAAAGATGGTAACGATAACCCTGTATGCGAGACAGCAAGAGACACAAATGTATAGAACAGTCTTTTGGACACTGGGAGAGGGAGAAGGTGGGATGATTTGGGAGAATGGCATTGAAACATGCATAATATCATATATGAAACGAATCACCAGTCCAGGTGTCTTTGAATTTTATGGCTACTGTTACTGTCTGCAGTGATTTTGGAGCCCCCCCAAAAAAGATCTGTCACTGTTTCCACTTTTCCCCTTCTGTTTGCCAGGAAGTGAAGGGACCAGATGCCATGATCTTAGATTTTTAATGTTGAGTTTCAAGGCAACTTTTTCACCCTCCTCTTCCATCCTCATCAAGAGGCTCTTTAGTTTGTCTTTGCTTTCTGCCATTTGAGTGGTATCATCGGCATATCTGGGATTATTGTTTCTCCCAGCAATATTGATTTTAGCGTGTGATTGATACAGCCCCACATTTCACATGATGTACTCTGCATATTAAGTTAAACAAGCAGGGTGACAATATACAGCCTTGTCATTCTCTATTCTCAATTTTGAACTAGTCCATTATTCCATGTCTCACACGCTAGCAAAGTAATACTGAAAATTCTCCAAGCTAGGCTTTGACAGTACGTGGACCGTGAACTTCTAGCTGGTCAAGCTGGATTTACAAAAGGCAGAGGAACCAGAGATCAAATTGCCAACATCCATTTCATCATAGAAAAAGCAAGAGAATTCCAGAAAAACGTCCACTTCTACTTTATTAACTATGCCAAAGCCTTTGACTGTGTGGATCACAACACACTGGAAAATTCTTTAAGAGATGGGAATACCAGACCACCTGACCTGCCTCCTGATAAATTTGTATGCAGGTCAAGAAGCAACAGTTAGAACTGGACATGGAACAACAGACTGATTCCAAATAGGGAAAGGAGTACGTCAAGGCCGTATACTGTCACCCTGCTTATTTAACTTATATGCAGAGTACATCATGAGAAACGCTGGACTGGATGAAGCACAAGCTGGAATCAAGATTGCCAGGAGAAATATCAGTCACCTCAGATATGCAGATGACACCACCCTTATGGCAGAAAGTGAAGAAGAACTAAAGAACTTCTTGTTGAAAATGAAAGAGGAGGGTGAAAAAGTTGGCTATAGCAGAAAGTGAAGAAGAACTAAAGAACCTCTTGTTGAAAGTGAAAGAGGAGCATGAAAAAGTTGTCTTAAAACTCAACATTCAGATAGCTAAGATCATGGCATCTGGTCCCATTTCATGGTGAATAGATGGGGAAACAGTGGAAACAGTGAGAGACTTTATTTTAGGAGGCTCCAAAATCACTGCAGATGGTGACTGCAGCCATGAAATTAAAAGACACTTGCCCCTTGGAAGAAAAGTTATGACCAACCTAGACAGCATATTAAAAAGCATAGATATTACTTTGCCAACAAAGGTCCATCTAGTCAAGGCTTATGGTTTTTCCAGTGGTCATGTATGGATGTGAGAGTTGGACTATAAAGAAAGCTGAGCACTGAATAATTGATGCTTTTGAACTGTGGTGTTAGACTCTTGAGAGTTCCTTCTTTGTACTGCAAGGAGATCCAACCAGTCAATCCTAAAGGAAATCAGTCCTGTATATTCATTGGAAGGACTGATGCTGAAGCTGAAACTCCAATACTTTGGCCACCTGATGTGAAGAACTGACTCATTGGAAAAGACCCTGATGTTGGGGAAGTTTGAAGGCAGGAAGAGAAGGGGACAACAGAGGGTGACATGGTTGAATGGCGTCACTGTCTCAATGGGCATGATTTTGAGTAAGCTCCGGAGGTTGGCAATGGACAAGGAAGCCTGGCATGCTGCAGTCCATGGGGTCACAAAGAGTCAGACACGACTGAGTGACTGAACTGAATTGAACCAACTGTGCAAGAAAATTCCCTTTTCTCCATTCCCTCTCCAGCATTTATTGTCTGTAGACATTTTGATCTATGTGATCAGTTTGCTTAGTTTTCTATGATTGTGGTTTTCATTCTCTCTGCCCTCTGATGGATGGGGATAAGAAGCTTGCAGAACCTTCCTGATGGGAGGGACTGGCTGTCGGGAAAACTGGGTCTTGCTCTCATGGGCCATGTTTAGTAAATCTTTAATCCAATTTTATACTGATGGATGGGACTGTGTTCCCTACCTGTAGTTTGGCCTGAGGCCAAACTATGGTTGGGGTAATGGCAACCTCCTCCAAGAGGACTTATGCCAGCATGCTGTGCATCCCAGGACTGCTGCAGTCAGAATATCTGACCCCGAGGCAGGCTACTGTCGACCCATGCCTCCTCCAGAGACTCCCGAACACTCACAGACAGGTCTGTCTCAGTCTCTTGTGGGGTCATTACTCCTTTCTTCTGGGTCCTGGTGCACACAAGGTTTTTGTTTGTTCCCTCTAAGAGTCTCTGTTTCCCAGTCCTGTGGAAGTCCTGTAATCAAATCCCACTGGCCTTCAAAGTCAAATTCCCTGAGGATTCTCAGTTCCTTTGCTGGACCCTCAGGTAGGGAAATCTGTTGTGGGGCCTAGACATTTTGATGATGGCCCTTCTACTGGTGTGAGGTGATATTTCATTGTAGTTTTGATTTGCATTTCTCTAATAATAAGTGATGTTGAGATCTTTTCATGTGTTTATTAGCCATCTATATAATATTTGGAGAAATGTCTGTTTAGGTCTGCTCACTTTTTGATCGGATATTTTTTTTTCTGGTCTTGAGCTGCATTTGGAGGTTAATCCTTTGTCAATTGTTTCATTGCTATTATTTTCTCCCATTCTGAGAGTTATTTTTTACCTTGCTTATAATTTCCTTCACTGTGCAAATACTTTTGAGTTTAATTAGGTCACATTTATTTATTTTTGTTTTTATTTCCATTGTTCTAGGAGGTGGGTCATAGAGGATCTTGCTGTGATTTATGTCAGTGTTGTGTTTATGTTTTCCTTCAAGAGTTTTGTAGTTTCTGGTCTTACATTTAGGTCTTTAATCCATTTGGAGTCTGTTTTTGTGTGTGGTGTTAGAAAGTGTCCTAATTTCATTCTTTTACATGTAGCTGATCAATTTTCCCAGCACCACTTATTGAAGAAGCTGTTTTTCTCTGTTGTATAATTTTGCCTCCTTTGTCAAAGATAGGTTGTTCATAGGTACATGGATTTATCTCTGGGCTTTCTATCATGTTCCATTGGTCTATATTCCTATTTTTGTGCCAATACCATACTGTCTTGATGACTGTAGCTTTGCAGTACAGTCTGAAGTCAGGAAGCTTGATTCCTCCAGCTCCCTTCTTTCTCAAGATTGCTTTGGCTATTGAGGCTCTTTTGTGGGAAACTGCTGATCTTATTTCTATACATATAAATGTACCTTTTCTAAACAATCTTAAGTAAATGCATTCATACAGCAGGTAATCTTTTGTGTCTAGCTTTTTTTTTTTACTTAGCATAAACTTTATGAGTTTCATTCCTGTTATATCATGTATCAGTATTTCATTCCCTTTTGTGTCTTAATAATATTCTATTGTGTTGATATACAATATTTTGAAAATCCATTTATCAGTTGATGGGCATTTGGGTTTTTTCCTCTTTTTTGGCTATTATGTATAATGCTCATATGAACAGCCATGCTTTTGTGTGGATATATGTTTTCATTTCTGTTGGGTGTATACCTAAAAATAGAATTGTTGGTTATATGGTGACTCTATAATTAACCTTTTGGAGAACTGCCTTCCAAAATGACTGTACTATTGTACACTCCCACTAGCAATTATGAGAGTTCTAATTTCTTCATATCTTCCCCCACATTTGTAATTGTATGTCTTTTCTTTATATCCATCATAGTGGGTATGAAGTGGTATCTCACTGTAGTTTTGATTTGCATTTCCTAATGGATAATGATGTTAAGCATTTATTCATGTGTTATTGGTCATTTATCATTTTGGAGAAATGTCTTGTTGTTTAATTTCACTGTAGTCAAATAATACATTTTTAAAAATTTTAAATCCTTTTAAGCTTGACGAGATGTGTTTTGGATATGACCTGTCATATAGTTTGTGCTAAAGAATGATCCATATGTGGTTAAAAAGAATTGTATTCCGCAGATCTTGGGTGGAATGTTGAGTTGATTAATACAGTTGTTTGCGTCTTGAATATCCCTGCCAATATTCATTCTGGTTTTGCTTATTATTGAGATAGAGTAGTGAGCTCTTCAGCTATAACTGTAGAATTTTCTTTTATTTCCTTTAATTCTATCATCTTTTGCTTAATGCAAAACCACTTTCTTGTTAGGTGCATCAGTTCAGTTCAGTCGCTCAGTTGCGACCCCATGAATCGCAGCACACCAGGCCTCCCTGTCCATCACCAACTCCCGGAGTTCACTCAAACTCATGTCCATCGAGTTGGTGATGCCATCCAGCCATCTCATCCTCTGTCGTCCCCTTTTCCTCCTGCCCCCAATCCCTCCCAGCATCAGAGTCTTTTCCAATGAGTCAACTCTTTGCATGAGGAGGCCAAAGTATTGGAGTTTCAGCTTTAGCATCAGTCCTTCCAATGAACACTCAGGACTGATCTCCTTTAGGGTGGACTGGTTGGATCTCCTTGCAGTCCAAGGGACTCTCAAGATTCTTCTCCAACACCACGATTCAAAAGCATCAATTCTTTGGCGCTCAGCTTTCTTCACAGTCCAACTGTCACATCCATACACGACCACTGAAAAAACCATAGCCTTGACTAGACGGACCTTTGTTGGCAAAGTAATANAAGGCTTTGGCATAGTCAATAAAGCAGAAATAGATGTTTTTCTGGAACTCTCTTGCTTTTTCCATGATCCAGCGATGTTGGCAATTTGATCTCTGGTTCCTCTGCCTTTTCTAAAACCAGCTTGAACATCTGGAAATTCATGGCTCACGTATTGCTGAAGCCTGGCTTGGAGAATTTTGAGCATTATGCATATACATTCACAATTGTTAAATCTTGATATGTTGACTCTTTTATAATTACAAAACATCCTTTTTTATCTCTGGTAATATTTCTTAAAGTTTATTTTAATTGATATGAATGTGGACACTTCCAATCTCTTATGATCATTTTTTCCATGATACATCTTTTCCATTATTTTGCTTTCAACTTGCTCATGTCTTTGAATCTATAATGTGTCATTATTTATATGTTTAGCTTTACATTTGACATTTTGCTCTTTGTTTTCTATATTGATCTTAGCTTTTTGTGTTCTTCTTTCTTTTGTTGAATAAATTAATTATTTTTCTTCTTTTATAAAAACTATTTCTTAGTGGTTGCCTTCAGGATTAAAATATACATTTTAATTTTTTATACTCTATTTCAGTATAATATATTATTATACTCTATTTCAGATCAATGCAAAGTGCTTTCCCATAAAATACATAAATTTGGTTCCAGTTTAGTTCCATTCCCTGTCCTCTGCTTTGTGATATTCTTACCATATACTCACATGTACATATGCACATGCACATGCATACATACAGATACATCTGTGTGTAAACCCAGCAATAAAGTGTTATAACTATTGTTTTATACAGTTTTTTGTTTTTAAATGTTAATAAAATTTATTTTAAAAGTTTATTTATTAAATCTTTCATGTTAATTTACATATTTACTATTTCTTCTGCTCTTCATTTGTACTTGTGGACTTGAATTACCATTTGTGGTTTTTTTTTCAGCCTGACAGATTTATTTCAGTATTATATGTAAATAGGCCTTGTGATAAGCAAATTTTCCTCGTCTTTGTTTATATTGGAATGTCTTTATTTCACCTTCATTTTTTAAAGATTGTTTTACTGGATATAGGTCTCTTGATTGGGAGTTTTAAACAATTTCAACCCTTTGAATATGTCATTTCATTGTTCTCTCACCTTCATTGTTTCAGAGTGGGAGTTAGGTTTTAACATATTAAAACTTAAGTTTAACTTAGGTTTTAACTTTAATCCTTTTACATTATACACCATTTTCCTCTTAATGCTTTTTAGTATTTTTACTTTGGCTTTGACTTTCAACATCTGTCTATGATGTGTCTATGTGTGAAACTCTATATATTTTACTACTTGATGTTTATTGAGATTCTTTGATATCTAGATTAATATTTTTCATCTAATTTGGGAAGTTTATGTATATTCACACAGTCAGGTATATATGAAGAATTTGAGGCCTCTGTCTAAAGTCTGCTATGTTTGTGAGCAACATCAGGCAGAAATTTGTTTGCCCTATCCAGTATTGCAATCTTAGGCTAGTAGCAGTTGACCCTCTCCTGCTGCCACCTGTAAGAGATCACCTCCAATGATGGCACCGCTGGGCCTGGGCATTGCCCACTGCTCTAGAGGAAAGTGAGCCCTCTTGGATCAAGTAGTTACAGCATACCTTCCCTGGAAGAAGCTCCTTTCTGATTAAGCTGGGGTGGGGTGAATGGGAGCTACTCTGGGGTAGGACATCAGAGATTCCTACTGTTATTACCCAAACTTCAACCATTTTAAATCATATGCACTTCTTATACATGTTTCCACCTTAGAGCCATTGTACTTCTTCCATCTGCAAAGTACAGTCTTTTCTCAGAGGGTCGAATGGCTTCTTCTTTTATTTCATTCAGGCCAGTGATTATGTAATTTGTCATTGAAGAGACCTTTCCAAGACTACTCTGTCTAGTACTATTTCCCCACTTTGAACCAATCTCTACTCTCCTATGTTTATCTTTATCTTATTACTACCTGACATTTTGATGATTAATTTTGTCTATATCATCTTCTAAAATGGAAGCCATAGGACCAGGGGCTTTATCTGTTCTGTTCTTTAAAATAACTCCAGAGCTTCAAACAGAGACTGATACACAAAGAATGAATGAGTGAATTAAAGTCACTGGCTTTTTAAAAAAGAGGTTTTTGGTTATTAGATATAATGATCCTTTAGTTGATTCTTTACATCTTTCCAGCTCCTAGCCAATTACAAAGTATTTTTATACTCAAATCACTTCATTTCTTCCTCAAGGTGGCCCTGTGAGGTAGGCAGAGATACGCTGTCATTACTGTGTTTTATAGATGAGAACTCTGGCTTAGAGTGATACACCTTGCCTAGGAACATAAGGATAAGAAATAGAAGTCTGGCACAAAAACCAGTATCTCTTGATTCTGGTAGTTATTGATATTACCACTCAAAGCCATCACCTATGGGAAACAGAATATGTTGATGAGGAAAGTGGTGAAATCCCCTTCTCTATAGAGTTTTAGGAGACAAAAGAACCTAGTGGGTTTTTTTTCCCTCAGGGTTGTTTTCACTATTTGTGGTATGTTGTGTTTCCATACAAATTTTAAAAAAGTTTTTTTGTTCTAGTTCTATGAAAAATGCCATTGGTAATTTGGTAGGAATTGCACTGAGTCAGTAGATTGACTTGGGTAGTATAGTTGTCATAGACTCTTGGGCTCCAAAATCACTGCAGATGGTGATTGCATCCATGAAATTAAAAGACGCTCACTCCTTGGAAGAAAAGTTATGACCGACCTACATAGCATATTGAAAAGCAGAGACATTACTTTGCCAACAAAGGTCTGTCTAGTCAAGGCTATGGTTTTTCCAGTGGTCATGTATGGATGTGAGAGTTGGACTGTGAAGAAAGCTGAGTGCTGAAGAATTGATGGTTTTGAACTGTGGTGTTGGAGAAGACTCTTGAGAGTCCCTTGGAGATCCAACTAGTCCATTCTAAAGGAGATCAGCCCTGGGATTTCTTTGGAGGGAATGATGCTAAAGCTGAAACTCCAGTACTTGGGGGCCACCTCATGCAAAGAGTTGATTCATTGGAAAAGACTCTGATGCTGGGAGGGATTGGGGGCAGGAGGAGAAGGGGACGACAGAGGATGAGATGGCTGGATGGCATCACTGACTCGATGGACATGAGTCTGAGTGAACTCTGGGAGTTGGTGATGGACAGGGAGGCCTGGTGTGGTGCGATTCATGGGGTCGCAAAGAGTTGGACATGACTGAGTGACTGAACTGAACTGAACTGAACCTGATAGTTCTTGTGTAATGCGTCTTGGAGTAGGTCTTGTGTTGAGGTAACTCTCCTCAATCTATAACCATAAATTATCCACAACTCAACAAAGGTGCCTATGCCCAACACATCACGATGCTGGAGAATTCTCATCTGAAGACAGAGGGGATGGAACCACGGGACCAGTAGAGGCAGTGCAGGCCCCTGGTCTCAACAGTTTAGTCCACAGTCCCAGAAAATCCAGGAGCAGCAGCAGAGGTGGCATACATGACTTTGTATTCCCGGCTACAGCGACTCTCATGGCCAAGGTAACTGGGAAGCAGTGAACACTATCCCTCCAGCCATAGGGGTACCAACAATTTTTCCCCCACCCCTACCCACAACAGTGGATAGGGGCCTGGCAACCTGACAGCACGAACGTGGCAGAGGTGTCTGCCTGACCCAGCTCCCTGCCCACCCCCATCCCCAGGCGCAGGAGTGAAGCCTGCAAAAGAAAAGTCCATCATCCTGGTGCCCCGGGAAGCATCACTGGTGACACTGGTAGCAGCAAGGCATCAGTGACCATGGAAGCACAAAAAGTGATAGTAATGGCAAGGGGCAAAGCTTCTGACAGACATAAAGTGGGGGATATCAAGTGTGGACTTTCAAATACAATCAGAGGTAGAGTGGCTAAGTGAAATCAGACGTGCTACAGTGCCACCTACTGGAAAATGAAAGACCCGTCATTTCTAATCTGTTGAATTGTTAGAACCAAGTCGAAAGGCATTCACTACTTCAAATGCATTAGCAGAGAAACAACTCATCAATCACCATAAGAACCACAGTGATGCTGTACCAAACAAACAAACAAATGACAATTCTTCAGAAACTAAACTTAAAAGTCATAAAATATTGCAGCCTAACTGGTGGAGAATTCAAATCAGCTGTCATGAAGAAACTCAACAGGCTAAAAGAAAACTCAGAAAGGCATTTTAATGAGCTCAGGAATAAAATTAATGAACAGAGGAATAATTTACCAAAGAGACTGAATATCTGAAAAGAACAAAATCTAGAGCTGAAGATTCAGTAAATAAGATGAAGAATGCATTAGTACACATTGGAATAAGAGCAGAACATATGGAAGAATTGGTGAGCTCAAAGATAGAAATTTTAAAATGATACAGCTAGAAAAAGAAAGAGAAATATTTGTAAGAATGAAAAAATTTCACTAAATCTATCTCACTCTTCTAGGAAGGACAGCATTAGGCTAATGACAACCGCAGAAGAGAGAGAGAGAAGGGACCAGAGAGATTACTGAAAGAAATAATAGCTGATCCCAATTCTAAGGAACAACTACACAGCCCATGAAGCTAAGAGAACACCTAAGAAGTGAAGAGGAACTAAAGAGCCTCTTGATGAAGGTGGAAGAGAAGAGTGAAAAGTTGGCTTAAAACTCAACATTCAAAAAACTAAGATCATGGCATCCAGTTCCATTACTTCATGGTAAATAGATGGGGAAACAATGGAAACAGCGACAGACTTTCTTTTCTTGGGCTCCAAAGTCACTGCAGCCATGAAATTAAAAGATGCTTTCTCCTTGGAAAAAAGCTGTGACAAACCTAGGCAGTGTATTAAAAAGCAGAGACATTACTTTGCTGACAAATGTCTGTATAGTCAAAGCTATGGTTTCTCCAGTAATCATGTATGGATGTGAGAGGTGGGCCACAAAGAAGGCTAAGCACAGGAGGCGGTCCTAAGATGGTAGAGGAATAGGATGGAGAGACCACTTTGTCCCCCATAAATTCATCAAAAGAACATTTGAGCTCTGAGCATATTCCACAGAAGAACTTCTGAATGCTGACAGAGGGCATCAGGCACCCAGAAAAACAGCCCATTGTCTTAGAAAAGAGGTAGGACAAAATATAAAAGATAAAAAGAGAGACAAAAGAGTAGGGACGGAGATCTGTCCCGGAAAGGGAGTCTTAAAAAGGAGAGAAGTTTCCAAACACCAGGAAACACTCTTTCCGGTGGGTCTGTGGTGAGCCTTGGAATCTCAGAGGGCAAAATAACCAGGAGGAAAAATAAATAGATAATTAAACCCCACCAGTTACGTGCCTAACAGCAGCTCCCAGCGGTGCAACAGCCCAGATGCTCGCATCCCCCACTAGCAAGCGGGGGAGGGACAGGGAGGTGTGGGCAGCATTGCTTAGGATAAGGACTGAATGCCCTGAGGGCAATCTGAGGGAACTAGCTTGAGATAGCAACCCAGACTGTGGGATAGCTATCCCTTGATCCCAGACACATCTATTTCTGCTTTATTGACTATGCCAAAGCCTTTGACTGTGTGGATCACAATAAAATGTGGAAAATTCTGAGAGAGATGGGAATACCAGACCACCTGACCTGCCTCTTGAGAAACCTGTATGCAGGTCAGGAAGCAACAAACAGTTAGAACTGGATATGGAACAACAGACTGGTTCCAAAAGGCAAAGGAGTACATCAAGGCTGTGTATTGTCACCCTGCTTATTTAACTTATATGCAGAGTACATCATGAGAAACGCCTGGCTGAATGAAGCACAAGCTGGAATCAAGATTGCCGGGAGAAATATCAATCACCTCAGATATTCAGATGAACCACCCTTATGGCAGAAGGTGAAGAGGAACTCAAAAGCCTCTTGATGAAAGTGAACGAGGAGAGTGAAAAAGTTGGCTTAAAGCTCAACATTCAGAAAACGAAGATGGCATCTGGTCCCATCACTTCATGGAAAATAGATGGGGGAACAGTGGAAACAGTGTCAGACTGTATTTTTTGGGGGATCCAAAACACTGCAGATGGTGACTGCAGCCATGAAATTAAAAGGCACTTACTCCTTGGAAGAAAACTTATGACCAAACTAGGTAGCATATTGAAAAGCAGAGACGTTACTTTGCCGACTAAAGTCCATCTAGTCAAGGCTATGGTTTTTCCAGTGGTTATGTATGGATGTGAGAGTTGGACTGTGAAGAAAGCTGAGTGCTGAAGAATTGATGCTTTTGAACTGTGGTGCTGGAGAAGACTCTTGAGAATCCCTTGGACTGCAAGGAGATCCAACCAGTCCATTCTGAAGGAGATCAGCCCTGGGATATCTTTGGAAGGAATGATGCTAAAGCTGAAACTCCAGTACTTAGGCCACCTCATGCGAAGAGTTGATTCATTGGAAAAGCCCCTGATGTTGGGAGGGATTGGGGGCAGGAGGAGAAGGGGACGACAGAGGATGAGAGAGCTGGATGGCATCACTGACTTGATGGACGTGAGTCTGAGTGAACTCTGGGAGTTGGTGATGGACAGGGAGGCCTGGCATGCTGCGATTCATGGGGTCACAAAGAATCGGACATGACTGAGTGAACTGAACTGAACTGAACTGAACAGGGTGCTTGGGGCTGGTGCACTGGGATGACCCAGAAGGATGGGATGGGGAGGGAGGTGGGAGGGGGGTTCAGAATAGGGAAAAGCATTTTAATGAACATATGTACACCCATGGCAGAGTCAAGTCAGTGTATGGCAAAACCAATACAATATTGTAAAAAAAAAAAAAAGGTTAAACACTAAAGAACTGATATTCCCTTGGACTTCAAGGAGATCAATTGAGTCGATCCTGAAGGAAATCAGTGCTCAATATTCACTGGAAGGACTGATGCTGAAGCTCCAATACTTTGGCCATCTGATGTGAAGAGCCAACTTATTAGAAAAGACCCTGATGCTGGGGAAGATTAAAGGCAGGAGAGGGGGACAATAGAGGACAAGATGGTTGGCTGATATCACCAATTCAACGGACATGAGTTTGAGCAAGCTTGGGAGAGGCCAAGGTCAGGGAAGCCTGGTATGCTGCAGTTCATGGATTTGCAGAGTTGCACATGACTAAGAAACTGAACAACAAATGGTTAGTATATACACCAGACTGCTGGGTGCTTTGCTTCTTGTGTGCCTGACCTGGACACTTTCATAGCCAATTCATCCCAGCAGTTCAAACCTGACCTCGAGTAAGTCTTATGGGCTAAACTGGCTGCCCAACATCTCCAGAAAGCATGGTTGCAGAGGAGATTGACACCTTAGAATTGTCACTAAATTTGTAACCTGTAGCTCCTACCAGGTGAGGACAGCTATTCCTTTTCTCTCCCTAGGTTTACTATATTCTCACTCATCCACGCTGGCAAAGTGGGTTTTAGCATCAGAAGTATCCATTTATTTTAGAGAATGGAGTAGTTTTATTGGATTTCTTGTTTTCCAACTAGCTTTTCTTAAACAAATGTAGTATAATTTCTTTACAATGTTGTGTTAGTTTCTGCTGTACAACCTAGTGAATCAGCTATACGTATATATATATTCCCTCACTCATCCCCACTGCACACACACCTCTATGTCATCACAGAGCCCCGAGCTGAGCTCCCTCAGTTTCCCACTAGCTATCTATTTTATACATGGTATTGTATTTATGTCAAATCTAATTCCCAATTCATCCTACCCTCCCAATTCCCTTCCCCCATGTCCACACATCCATTCTCTAAATCTGCCTCTCTATTCGTGCCCTGGAACTAGGTTCATCTGTACTATTTCTCTAGATTCTATATATATATTCATTAATATATGATATTTGTTTTGCTTGTTTTGACTTAATTCACTCAATATGACAGACTGTGGGTCTGTCCACATCTCTCCAAGTGACCCAGTTTTATTTCTTTTTATGGCTGAGTAATATTCCATTATCTTCTTTACCATTCATCGGTCTATGGACACTTAGGTTGTTTCTGTGTCCTGGCTATTGTAAAAGTGCTGCAGTGAACACTGGTGTATGTGTTTTTTTGAATTATGGTTTTCTCGGCATATATGCCCAGTAGTGGGATTGCAGAGTCATATGGTAGTTCTGTTTTTAGTTTTTTTAAGGAATCCATTGTTATTGTTGTTCAGTCACTAAGTTGTGTCCTAGTCTTTGCAACCCCATGGACTGTAGCATGCCAGGCTCCTCTGTCCTCCACTATCTCCCAGAGTTTGCTTAGATTCATGTTCATTGAGCCAGTGATGCTATCTAACCATCTCATCATCTGCCATCCCCTTTTCCCTTTGCCTTCAATCTTTCCCACCATCAAGGTCTTTTCCAGTGAGTCATTTCTTCACATCAGATGGCCAAAGCCACCTGGAGCTTCAGCATCAGTTCTTACAATGAATATTCAGGGTTGATTTCCATTAGGATTTACTTGTTTGATGTCCTTGCTGTCCAAGGGACTCTCAAGAGTCTTCTCCAGCACCACAATTCAATGGCATCAGTTCTTCAGTGTTCAGCCTTCTTTATGGTCTGACTCTCACATCCATACATGACAACTGGAAAAACCATAGCTTTGACTAGGCAGACTTTGGTTGGAAAAGTGATGTTTCTGTTTTATAATACGCTGTCCAGATTTGTCATAGCTTTCCTTCCAAGTAGCAAGTGTCTTAGTTTCATGGCTGCAGTCACCATCTACAGTAATTTTGGAGCCCAAGAAAAGAAAATCTGTCACTGTTTCCGTTATTTCCCCATCTATTTGCCATGAAGTGATGGGACCAGATGCAATGATCTTAGTTTTCTGAATGTTGAGTTTTAAGCCAGCTTTTTCATTCTCCTTTTTCACCTTCATCAAGAGGCTCTTTAGTTCTTCTTCACTTTCTCACGTTAGAATGGTATTATCTGTATACCTGAGGTTGTTGATATTTCTCCTAGCAATGTTGATTCCAGCAAGTGATTCATCCAGCCCAGTATTTTGTATGATGGACTGTATCAATTTACATTCCCACCAACAGTGCAAGAGAGTTCCCTTTCCTCTACATTCTCTCTAGCATTTATTGTTTGTAGATGTTTTGATGATGGCCATGCTGACTGGTACAGAGTGATCCCTCATTGCAGTTTTGATTTGTGTTTCTCTAATAATGAGTAATCTTTGAGCATCTCTTCCAGTGTTTGTTGACCATCATTTTTTGATTGAGTTTTTTTTATATAGAGCTACATGAGCTGTTTTTATATTTTAGAGATTAATCTTTTGTGCATTACTTTGCAAATGTTTTCTGCCATTCTATGGATTGTCTTTTCATCTTGTTTATGGTTTTCTTTGCTGTGCAGAAGCTTTAAGTTTAATTAAGTCTCATTTGTTTATTTTTGTTTTTATTTTCATTACTGTAGGGAGTGCATCAAAAAAGACCTTGCTGTGGTTTATGTCAAAGATTGTTTTTTCCTATGTTTTCCTCTAAGAGTTTTGTAATATCCAGTCTTAGAGTTAGGTCTTTATTCCATTTTGAGCCTATTTTTGGGTATGATGTTAGGTAGCATTCTAATTTCATTCTTTTACATGTATATGTTTAGTTTTTCCCTGTATCACTTTTTGAAGAGACTCTCTTCTCCATTGATCCTGTTGTCCTGTTTTATTGATCTATATTTCTGTTTTTGTGCCTCTACCATAATGTTTTGATTATTGTAGCTTTGTAATATATTCTGAAGTCAGAGAGCCTGTTTCCTCCACTTCGTTTTTCCTTCCCAGGATTGCTTTGGCTATTCATGGTCTTTTATGTTTCCATACAGATGCCAAAACCTTTTTTTTTTTAATTCTGTGAAAAGTGCCATTAGTAGTTTAATAGAGATTGCATTGTATCTGTAGATTCCTTTGGTAGTATAATCATTCACATTATTAATTTTTCCAATACAAGAATATATTTCTCCAGCTTTCTGTGTCATCTTTTATTTATTTTAGCAGTGTTTTATAGTTTTTTGAGTACAGGTATTTTTGCCTCCTAAGATATGTTTATTCCTAGTTATTTTATTCTTTTGGTTGTGTTGGTAAATGGAATTGTTTCCTTAATTTCTCTTTCTGACTTTTCATTGTTAAGGTATAGGAATGCAAGAGATTTCTGTGCATTTATTTTGTACCAACTTTAACAAATTCATTGCTTAACTCTAGTAGTTTTCTAGTAGCATCTTTAGGATTTTTTATGTGTAGTATCATGTCATCTGCAAACATTGACCCTTTTACTTCTTTTACAATTTAGATTCCTTTTATTTCTTTTCTTCTCTGATTGCCATGGCTAGGATTTCCAAAATTTTATTGAATACAAGTGGTGAGATTGGACATCCTTGTCTTGTTCCTGATGTCAGAAGAAATGCTTTCAGTTTTTCACCATTGAAATAGATGTTTGCTGTGGATTTGTCATATGTAGTCTTTATTGTGTTGAAGTAGATTCCCTCTGTGTGCATTTTCTGGTCAGTTGTTAATCATAAATGGGTGTTGAATTTTGTCAAAACTTCTTCTGTCTCTACTGAGATGATCATACGATTTTTATTCTTTAAGTTCTTAATGTGGTGTATGTATCACATTGATTTATATGCATATATTGAAAAATCCTTGCATCCTCAGGATAAATTCCTCTGGATCATGGTATGTGATCGTGGTATTGTTGGACTGATTTTACAGTATTTTGTGAGGATTTTTGGTTCTATGTTTATCAGTGATGTTGGCCTATAATTTTCTTGTTTTGTGCTATCTTTAGTTTTAGTGTCAGGATGATGGTGACCTTGTAGTATGAGTTTGTGAATGTTCTCCTGTCTGCAATTATTTTTGGAAGAGTTTGAGAAGGATAGGTGTTACCTCTTCTCTAAATGTTTGACAGAATTCATCTGTGAAGTCATATGGTCCTGGACTTTTGTTGGAAGATTTTTAATCACAGTTTTAATTTAATTACTTGGTCAGTTCATATTGTCTATTTCTTCCTAGTTCAGTCTTAGAATTCTGTACTTTTCTAAGAATTTGTCCATTTCTTCTAGGTTATCCATTTTATTGCCATATAGTTGCTTGTAGTGGTCTCTTAACAGTCCTTTGTATTTCTATGGTGTCTGTTGTTTAAGTTCTGCTTTTTCATTTCTAATTTTATTGGTTTGAGTCCTCTCCCTGTTTTTATTGATGAGTCTGGCTAAAGGTTTATCAATTTTGTTTATCTTTTCAAAGAACCAGCTTTTAGTTTCCTTGATCTTTGCTATTGCTTTGTTTCTGTTTTACTTATTTCTGTCCTGATCTATATGATTTCTTTCTTTCTACTAACTTTAGTAGGTTTTTTTTTTTTAATTCTTCTTTCTCTTTTTTAGGTGTGAGGTTAGGTTCTTTATTCGATGTTTTTCTTATTTCTTAAGGTTGACTTATATAGCTGAAAACTTTCCTCTTAGAACTTCTTTTGTTGCACCCCATAGGTTTTGGGTCATTGTGCTTTTGTTGTCATTTGTTTCTAGGTATTTTTTAATTTCCAATTTGATTTCTTCAGTGATCTGTTGGTTATTTAGTAGCATATTGTTTAGCTTCCATGTATTTGTGTTTTTTAAAGTTTTTTTTTTTCTTCTGTTGTTGGTTTCTAATCTCACAGTGTTGTGGTCAGAAAAGATAATTGATATGATTTCAATTTTCATAAATTTTCTGAGGCTGCATTTGTGACCTAAGGTGTGATCTGTCTTGGAGAATATTTGGTGTTCATTTGAAAAGAAAGTATTCTGCTTTCAGAGGAAATGTCCTATAAATGCCACTTAAGTCTCTGGGTCTAATGTGTCATATAAGGCTTTTGTTTCCTTATTAATTTTTCTCTCTGGAGGTTCTTTCCATTGGTATAGGTGGAGTATTAAAACTCCCCTACTATTACTGTGTTACTGTCGACTTCCTCTTGTATAGCTGTTAGCAGCTATGCCTTCTACGTATTGAGGTAATCCTATGTTGAGTGCATAAATATTTGCAATTGTTCTATCTCCTTCTTGGATTGACCCTTTGATCATTATGTAGTGTGCTTTCATGTCTCTTATGATAGGTTTTATTTTAAAGTCTATTTTATTTGATGTAAGTATTGCTACTCCAGTTTTCTTCTGATTTTCATTTACATGGAATATTGGAATATATTTTCATCCTCTCACTTTCAGTCTGTAAGTGTTCCTAGTTCTGAGGTGGGCCTCTTATAGATACCATATATATGGGTCTTATATTTGTATTTATTCAGCTAGTCTGTGTCTTTTTGGTTGGAGCACTTAATTCATTTACATTTAAGGTGATTATTAATATGTATATTTCTCTTACCATTTTCTTAATTGTTTTGGGTTTGTTTTTGTAGGTCTTTTCCTTCTCTTGTATTACCCACCTAGAGATACTCCTTTAGTATTTGTTGTAAAGCTAGTTTGGTATTGCTGAATTGTGTTAGATTTGCTTATCTTAAAGTTTTTTATTTATTTGTCTAATCTGAATGAGGTCCCTGCTGGGTAGAGTAATATTTTTGTAGGTTTTCCCTTTCATCACTTTAAATATGCCCTGTCACTCCCTTCTGGCCTGCAGTTTTTCTGCTGAAAAATCAGCTGATAACCTTATGGGGATTCCATTGAGTGTTATTGGTTGCTTTTCCCTTGCTGCTTTTAATATTTGTTCTTTCTATTTAATTTTTATTAGTTTGATTAATATGTGTCTTAGTGTATGTTTCCTTGAATTTTTCCTATATGAGCCCCTATGCTTCCTGCACTTGATTCACTATTTCCTTTCTCAGGTTAGGGAAGTTTTTGACTATAATCTCTTCAGATATTTTCCCAGGCTCTTTCTCCTTCTCTTCTTCTTCTGGGATCACTATAATTTGAATGTTGGTGTGTTTAATGTTGTCCCAGAGGTCTCTGAGACTGTCCTCATTTCTTCTCATCCATTTAAAAAAAATTCTGCTCCTCAGCAATTATTTTGCTCCTTGCCTCTGCCTGTGTCAAGTGTGTGTTTCAGAGTGTCTGTGAGCATAGTACATCTTTAGGCAACCTGTCTACTAATGGGTGGGTCTGTGTTCCTGTCTTGCTGTTTGTTTGGTGTGAATTGTTTGCTCCTGGAGCCTGTAGGCATTTGGGTGAAGCTGAGTCTTGGTGTTAAGGTTGATACTTCTGTCAGAGCTCTATTTAATATTACCTGGGCCCTGGAATTCTTTGGTGGTCTAGCATCCTGAACTTCACGTTCTGACTCTGGAGGCCCAAGCCTAATGCTTGACCAGTGAACCAAGAGCCCACAACTGTGCTCCATGGCCAGACAAAAAAGAAAAGAAAAAGGAAAAGAAAGTTAACAGAAAACAAACCCCAGGAAAAACAGCAAAATCAAAAACAAACACACAGCAGCAACCTGGAGACAATACACACACACACTCAAAGAATTAAGAAAAGAAACAGACACACAACATCCCAGAATTATGATAAAAACAATGAAACTAACAGAAACAAAAAAGCAAGAAAGAGGAAAAAAGAAAAAGAACAAATGAAAGAATTCAAATGTGAGAACAGTTAATAAGGTTAAAATAATAAAAACCAAAAAATGAAAAATAAAAACAGAAAGCTCACACACAGGGAAAAACAAAGAAAAATAAGTACATAGAAATAATNCGCCTTCCATCCTACTCAGTTACTAAGGATTTTTTTTGGTCCTTTTATGTGTTCAAAGTCTTTTGCTAATGTTCAGTGGGTGCTCTGAGAGAATTGTTCCATTTGTACTTATATTCTTGATATACTTGTGAGGAGCAGTGACCCCCACATCCTCCTATTCCACCATCTTCCAGTTCAGTGTATCATTAAAATTTACCTTGAGACTTGGTCTTTGACCCACAGGTTATTTAACAGTGTATGGTTGAATTTCCAAATATTTGTAGATTTTCATGTTATCTTCTTATTATTATTTCTACTTTGATTCCAGTGTGTCACAGAACACATTGTGTATTATTTAAATTCTTTTAAAACAGGGTCTGTTTTAAGGCCTAGAATATGGTGTGTTTTGGTGTATGTTCCATAAGCGCTTGAAATGCATGTACGTACTGATGATGTTGGGTGGATTATTCTATAAATATCAGTTGGATCCTATTGGTTGATGTTCTTATTGAATTCCTCTTAAGAGTTTGTTGATTTTTCAATGTAATTGTCCTATACATTTTTGACACTTTGATAATGAAGACTTGAACTGTTGTGGATCTATTTTGCATTTCACTTCTATCAGTTTTCCATTCATATACTTTGCAGTTCGGTTGTCTGCTACACACAAATTTAGAATTGCTGTGTCTTCTTTGTGAATTGATCCTTTCATCATTATATAATGTCCTTCTGTGTTTTTAGTAATTATCTTTGCTCTGAGATATAATTTATTTGGCATGAATGCAGCCTCTTCTGCTTTCATTTGATTCATGTTACCATGACAAAACTTTTCCATTCATTTACTTTAATCCAACCCATACTGTTACACTTAGGAGTGAGTTTGTTATAGATAGCATATAGGTGGCTCATCATGAGTCCTGTTCTGCATATTATACCAGGAAGGTCATGTAGAGCTCAGTTCATTATTATTTATTTATTTATGTCCTTATTTTTATTTATTATATTTATATATACTGCCCTTTTCACTCAAATTGTTTAAGAAAACCTGCAGCAAGGATTTTTGGAAAGGAACAAAAAATTTCCTTTGGAAACTTTGAAACAAGAAAAAGATAAGCAGAGATAGGTTGATTACAGGGGCTAAAACATTGCTGTATTTGAGCTTAAACTTTAGAATTGAACTTCCTAGAAGTTAAAGTAACAAGGTATGCTATGTAATCTTCATGATAAGAAAAGAGGAAGCACATCCCAGTTACCTGTGACTCTAGATCATAACTATCTGATAAACTTTCTGCAGTAATGGATTCCCTACCTACGTTGTTCAGTATATTAAATATTTGAAATGTGGTTAATGAATGAGGATCTGTCTTTTACACTTTATTTAATTTTATTAATTAAAACTTAAATAGCCACTAACTGGAGAGCCCAGGTCTAAGGAAACAATGTTCAGTTTAGTTCAGTCCAGTCTCTCAGTCGTGTCCGACTCTTTGAGACCCCATGAATTGCAGCACACCAGGCCTCCCTGTCCATCACCAACTCCCGGAGTTCACTCAAACTCATGTCCATCGAGTCGATGATGCCATCCACCCATCTCATCCTGTGTTGTCCCCTTCTCCTCCTGCCCCGAATCCCTCCCAGCATCAGGATCTTTTCCAATGAGTCAACTCTTCGCATGAGGTGGCCAAAGTATCGGAGTTTCAGCTTCAGCATCATTCCTTCCAGTGAACACCCAGGACTGATATCCTTTAGGATGGACTGGTTGGATCTCCTTGCAGTCCAAGGGACTCTCAAGAGTCTTCTCCAACGCTACAGTTCAAAAGTATCAATTCTTCAGCGCTCAGCTTTCTTCACAGTCCAACTCTCACATCCATACATGACCACTGGAAAAACCATAGCCTTGACTAGACGGACCTTTGTTGGCAAAGTAATGTCTCTGCTTTTGAATATGCTATCTAGGTTGGTCATAACTTTCCTTCCAAGGAGTAAGTGTCTTTTAATTTCAGGAAACCATGTAGCATAGTGTAATTGGAATCAGATGGGCTGGGTTAAATTTTGGCTCTGTCAGAAGTATGTGTGACTGTGGAGAAGCTACTTAACCTTTCTGAGCCTCAGTTTCTAGATCTGTGAAATGAGAAAAATGATAGTATCTAAGACTCTGAGGAAATAAAATAGGATGTGCAAAGCATTTAACACAATCCCTAACAAATAGCAAATATAGTCCTATTTTATAATGCTTGGAATTACCTGGTTTGTCAGACTTTAGGTCTTGATTTTAACAGGTACTCAAATGGAGGTTTTATACAAGAATAACAACTAGGAGTCTCAGGTATGCTTAAGCATCTTGGCCAATAACTGATTTTCTGTTCACAGAATCAAAGATGAATCAACATTGTTAACAGCCTATATCCACTTCAGGCTACTTGAGGATACTCTGTATAAAAGCATGGGATTCTCTTGCTTTACTTGTCAAGTTGTTAAGGGACTAAATCCTAATATTACCATTCAGTAGCTCTTTCAGGCTTGCTGTTCAGTTCTTTTTGTGGGTATATTAAAAGCAAAAAGTGCTAATTTCAGTGAGCTTTTATTGAAACATGAGAAGATGCATTACTTTTAGTAAAAAGAGTAGTTTTTAAACTAGGAATACCATATATATTTCATAAGATAATGTCCAGACTTTGGGCTTGATATGTTGCTGTACAGTTGACTAGAGTCTGGCATCAAGCCCCAGCACACTGCCTAGAAAGAGAAATCAGAGGCTGGCACTCAACTCAGCTGGTGAGGTGAGGTATCTATAGGTCTCAAGTTTATCCCTTTTTTGTGTCAATTTTATTATTTTGCAGATTTAAGTAACTGGTATTTAAAACAACTCTTAAACCATCTATTAGTCCAAGCAGTGAATGATAGAATTGCTGTTAAAATAATTAGAAAGTTATAAACAATGGTCGGGATTTATATTGCCTAGCCTGTAGGCTGCAGGGCAAGTTAGGAATTGATTGAGTTTTCATAATATTACTAGGTTCTTATATTGTTCTGATAAGCCACTCCTGTACAGAAAGGCCTGTGTGACAGTGTGCTATCCTAGATGTCCAAATAGAACATGACAATATGTGTGTGTATGTATATTTGTAAAGTATATGAAACAGGCTTTATGGACAATGCTGCTGCTGCTGCTGCTAAGTCACTTCAGTCGTGTCTGACTCTATGGGACCCCATACATGGCACCCCACCAGGCTCCCTCATCCCTGGGATTCTCCAGGCAAGAACACTGGAGTGGGTTGCCATTTCCTTCTCCAATGCATGAAAGTGAAAAGTGAAAGTGAAGTCGCTCAGTCATGTCCAGCTCTTCTCGACCCCATGGACTGTAGCCTACCAGGCTCCTCCGTCCATGGGATTTTTCAGGCAAGAGTACTGGACAATAGCAAATGCAAACTCTCTTATGTTGTTTTTAGTAGAATCCCCTCCAAGAGATAGTGTGACAATGATCACTAGAAAAAACTTTATCAGGTTGGCTTGCTTGTTATTGAAACTGACTCAGAGGAGGGTGGAGTTTAAAAAGAATGACAATCTTTGTTTGCAGGTTTGAGAGTGTCTTGAAAAGATGATTGAGTTCTTCCAGCATAATCTTTTATGAGTTCATCATATATTTTGTGTAGGAACATGGTCCACTAGACTTTGAACAATATTTATTACAAAATAACAGTTTAATTGGGTGAATAATGATTCTGTAAAATTAAGTCAGTTCTTTTGGGACAATAAAGCTGGGAGAAAATATTTCCCAGATATCGGTGGGAACCTGTGGTCCCTTTTGTTACATCATGTCATCAAATCACCTTTCTTTATTGACTTTTTTATAGTCAAGTTTGAAGACTCCCACAGAGATTGAGTACTTATGTTCTTTGAAATAAAGATGTGATGGTTAGACTTATTTGATAAACTCTTTGGTATCCTTTTTATATTCTGCTTCAGTTCAGTTCAGTCACTCAGTCATGTCTGACTCTTTGCAACCCCATGAATTGCAACACGCCAGGCCTCCCTGTCCATCACCAACTCCTGGAGGTCACTCAAACTCACGTCCATCGAGTCGATGATGCCATCCAGCCATCTCATCCTCTGTCATCCCCTTTTCCTACTGCCCCCAATCCCTCCCAGCATCAGAGTCTTTTCCAACGAGTCAACTCTTCTCGTGAGGTGGCCAAAGTACTGAAGTTTCAGCTTTAGCATCATGTCTTCCAAAGAAATCCCAGGGCTGATCTCCTTCAGAATGGACTGGTTGGATCTCCTTGCAGACTCTCAAGAGTCTTCTCCAACACCACAGTTCAAAAGCATCAATTCTCTGGCGCTCAGCCTTCTTCACAGTTCAACTCTCACATCCATACATGACCACTGGAAAAACCATAGCCTCGACTAGACGGACCTTAGTCGGCAAAGTAATGTCTCTGCTTTTGACTATGCTGTCTAGGTTAGTCATAACTTTCCTTCCAAGGAGTAAGCGTCTTTTAATTTCATGGTTGCAGTCACCATCTGCAGTGATTTTGGAGCCTCCCAAAATCAAGTCTGATACTGTTTCCACTGTTTCCCCATCTATTTGCCATGGAGTGATGGGACCAGGTGCCATGATCTTCATTTTCTGAATGTTGAGCTTTAAGCCAACTTTTTCGCTCTCCACTTTCACTTTCATCAAGAGGCTTTTTAGTTCCCCTTCACTTTCTGCCATAAGGGTGGTGTCATCTGCATATCTAATGTTATTGATATTTCTCCTGGCAATCTTGATTCCAGCTTGTGCTTCTTCCAGCCCAGCATTTCTCATGATGTACTCTGCATAGAAGTTAAATAAGCAGGGTGACAATATACAGCCTTGATATACTCCTTTTCCTATTTGGAACCAGTCTGTTGTTCCATGTCCAGTTCTAACTGTTGCTTCCTGACCTGCATACAGATTTCTCAAGAGGCAGGTCAGGTGGTCTGGTATTCCCATTTCTCTCAGAATTTTCCACAGTTTATTGTGGTCCACACAGTCAAAGGCTTTGGCATAGTCAATAAAGCAGAAATAGATGTTTTTCTGGAGCTCTCTTGCTTTTTCCATGATCCAGAGGATGTTGGCAATTTGATCTCTGGTTCCTCTGCCTTTTCTAAAACCAGCTTGAACATCAGGGAGTTCATGGTTCCCGTATTGCTGAAGCCTGGCTTGGAGAATTTTGAGCATTACTTTACTAGCATGTGAGATGAGTGCAATTGTGCGGTAGTTTGAACATTCTTTGGCATTTCCTTTCTTTGGGATTGGAATGAAAACTGACCTTTTCCAGTCCTGTGGCCCCTGCTGAGTTTTCCAAATTTGCTGGCATATTGAGTGCAGCACTTTCACAGCATCATCTTTCAGGATTTGAAATAGCTCAACTGGAATTCCATCACTTCCACTAGCTTTGTTCGTAGTGATGCTTTCTAAGGCCCACTTGACTTCACATTCCAGGATGTCTGGCTCTAGGTGAGTGATCACACCATCGTGATTATCTTGGTTCGTGAAGATCTTTTTTGTACAGTTCTTATGTGTATTCTTGCCACCTCTCCTTAATATCTTCTGCTCCTGTTAGGTCCATACCATTTCTGTCCTTTATTGAGCCCATCTTTGCATGAAATGTTCCCTTGGTATCTCTAATTTTCTTGAAGAGATCTCTAGTCTTTCTCATTCTGTTGTTTTCCTCTATTTCTTTTTTCTATTCTTTATTTCTATATTCTGCTTAGCATGCTTTAATTTTGTCTTGCTTCTGCTTTAAAGCCAGAAATGATAGTGTTGCAGGAAGGGGGACCCCTTCCAGGGCCCAAAACTAGGATGTTGTCTAACACTCGGAAATGATTTGTCTGAGGAGACAAATCTGCTGACAAAGCAAGAGATTTTTTTGAAAAGGCGCTCGGGTGGAGAGCAGTAGGTTAAGAGAACCCAGGAGAACAGCTCTGCTGCGTGGCTTGCAGTCTCGGGTTTTATGGTGATGGGATTAGTTTCCGGGTGGTCTTTGCAATCACTCTAATTCAGGGTTTTTCCTGGTGGCACACGCAATCGCTCAGCCAAGATGGATGCTAGCTAGAGGGATTCTGGGAAATGGATGGACACGTGGTGTCTCTTTTCGACCTTTCCAGAACTCTTCCGGTTGGTGGTGGCTTATTAGTTCCCTATTCCTTATCAGGATCTCCTGTGATAAAACAACTCATGCAAATGGTTACTATGGTGCCTGGCCAGGGTGGGTGGTTTCAATCAGTGTGCTTCCCCTAACAATAGGATCAGACCTTGTTGTTGTTCAGTTGCTTAGTCTTATCCAACTGCTTGCGACCCCATGGACTGCAGCACACCAGGCTTCTCTGCCCTTCACTAACTCCTGGAGCGTTTTCAAACTCATGTCCATTGAGTTGGTGATGCTATCCAACCATCTTGTCCTGTCATCCCCTTCTCCTCCTGCCTTCAATCGTTCCCAGGATCAGGGTCTTTTCTAATGAGTTGGCTCTTCACATCAGGTGGCCAAAGTATTGAAGCTTCAGCTTTAGCATTAGTACTTCCAATGAATATTCAGGACTTATTTCCTTTAGGATGGCCTGGTTGGATGTCCTTGAAGTCCAGGGGACTCTCAAGAGTCTTCTCCAACACTACAGTTCAAAAGCATCAATTCCTCAGTGCTTAGTCTTCTTTATGGTCCAAATCTCACATCCATACATGACTACTGGAAAAAGCATAGCTTTGACTATACAGACCTTTGCTGGCAAAGTAATGTCTCTGCTTTTTATATGCTGTCTAGGTTTGTCATAGCTTTTCTTCCAAAGAGCAAGCATCTTTTAATTTCAGGACTATATTAGCCATAACATGGGACCAACCTCCAGAGTTTGTTTCATTTTCTGTTGATAAGAGAAGAAGAAAAGATGTCTAAAGAAGAAACCAGAATGAAGTTTCAGAAAATCATCATATCAAAAGATTTCTTAATCCCTTAATTGCTACCTAACCTCAGTGGATGCACCCATTTCAAGGGACATATAAGACAAGAGGAGGAAGTATTCAGCTGAATCTGTTGGTGAGGAATAGGGGGTGATAATCGATGAAGACTTCCAGAGCTGAGTCTTACACCAACAAGAAGTGTTAACTGGGTGAAAGTTGGAGGTGGGAAATGGGTCAGCCTTGAAGTAGGGAATCCATGAAGAAAGGTACGTAATGGCATAGGAGAGTAGTACAAGAGATTGGTTTTGTTGGAGTTACAATATGAATGAGTATGAAGGGGAGTTGGGGAAAGATGTAGCTGGAGAGAAAGAAAAGATCTAACTGAAGATTAGACTTTAACCTTTGGAATGAATTATAAACATATTCAAGTTTGCATTTTAAAAAGATCACTACTTGAATTTGGGAATGTAAACTGGAAGTAGTGAGAGTCTTTGGGAATCTACTAATTAACTACCTTAACAACTTACCATCGTAGTACTAAGCAGTACCAAGGAGTTGATTAGGGGCCTAGTGGACATTGAAATCAACAAGGGAATGAGTCAGTTCAGTTCAGTTCAGTCGCTCAGTCATGTCTGACTCTTTGCGACCCCATGAATTGCAGCACCCCAGGCCTCCCTGTCCATCACCAACTCCTGGAGTTCACTCAGACTCACGTCCATCGAGCCGATGATGCCATCCATCCTCTGTTGTGCCCTTTTCCTCCTGCCCCCAATCCCTCCCAGCATCAGGGTCTTTTACAATGAGTCAACTCTTTGCATGAGGTGGCCAAAGTACTGGAGTTTCAGCTTTAGCATCATTCCTTCCAATGAACACCCAGGACTGGTCACCTTTAGAATGGACTGGTTGGATCTCCTTGCAGTCCAAGGGACTCTCAAGAGTCTTCTCCAACACCACAGTTCAAAAACATCAATTCTTTGGTGCTCAGCTTTCTTCACAGTCCAACTGTCACATCCATACACGACCACTGGAAAACCATAGCCTCGACTAGACAGACCTTTGTTGGCAAAGTAGTCTTTGTTTTTGAATATGCTGTCTAGGTTGGTCATAATTTTCCTTCCAAGGAGTAAATGTCTGTTAATTTCATGGCTGCAATCACCATTTGCAGTGATTTTGGAGCCCCCCAAAATCAAGTCTGACACTGTTTCCACTGTTTCCCCATCTATTTCCCATGAAGTGATGGGACCAGATGCCATGATCTTCGTTTTCTGAATGTTGAGCTTTAAGCCAACTTTCTCACTCTCCTATTTCACTTTCATCAAGAGGCTTTTGAGTTCCTCTTCACTTTCTGCCATAAGGGTGGTGTCATCTGCATATCTGAGGTTATAGGAGAAATAAATAGAAGTGAATATGAAGTATAATAATCAGAATTTGGTTGGTACAAGTGGGACGGGTGTTGCAAAGGGAAGTAAGCTATTCATATCTTGTCATTCATATATTTAGAGGCACAGAAGATGGAGTGAATTTGAAGGTAAAGATCATTCAGGTTAAGGTTTACTGAGTTTGAGTTATCTACAGAGGATATTCAGACAAAGATGACCAGTAGATTGATGGATGTAATAGTTTAGAGCTCAAAATGAGGTCAGAGCTGGAGAAATAGCTGGAATAATCAGGCACTAAAGAAAGCTAAAACAAGTCCATTTTTGAAGCAGGTTAGTGAAGAAAAGCTTTCCAGGTGACACAGGGGTAAAGAATTCGCCTGCCAGTGCAGGAGATGCAAATAACACAGGTTCGTTCCTCGGTCAGCAGGATCACTTGGAGGAGGAAATGGCAACCTACTCCAGTATTTTTGTCTGGAAAATTCCATGGACACAGAGGAGCCTGGCGGGGTATAGTCCATGAGGTCACAAAAAGTCCAAGGTGACAGAGCATGCAGTGAAGAAGAAGAAAAAAAAAAAAGGCAAGAAAAATTATTAAAAAAAAAAAAGACAATCAGTGACTACCTGGGCTATAAAAACAGTTAATGCCTGAACTAAATGGTGAAAATTAAGTTTATTTTTAAAAGAAGAGAAGCAAACATGGTATACCTTAAAGACATCTATTAAAGTGTGGTGCACTGTAAGATTGGGGGTTGACTTTAGATTCAGTCTTAGTGCTTGACTGGGCATTAAGGCCACGCCCCTGGCCACGCCCACCCACACCAGCCACCTTAGGCCTCATTCTGCCTGGCCTCCATCTTGAAAGACGTTGATCTTCTCTACCCTGAATTCTAGATTTAGGTTTGGGACCTTGAAGTCAAGTTAAGTGTTGAGTCCAGCTCCGTGCTTTCCCTAAGTATTTCCAGAAAGAGGAAGGTAGGTTAACACTCTTAAGTTGTCAGGCATACTTGAGTGAGGCACTGTGTCCTGTCAGCTCACCACAGGTGAAGTCAGAGCTGCCGTTATACCCCTGCTGCCAGGAAGTCGCTTGAGAACCGAGGGCTTCCGCCTAAGTGGGTCCCAGAAGCCCCACGAAGCCCCACAGCCCCTGGGCGGGTTTTATGCCTTGGCTTCTCTGGAAGTCCCTGGAGATGTGAAAGGTGCTCTATATATTCTGTCTAGTTTTCTAGTTTTATTTTTATGGCAGGACGTATTTCCGTTTCTCAATCCCGAGCGGCATGCGCTGGATTTTACCTCAAGCAACTCTGTGAAAAGTGGTGCCCTGTACTGTTTGGATTGAACATAACAGTAGGTTTTGGGGGAAAGGTCAGGAGTTCAGTTTAGGACATAATAAAGTTGAGATGCCTGTAAGAAGTCCAGGTGGACGTTTCAGTAGAGTTTTGATTGTATGGGTTTAGAAACCAGAGAAAAGTTGTTGGAGGGAAATCATGTTGATTAGCCTTTCTCTGCGGAGAAGGCAATGGCACCCCACTCCAGTATTCTTGCCTGGAAAATCCTACAGACAGAGGAGCCTGGAAGGCTGCAGTCCATGGGGTCGCTGAGTCGGATACGACTGAGCGACTTCACTTTCACTTTTCACTTTCATGCATTGGAGAAGGAAATGGCAACCCACTCCAGTGTTCTTGCCTGGAGAATCCCAGGGATGGGGGAGCCTGGTGGGCTGCCGTCTATGGGGTTGCACAGAGTCGGACACGACTGAAGTGACTTAGCAGCAGCAGCAGCAGCCTTTCTCTGGCTCAGTCGGTCAGTCATATCGGACTCCTTGCGACCCCATAACCTTAGCCTGCCAGGCTCTTCTGTCCGTGAGATTTTCCAGGCAAGAATACTGGACTGGGTTACCATTTCCTTCTCTAGGGAAACAGAGTCTTAGTTTTTTCCTAAATACGACTTAATTTTCATGTGAACTTGGTTACTCTGACTGTTGGAAGTAAATGTAAAGGATCTGTAGATACGTGGGAGATGGTTATGGTAATGATTCTGGTTAAAATGCTGACTTTTATTTGGTATTCATGCAGTTTACGTTCCTCCTAGTCACAAAACTTTTGCTCACAACACCTTTTCTTTGACAGGCCAACATTTGCAACACCAGTTAGCGAAATTTCATCACCAGCCAGTTAAAACTTTTTTCTGATTTTAATTGTGTTTATTTTCCTTGACCCATAATTTTTTTTATAAATACAGTGTTTTTATTTTTCCTGAAATGTGGAGTTTTCTGATTATCATATTATGATTGATTCTAACTTGACTGCACTGCAGTCAGAAAATATACTGTTAAATTTCTGTTACTTAACTAGGTTTTTTTTTTTTCCCAAGGGGCTTTATAGTTCCATAGAGTCTACTTTAGTTCCATAAAGCTGTTGGATCATATTTGATTATGTATTCTTCAAATAGGACATTTCAGTCAAAACCATGGTAATATCAGCAATATTTTCAACTGTGTCCTGTTGTAAGGAGAACAAATTCTTATTTAACTCATTCAAATAACTGTATTTCCATGAAAATAAAAATAGTAAAAGAGTTTCCCAATTCTGGAGGGGTAGGATAGAAAAGAGAAAGACTTCAACTTTACTTAAAAAGGTATAATTTACCAGATTACCTCAATTGATAATTAGCTTAAGGGGAAAGCTTCCTCTATATCTGGAAAACATAGATTAAAAGCCAGTAATATTTCAGATAAAAATGATAAAAGTTATAACCATATTCATCAGATTACTCCACCCTATATAGCTAATCATTAATCTTAATATTTTGTTAACATTTTTATGAAACTTTCAGGGTTTCCATTAGAATTTTTAAATTTCTTCTTCTGTTCAGTGGTGTGATCTGAAAGTTATCTAAAACCTGTATTAGACCTTTCTTTGAGTCTTCTTGAAGATCAAGCATTTTTGAAAAAGCATAAGATGTACTCTGCAAATAAGTTAAATAAGCAGGGTGACAATATACAGCTTTGTTGTATTCCTTTCCCAATTTTGAACCCATCAGTTGTTCCATGTCTAGTTCTAACTGTAGCTTCTTGACCTGCATACAGGTTTCTCAGGAGACAGGTAAGGTGGTCCGGTATTCCCATTTTTTAAAGAGAATTTTCCACAATTTGCTGTGATCCACACAAAGCCTTTAGCGTAGTCAAAGAATGAGAAATAGATGTTTTTCTGGAATTTTCTTGCTTTCTCTCTGTTCCATCGAAATGTTGGCAGTTTGATTTCTCTGCCTTTTCTAAACCCAGCTTGTACATCTGAAAGTTCTTAGTTCACGTACTGCTGAGGCCTAGCTTAAAGGATTTTGAGCATTGCTTTGCTAGTATGCAAAATGACCACAATTGTACGGTAGTTTGAACTTTCTTTGGCACTGCCTTTTTTTTGGATTGGAATGAAAAGTGACCTTTCCCAGTCCTGTGGCCAGTGCTGAATTTTCCAAATATGCTGTTATATTGAGTTCAGCACTTTAATAGCATCATATTTTAGGATTTTAAATAACTTAGCTGGAATTTCATCAACCTTCACTAGCTTTTTCCCTGTAATGCTTCCTAAAGCCCACTTGACTTCACACTCCAGAATGTCTGGCTCTAGGTGAGTGACCACAACATTGTGGTTATCCAGGTCATTAAGACTTTTTTTTTGTATAGTTCTTCTGTGTTCTTGCCACCCCTTCCTAATACCTTCATCTTCTGTTAGGTCCTTACCATTTCTGTCTTTTATCATGCCCGTTTAATTAAATATATTTTACAATTTTTATAAAAATGTTAGTCTTTAGTGAAAACAAGAATCAATCAGTTGTCAACATAGCAGCATTTCTTGGTTGGCTAACTTAGGAATATATTCTACACCTCTAGCAACATACATTTTCTCATAGCATAGTTTCTTTCCTCAGTGTGGTACAAGACATACATCCGATGAACCCAAGTATCTTTAATTTTTCTCTCATAAGATAATAAAAGTAGGTAAACTTAGACTTGTTTAGCAATTAAAGTTGCTGTATTTTATCTTACTTAGAAGTGATCTGGATATTTAATGCTTCCTATTAGTGAACATAATTTTGCAAAACTCTAAACTTTCAAATTACTGAATATCTTGAGAGAGTATTTTAAAATAGATGTTTGGCAAAACCAATACAGTAATGTAAAGTAAACTAAAGTTAAAATAAAAATTTTAAAAGAAAAAAAAAATAGATAGGCCTAAAATATAATTGGGCTGCCCAAATGGTGGTAAAGAACCATCTTGCCAATGCAGGAGACGTAAGAGATGCAGGTTTGAGAGAGTATTTTAAAATAGATAGGCCTAAAATATAATTGGGCTGCCCAAATGGTGGTAAAGAACCATCTTGCCAATGCAGGAGACGTAAGAGATGCAGGTTTGATCCTTGGGCTGGAAAGACCCATGAAGTGGAAAATGGCCATCCACTCCTGTATTCTTGCCTGGAAAATTCCATGGACAGAGGTGCCTGACTGGCTACAGTCCAAGGGGTCACCAGGAGTCAGATATGACTGAGCACTTCAGCAGCAGAGCACCAAACTGTCATTATTCCCAAAGATTTCACCAAGAAGTTTCTTATATCATTTACATTTAATTAAAACAACTTATCAGAGAATAGTTGATTTATTGTGATGTATTAATTTCAGATGTACAACAGTGTCAATCATATATATATATACATACACATATACATATACACACACACATATAACATTCTTTTTCAGATTCTTTTCCCACATTATTGAAGAATATTGAATAGAATTGTGTTATACAGTAGGTCCTTATTAGTTATCTATTTTATATACAATAGTGTGTATATGTTAACTCTAATTTCCTAATTTATCACTGCCCCCCATGTTCCCCCTTGGTAACCATCAATTTGGTTTTGAGGTCTGTGAGTCATTTACATTTAATTTTCTTAAAAGTTTCATCATATCAACTTTTTCTTGCAGAAACATTTTGCAACAGAAAGAATTTAACTTTAACTTTCAGTTAAAGTAGATACAGTAAAAGTATTAGACTTAATGTTGATGACATTAAAGATATGCCTATATTAATTAAATCAATCTTAAAATAATATTATTACCAGATATGAATTGAATATTGAATATTTACCAGCTGTTGTGAACCTGAAGTTCATTCAGGTTAGTTTTTCCCACCCATATTTCTGAGAATTTATATAAGCAATTGATTTCCTTTAAGCCAGTTAAGTAGAGCTCACTTAATAAATTTATTTTGGTAAAAACATTCAGAGATAAAGATATGTCACACTTATAAAGTACACACATACCTACCTAGAGATCTCACACCTTCATTTAAAAACTTAGTCATGGATTAGGTATTACAGTATAAAGCAGTTTGTAAAACATTATTTGCCTGATAATTAGGAAACCAAACACTAAGATGCTGAGGTTTGCAACAGAGACTAAATCTCAGAGCTGGGAAAATAAATCTCAAATCCAGCTTCCTGAAAGTGTGGGGCTTCAGATGTTTATGGGATAAAGAAGTAGGGTGGTCTTGCCTGGGAAAATGTGATCAGAGGTGTGGAAAAGGTGAGGTAACTGGTATTCTGTGTAGATGTATCTGAGTTACATTCTTTTTCATGGGATACATGTTCATAAATGGAGGCAGTTTAGCATAATCATATGGTTAAGTCTGTGGCCTTTTGAAGTCACCCACTGGACACTTGTACGTGCGCAGTTTTAGAGTTGGTGGTCCTAAATAGTCAAGCTGGCTCAAACTGGACAAGAGCTGACTCTTAAGTTCCTAAGCTATGTGAAGCTTGAAGAGTATCCATTCTGCAAGAAATAATTAAGGAGACTTGCTCATTGAAGGCAGGCTATAAGCAGAGAGTTTTTAAAAACAAGATGTTCCCTTATCTGCTAATCTGTAAGACAAGATTAAGAATTTCTGTTACCAGTTTCTGGTAATCTTATGGTGCATAATTTCAGGGTGGCTTTTTTTTTTTTTTCTTTAAACCCTATGGGACACGGTTTCAATTTCAATTCTTAGATGTTTAACACAATCAGTTGTGTGGCTCAATATGTGATCACTGTTGATAAATGCTCCATTTTCATTGCAAAAGAACATACATACTGCAAATATTGAGTACAGTATTCTATAAATGGTAAAACTAGTTTATTAGTAGAGTTGTTAAATCTTCAGAATTCTTACAGAATTTTTGTCTGCTTATTATATGCTTTATTGAGAGAAGTGTGCTAAATCTCCCAGTATTATTGTGAACTTGTGTATATTTCCTCTAGAGGCTAGGTGATTGGATGCATATATATGAAAAATTATTTTTTAAAAAATCATTTTTCATCATTTTGTCCTTCTTTGTCTCTACTAATGTTTCTTTCCCTCAAGGTTTATTGATATCCTGGTAAACCAGTGAGATACATGATGTCATTTGTCCCCAATTCTCACCCATCCTTTTCTTCATACCCTTTACCATTCAAGTTTACATTTGCTTCCTACAATAAGTTGATATGCTTTGCTTTTGACTTTGACATGAAGTTATCCCTTAGAGCAAAAGACTGAATTTGGCTTGTACCTTGGGACTTGTTCTCTTGGACAAGTTTCATCACCATTAGAATATACTCAGGCCACCTGGAGCAGTGTTGTCTGGTCATATTAGCTGAGGCCAGTCTAAACAAGCAAGATGAATAGTCAGTCAATTTAAATGTATGAGCAATAAATTCTTATGGTTGTATATGACTGGGGTTTTTGTCCTTGATTGGTACATGACATTATCCTGGTGATGAAGCACTGTTACATATACAAGTTTTATGTTTTTTTTAACCTCCTATCTTAACAAACCAAGCTCTTTTAAAGTGTATATGATTATTGTTCTTTTAATCCAGTTAGACTGTTTTTATTTGCAGCTTTTAATTCATTACATTAAATGGCATTACTGATAACATTTAGGTTTAAATCTGGCACTTATTATTTTTAGGTTTAAATTTGGCATTTGCTTCGTTTATGACTTAATTTCATCTCCTTTGTTGGATTATTATATTATGTCAGTTCAGTTCAGTTCATTCAGTCATGTCTGACTCTTTGCGACCCCATGGACTGCAGCACACCAGGCTTCCCTGTCCACCAACATCTCCCAAAGCTTGCTCAAACTCATGTCCATTGAGTAGGTATGCCATCCAACCATCTCATCTTCTGTCATCTTCTCCTGCCTTCAGTCTTTCCCAGCATAAGGGTCTTTTCCAATGAGTCAGTTCTTTGCATCAGGTGGCCAGACCTTTTTGACATTTTTAGTGTTTATCTTTAACTTATCCAAGTCTACCTTCAAGTAACATTATACCACTTCACATGTAGTAGAGAACCGTACAACAAAGAGTACATTTTCATTTCCTTACTTCTGGCCTTTGAAGTATTACTGTCATACATTTTATTTCTACAGTTGTTTTAAGCTGCAGGGTTCATTGTTTATACTTTTTCCTTCAAACATTGTTATCTTCTAAATATATTTTGTAAATAAGAAAATCATTTTTGTATACTACCTATATATTTAATACTTCCAGTGCATCCCATTCCTTTCTTTTTTTTTAATAAATTTAAATTTATTTATTTTAATTGGAGGCTAATTACTTTACAGTATTGTACTGGTTCTGCCACACATCAATGTGAATCTGCCATGGGCGTACACATGTTCCCCATCCTGAACCCCCCTCCCACCTCCCTCCCCATACCATCCCTCTGGGTCATCCCAGTGCACCAGCCCCAAGGATCCTGTATTGAACCTGGACTGGCGATTCGTTTCTTATATGATATTATACATGTTTCCATGAGGTGGATGAAACTGAAGCCCATTCCTTTCTTTCTTTATTTAAAAAATTTTTATTTTAACTTTATTTTGCTTTACAATACTGTATTGGTTTTGCCATACATTGACATGAATCCACCACGGGTGTACATGCGTTCCCAAACGTGAACCCCCCTCCCACCTCCCTCCCCATAAATGTGCATTTCCATCTGGTGTCTTTTTCATTCTTACTGAAAGACTTTAACTACTGGAAGTCTTTCTTAAAGACTTTAGTTGGAAGTCTTTAAGACTTTCTATTTCTTTTAATAGAAGTTACCTGTCTTTCTACTTTTGAATAGCTGAAAAGATCTTTATTTCACTATCATTTTTAGAGCTCTTTTTGCAGAGTGCTAAATTCTGTTTAAACATTTTATAAAAGAATTTCTTCAGTTCTTTAAAGATGTTACTCTACTGTTTTCTGGATTTACCTTTTTTTTTTTTAAAGAGAACTCATTTTTTTTGAAAGAATGTACAAGAGTCATTCTTTGAGATTTTATCAGTGTTTTTTTAATTTTTTTA
>SJYQ01001224.1:146329-183982 GCA_006410935.1 Redunca redunca
TTTTCTGTGGGGTTTGTGGTGCTTCTTGGTTTGTGGGTTTATAATTTTCTTCAATTTTGGAAGATAGTAATTTGTCCCTCAAATATTTTTTGTCCCTTACTTTGTCCCTCCTCTCTTTCAGCAACTCCAGTCACATTTATCTTAAAATGCTTAAAGTTGTTCTGCAAGTCACAGTTTCTCTTCTTTTTTTCAAATTCTCAAGCTTCTAATCTTTTTTTCTACAGTCCCCTCTTAATCTTAGCAGTGCATGTTTCATCTCACATGTCTAGAAATTCAGTCTACATCTTTTTAAAGAATTATTTTGCAAAGAAAAAGTATTATAAATATCAGTGAAATAAATGACACTTGTTGATGTTTGCAAAAATATCATGTATTTCCTACAAATATACACCTTCTTCTGCTGTCTTGAACATGGGATACAATTGTAATGACACTTTAATGTCCTTGCCTACTAAGTCTGTCCTTTGAGATGTTTCTGAGTTGTTGTTGATTGATTTTTTTTCTTATTTATGGACTGTGAATTTTTGCTTTTTTATTTTTAAAATTATTTATTTATTTTTGGCTCTACTGGGTCTTTGTTGATTCCTGGGCTTTTCTATAGTTGTGACAAGCAAGGGCTACTCTCTGGTTGCAGTGTGCAGGTTTCTCTCTCTCTCTCTCTTTTCTTGCAGTGGCCTCTCTTGTTGCAAAAAATGGACTGTAGGTTGCATGGGTTTCACTGCTTGTGGCTTCTGGGCTCTAGGGCACTGGTTCAATAGTTGTGGCACACAGGCTTAGTTGCTCGATGGCATGTGGGATCTTTCTGGTTCAGGGATCAAACCCATATCTCCTGCAATAGCAGGTGGATTCTTTATACTGAGCCAGTGTGGAGGCCTCTATCAGGAAAAATCCTGATAATTTTCACTGGGTGCTAGGCATTGTGAATTTTGCTTTGTTGTCTGCATTTTATATTAAAAAAGTATTCTTGATCTTGTTCCATAACTTATGTAACCTGGAAATATTTTCATTATTTTGAAACTTATCTTTAAGTTTGTCTGGTTAGACCATAGCAGCCTTTAATGTAGGCTTAATTTTTTTTCCCACCACCTAGGCAATACCCATCTGAGTATGCTACGTGGTGCCCTAGGTATTCCAAGGTTTTGCTCCTCTGGTGGAAATACCAACTCTTTTCAGAGTTGGTACTGTGACCCTTTGGAGATTTTCTCATCACCTCCTTTTATGCAGTTCTCTCCCTGTCCTCAGGTAATTTCTTTGCAAGTGTGTATTGATTAGTATACAATCTATACTGGAGAAACTCTGGAGAGATCCAGGAGGTACCCTTATTTCCACCAATTCCCATTTCTTTCTGCTCATTTCTGGAATCTTGCCAGGCTTCACTACATTCTCACACCCTGTGCTTCATCCTGGAAGCTCAATAGAGATTGTAAATGGAGCATTAAAACTCGAACTTCCTGTTTCCCCTCTCAAGGATTGCTGTCCTTCACTGTCTACTATATACTATGTGAAACCTTTTGTTACACATTTTGCCTAGTTTTTAAATCACTTAATGTGAGAGTATTACCCTAGGCCCTCTTATGTCATTTTAACCTGAAGTGGACATTCAGACTATTTGCTTTTTGCTACAACACTGGAGTGCACAAAGAAAGAGCACAAAGAAAGATTCCAGGGGCAGAGATAATTGCCTGGGATAAGATCTCTAAGAATATTTTTGTTTCATTAAAAGAAAGTGAAAGTGAAGTTGCTCAGTCGTGTCCAACTCTTTGCAACCACATGGACTGTAGCCTAACCAGGGTCCTCTGTTCATGGAATTATCCAGGCAAGAGTATTGGAATGGGTTGCCATTTTCTTCTCCAGGCGGTCTTCCCAACCCAGGGATCAAACCCGGATCTCCCACATTGCAGGCAGACACTTTACCATATAAGCCACCAGGGAAGCCACATTTCATTAAAAAATTTCCCCAGATCCATACATTCTTTGAAAGTTCATATGTCTGAGAGCCTTATTTGAGCACAGAAGGATGAGAAAATGCAGTACTGATGTCTAGATGTCCTTAATATCTGGTTATTGTTTTGCTGGTAAGAAAGCCCTTGTTAGTGAAATGTCATCTCCAACTTCTTGAAACGTCCTTAAAATAAGGGGAAGCACCCTTCTTTGTTCTTTTCTTCTTCTCATTAGTTGTATTGGAATGATAGATACACCTTAAGCAGCCATTTTGTACCCTGAGGAGCCATGTGTTGTAGTAGAAGAGCAAACTGAAAGATGTCTGGGTTCTAATGACATTGTAAAGCAACATACCACATAATTTCGTCTTTGAAATTTTTTTGTTGGCAAAAGCAAAAATAAACTATTTCAGCCATTGCTATTCTGAATATTCCATAATTCTTAATTGAAGGTCACTCTAGAAAAGCCACATGTGGGAGGAAAAAGAAGGGGCAGACACTTGTGTGTCTGAGCAACTCATTAGTCAAGGATGGTATTTTTTCATATACTTCAACCATGTCTCTAAGATCTCAGGTTATATGAAGATCATTGTTGTTGTTTTTCAGTTGCTAGGTTGTGTCCAAATCTTTGTGACCTCATGGACTGCAGCATGCCAGGCTTCTCTGTCCTTCACTATCTCCTGGAGTTGGCTCAACTCATGTCCTTTGAGTTGGTGATGCCATCCAACCATCTTGTCCTATATTGCCCAGTTCTCCTCCTGCCCTCAATCTTTCTCAACATCAGGGTCTATTCGAATGACGGCTTTTCGCATCAGGTGGCCAAAGTATTGGAGCTCCAGCTTCAGGATCAGTCCTTCCAATGAATAGGATTGGCTGGTTTGATCTCCTTTCAATCAAGGGACTCTCAAGAGTCTTCTCCAGCACCACAGTTTGAAAGCATCAATTCTTCCTTGCTCAGCCTTCTTTATGGTCCAGCTATCACATCTGTACATGACTACTGGAAAAACCGTAGCTTTGACTGTATGGACCTTTGTTAGCAAAGTGATGTCTCTGCTTTTTAATAGACTGTCTAGGTTGGTCATAGCTTTCTTTCCAAGGTGGAAGTGTGTTAATTTCATGGCTGCAGTCATTGTCCATGGTGATTTTGGAGCCCAAGAAAATAAAATCTGTCACCATTTCCAATTTTCACCCTTCTGTTTGCCATGAAGTGATGGGATTAGGTGCCATGATTTTAGTTTTCTGACTGTTGAGTTTTAAGCCAGCGTTTTCACTCTCCTCTTTCACCCTCATTAAGAGGCTCTTTAGTTCCTCTTAACTTTCTGCCATTAGAATGGTATTATCTGCATATCTGAGGTTGTTGATATTTCTTCTGGCAATCTTGATTCCAGATTGTATTTCGTCCAGCCTGGCATTTCTCATGATGTACTCTGCACATAAACTAAATAAACAGGGTGAAAATATGCAGCCTTAATGCACTCCTTTCAAGAGCATACTACTGTCTTAATAACACATTCATATATATTATCTAGTTTGAACTTTTTCAGCACTATTAGTTAGCTAGGGTAGAGAACATGGTACCATTATAACAGTGAAAAAGCTAAACTTTGAATGGTGCAGTATCTACAATAAACACTCAACTAGTTAGTAGGAAAGATAGGATGAAGCTCTGCTCTTCTACATCAACTCCAGTTCATCCTCCTAGATTATGATCTTTTGAAAGATCTGTCCATTATTGATGGAATTTTCTGTAGAACAGTAGAGGTAGGAAACATGAAGAAGCTACTGGATTCTGACTATTTTATTTACCATTTCAGCAAAAGGGTGAACCATGGATGATGTTAACAGGACTGAGACTGGAAATGAAGAGACAGGAAGATGGAAAAACTTTAATTCTTGGATTAAATACTACTTCAACTATGAATGCTATATGAATTTCCTTAATGGCTGCTACAGTTGCAAATGGCAAGCCCAACAGAAGAAAAAAGCTAGACGTCCACTCTGCTGCTGCTCTTTGGTATATGAGTCGGGAGGGAGATGGACCACACTTTCTTAGATATGGGAAAGTGTGTATTCTCTCCTTGAGAGAAGTGCTATATAGTGTGCGTGTCTCTGTGTGTGTATGTCTACAAACACAGTCATGCATCATGTTTAATGGGTCAAAAATAACTTTATTTAGAAAGTGATCAGAATTAGATAGGGAAAGAATGGAGAATGGCAGAAGAAATGATATTGGAGGAGTCAAAGGGCTTAGTATATTTTAGGTGGAGTGGAGGATATGAATGGAGAAGTGATGGGAAGTGAATGTAGAGAGAGAATGGGACAGATGTTGTGTGGTTTTAAGAATTTGACGTCTGCCATGTAGGAAATAGTCCCTAAATTAAGATCAGAGTAAAAAAGAATCCCTAAAGATTTTAAGCTTCTAATGTTGCCCACGCTGTGTTTTAGAATAGTTTCATATGGAAGATGCAACAAAAGGTACAAGAGTAATGCAGGGAGATGTCTTTGCCTTCAAATAGAAAGCAATAGCAATATTCAAGGTAAAGCTGATGGTGTCCTGGATTAGCATCGTAATGACAAAAGTGGAGAAGAGCAAATTGATTGAACAGATATTTATTACTTAAGGATGATGTACTAAGTCATAAGAGAGCTATACAGAAGGACATAGAGTGAAAGAAAGGAGGCTTCCTGGGAAAGATGCCATTGGAAGAGGCAGTGTGGTATAATGGAAAAAATCCCTGAACCAGTGCCTGAGACAATGTTTTAGTCCTTGTTCCATCTCTGCCCTTGGACTGGTTCTGTGCTATCTCTGAGCCCTTCTACAGATAGGGAATTAAACTACATAATTCTCAAAGTCCTTGGATAATTCTCAAAGCCCTATTTCTGCTCAGGAGAAGGAGTCTAGCATATAGCAAAAGAGCAAATTCCTTCTGTTCTAGGGAAAGACTGCCTGGATTAAATTTATGGCTTCATCACTATCTCCGAACTAGAGCTTAACTACTGTGGGACCTTGGGCCAGTTACCTAACATTCCAGGGATTGGTTCTTCACTTGAATAATAGAGATGGTAGCAACAATAACCATCAATTGGATTTGTTGTGAGGAGAGTACCATTATGTGGAAACTTAAAACTGGGCTCAGCATACAATTAGCACTCAATAAATGTTAGCTATCATTTTGCTCTTCTTGGAGTCACTGACTTGTGAAGTCATCTTCCACTTATAGGAATGATGGTGTAGGGGATTCTGGGTGGAGGAATTCAGGTGGTCAGAAGTCCAGAGATAAAGAAATATAGTGGTGTTTAGGGAAACATGAATTTCAGGTATTGAATTTATGAGCAGTTCAGTTCAGTTCATTTCAGTTGCTCAGTCATGTCCGACTCTTTGCAACCCCATGAATCGCAGCACGCCAGGCCTTCCTGTCCATCACCAATTCCCAGAGTTCACTCACACTCGTGTCCATTGAGGCAGTGATGCCATCCAGCCATCTCATCCTCAGCTGTCCCCTCTCCTCCTGCCCCCAATCCCTCCCAGCATCAGGGGCTTTTCCAATGAGTCAACTCTTCGCATGAGGTGGCCAAACTACTGGAGTTTCAGCTTTAGCATCATTCCTTCCAAAGAAATCCCAGGGCTGATCTTCAGAATGGACTGGTTGGATCTCCTTGCAGTCCAAGGGACTCTCAAGAGTCTTCTCCAACACCACAGTTCAAAAGCATCAATTCTTTGGCGCTCAGCTTTCTTCACAGTCCAACTCTCACATCCATACATGACCACTGGAAAAACCATAGCCTTGACTAGACAGACCTTAGTCGGCAAAGTAATGTCTCTGCTTTTGAATATGCTATCTAGGTTGCTCATAACTTTCCTTCCAAGGAGTAAGCGTCTTTTAATTTCATGGCTGCAATCACCATCTGCAGTGATTTTCGAGCCCCCCAAAAATAAAGTCTGACACTGTTTCCACTGTTTCTCCATCTATTTCCCATGAAATGATGGGACCGGATGCCATGATCTTTGTTTTCTGAATGTTGAGCTTTAAGCCAACTTTTTCACTCTCTTCTTTTACTTTCATCAAGAGGTTTTTTAGTTCCTCTTCATTTTCTGCCATAAGGGTGGTGTCATCTGCATATCTGAGGTGATTGATATTTCTCCAGATAAGGTGATAAATGGTAAGTGATCAGGTCAGAAAGGAATGTTTTAATAAAATTTTGAGACATCTTTATGTCAAGTTAAAATATTTGAACTTTGTTCTGTAAACAGTGGGGAGCCTTTGAACATTTTTGAGCAAGTGTGGTAACAGTGAGAATCAAAATAAGGAAATTTGTTTATGCAACAAGAACAAGTTCATTGAATGTGCTCCACAGTGAGTAAGACAACTAAGGCTTCTGGCCTTCCTGTGGCTTGTATTGTAGTGGAATGAGTTAGGTAATAAAAAGTAATGAAGAAAGATGGTTTCATATAGTGATAAGAGCTTTGAAGATAATACATAGGAAAATGGGAGCATGGTTAGAGAACACTGGTTTGAAGCAATGTCATGTGAACAATCTCTTAAATGTAAAAATAAAATCAGCCTTGTATACACATGGGGGCAGAAATATTCCAGTCAGGGGAACCAGAAGTGCAAAACTCTTAGGAATTAAAGAGTCTCCTCATGAAGGTTAAAGAGGAGAGTGAAAAAGCTGGCTTAAAACTCAGCATTCAAAAAATGAAGATTATGGCATGTGGTCCTATCACTTCATGACAAATAGATGGGGGGAAAATGGAAACAGTGACAGACTTTGTTTTCTTGGGCTCCAAAATTACTGCAGACAGTGACTGCAACCTTGAAATTAAAAGGCACCTGCTCCTTGGAAAAAAAGCTATGACAAACCTACACAGTGTATTAAAAAAGTGGAGACATCTCTTTGCCAACAAAGGTCTGTATAGTCAAAACTATTTTTCCAGTAGTCATGTATGGATGTGAGAGCTGGACCATAAAGATGGCTGGATACCGAAGAATTGATACTTTTGAACTGTGGTACTGGAGAAGACTCTTGAGAGTTCCTTGGACAGCAGGGAAATCTAACCAGTCAATCCTAAAGGAAATCAACCCTGAATATTCATTAGAAGGACTTATGCTGATGCTCCAGTACTTGGTCACCTGATGCAAAGACCCAAGTCAATGCAAAAGACTCTGGTGGAGGGAAAGATTGAGGGCAGGAGGAGAGGGAACAACAGAGGATGAGATGGTTGGATGGCATCATCAACTTGATGGACTTGAGTTTGCACAAACTCCAGGAGATAGTGAAGCACAGGGAAGCCTGGTGTACTGCAGTCCAAGAAGTCACAAAGAGGAGGACATGACCGAGCAACTGAAAAACAAAGGAACAGATCTGATCATATTCTAGAAACATGAAGAAGACCAGTATGTCTGGAGTTCAATAATGGAGTTAGTATGTAGAATGGGATGAAGTCAGGGATGGGCAAGACTTGATCATGTAAGACCTCTGGGCCATGGCAGGCAGTTGGGATGATATTCTTGTACAGCAGGCTGCTCTGGGAGGGTTGTAAGCAGGGGAGTGACTGTGTGATACATATTTTTAAAAGTCCACACGTGATTTGTGTAGAGGGTGAGTATAATCCGAGTCAAACCTGTTCTCTTCATATTCCTACTCCAGAAGTGGTGGTTTAGTGTCTTGTTACATATAATATCTCTCACCTTTTTGAAGAACTCTGTTTTCCATTTTGTTTCCTTATTCTTAGTGCTCACAATAACTGTATAATTTGTACAGGGTGGGGATTATTCTATACATTTTCAATAGTTTGGATGCAGTGTCGCAACAAGGCAAAATCTCTCATTCTTGTGATACAGTCATAGTCCTGGGAAGAGTTTGACAGTGTATTATTCTAGTTTGTGATACAATTTTCAGTGCAGGTGTTGTCTTCAAGGTTCAGTTTGTACACGTTTGCAGAAAGATCGTTTCCATATTGGCTTTGAGCTGACAGATCCAGGCTGTTTCCCCGCTTGGTTGTGTGACCTTGAGTCATTTAACCTAACCTCTCTGAGTTTTAACTCTTTATTCTACAAAATGAGGTTAACAATACCTAACTCTTATAACTTGTATATGAGAATTAAAATAAATGTAAGTGATTTGTGAAGTCCCTAGCATTATAGCTACTGGGAAAAAAAAAGATTTATTCCCTAATCTAGTGCTCTTCTCCCCAAAATGTGGATAGATAAGTGACTATTCATTAGTGAACTGATGACTAATGAAAGAATGAATTACTCAGTGAATGAACATACATTCGGTACATGGAGAGGTAGATGAATTCAACAGATGATTGTTGAGAGACCATGATTGGCAATACTTAGAAGTGTAATGAAAGTTCCTTTTCCTCAAAGAAGAAACTGTGACATCAGATATAAACATATGCAACCAACTCTAGTTCAGGATAATGTTATAAATAAAGTTTTGTAAAATTCCATAGGGTTAAAAGAATACAGTGGTCTCTCCAGTCAGGGGAGAGTAATGCTACATTGTAACTATGTAGGCCTCTGAGGAGTATAAACAAATGTTGCAGAAGTACCATAAATAAATGGAGTTAAATGAGATTTCCTTCTGTCTCTTCCTAGAGAGAGCGATTATTTTACCCATGGCTGATTATGTCATTTTGCTTGTCTGTGCTTTTATTTTTCACATGGATAGAAACTTCAAATGAATTCAATGGCTTTGACTGGTGAGTTTTACTTTTTGTATTTTCATTTGTGTAAGGGCTCTTTGGTATAATTACCACATGGATCTTACTTCAGACTGAAATGATCTGGTTACATAAGAGGGAGGGTGGACAAAGTTGGATTTTCTGCATCTGGTGTATGGGAGGCCTGACTCTGGGGAAGCATAGTGTGCTCAGCACCCTCAGCTACTATACTTCCCTTCCACCTGTGCTCACTGTCACTCTTAGACCAAATCTGGCTCAGGGGGGAGCTTTCTCTGTGCTTCCAGTGCCCCCAGTCCTTCTATTCAGATGACTCCCTGATACCTTGTTCCTCAACTTCTTGATCTGGGTTCCTGATGCCTACACTAGTTGGTGTTCATGATCTCTGTCCATGAACCCTGAAATCTGTCTCACCTCCAGCCTCTTACTCTTTCTTTGTCCTTACAGGGCTTCCTGAAACTCTAAAGATGGGTGTGATGTGTGATCCGAGCACCCTTCTGGCCAAACTACAAGACAACTCTCAGTTCTTCCAGCTTCTCTAGCCTTGATTGTTATGTATCTTACCCATTATTTGGTGTTTGATGGGGAAACGGGTCTGTTTAAGTATGAGGCTTTTTAAAAATGTAATTTATTGTTTTTGTTCAGTTGCTAAGTCATGTCTGATTCTTTGTGACCCCATGGACTGCAGCATGCCAGGATTCCCTGTCCTTCACTATATCTCAGAGTTTGCTCAAACTCATGTCCACTGAGTCAGTGAAACCATCCAACCAGCTCATCCCCTGTCACCCAATTCTCCTCCTACCCTCAGCCTTTCCCAGCATCAGAGTCTTTTCCAATGAGTTGGCTCTTTGCATCAGGTCACCAAAGTATTGGAGCTTCAACATAAATCCTTCCAATGAATATTCAGGGTTGATTTCCTTTAGGATATCTGGTTTGAACTCCTTGTTTTCCAGGGGACTCTCAAGATTCTTCTCCAACACCACAGTTCAAAAGCATCAATTCTTGGTGCTCAGCCTTCTTTATTGTCCAACTCTCATATCCATACATGACTACTGGAAAACCCCTAACTTTGACTATATGGACCTTTGTCAATAAAGTGATGTCTCTGCTTTTTAATATACTGTCATGTAATTCTTCCAATAAGCTAGCATCTTTTAATTTCATGGCTGCAGTCACCATCCACATTGATTTTGGAACTCAAGAAAATGAAATCTGACACTAATTTCCACATTTTCCCCATCTATTTGCCAAGAAGTGATAAGACCAGATGCCATGATCTTCATTTTTTGAACGTTGAGTTTTAAGCCAGCTTTTTCACTCTCCTCTTTTGTCCTCATCAAGAGACTCCTTAGTTCCTCTTCACTTTTTGCCATTAAAGTGGTGTCATCTGCATATCTGAGGTTGATATTTTTCCCAGCAATCTTGATTCTTGGGTCTGTTTAGGGCTGTTTTATTGCTGTTGTTGTTTTGGGCATTTCTTTTGGTTAGTCTTGTTAAAGGTTTGTCATTTTGCTTATCTTTTTGAAAAATTAAATTTCAGTTTTGTTGATTTTGTCATTGTTTTCCTGTTCTTTATTTCACTTATTTACCAAGTAAATTGGCTCTTGAATAGAGCAAAGGCATTGACAAAAGATGAAAGACATTGCTGCATAGCCAGAACTGTATGCTATCAATCTTACTCCTAGTTTTCTCCTAGAAGAACTTTTAATAATTTACCAGATTTCTTGTCATTGGAGAAGAAGAAATACTTTTATGGGATTCCTGGACACTGACTGTGAACTTTCTGAAATGTAAAACTGGAGATATAAAATGCTGCTATGATTCCTTAGTAAGAGTAAGAACTTTTGAGTATTAGGTAGTCAATAGAATTCTAGTTCAGACCCATATCTTCATTGGGCATAGTGGGTCCCTAGACCACCCTGTGGTTATTTCTCTGGTTCTGGAACGCATATTCCAATAAACATACTCAATTCATAATCCCCACAGCAATACTCCATCATCAAATAGGAGATGTAAATATAAGAGAAGCTCCCCCTGATCCTAAAGCCACAGTAGATTTCATAGGCAGTTCCATGGCTGCCATGGCAAATTACCACAAATTGAGTGACACCAAAGAATACCATTTCTTATCTCACAGTTTTGTTGGTCAGAAGTGAGGTATGACCTGGGTACTCAAGGTGCTTAGCTGGCCTGTGCTTTTAACTGGGGCTCTGAGTGAGACTCACTTCCAGGTTTATTTAAGTTGTTGGTAGAATCCAGTTTCTTCTGGTTGTTGAAATGAAGTGTTCATTCATTAGATTGTCAGATGGGAGTTGTTCTCAGCTTCTAGCTTGTGACCTTCTCTATCTTCAAATCTAACAGTGATGTTTCAACTCCTTCTCATGCTTCAAATTTCTCTGATTTCTCATTTCTCATGTCTCTGAGTTTCTTTTCTGCCTTCTTTAAGAGCTCATATGACTACACTGGATTCAATCTGATAATCCAGAATAATCTTCCTACTTTAAAGGCAGCTGAAGAGTAACCTTAATTGAAAATGTTCCTCTTATAGTCTAACATAACATCATCACTAGTGACACCAGAGGACAAAGATATATATTTCTCAGACCCTGATGCAGGGAAAGATTGAAGGCAGAAGAAGAGAGTGACAAGAGGATGAGGTGGTTGGATGGCATCACCAAGTCAGTGGACATGAACTTGGGCAAACTCCAGGAGATAGTGAAGGATAGAGAGGCCTGGCGTGTTGCAGTCTGTGGGGTTGCAAGAGTTGGATATGACTTAGAGACTGAACAACAACATACAGATATATGTGTGTGTATATACACACACATATATATGTATTTAAATGATATATATATATGAATAAAATGTATGTTTATAATATACATGATATGTAAGGAAATATATATATATGAATTTTTGCATATCCCATTTCTCTGTCATTGAAAATAAGATGTGTGACTAGTAGTTAATCTTATATCAGTTCAGTCGCTCAGTCATGTCCGACTCTTTGCAACCCCACGAATCACAGCATGCCAGGCCTCCCTGTCTATCACCAACTCCCGGAGTTCACTCAGACTCGCTTCCATCGAGTCAGTGATGCCATCCAGCCATCTCATCCTCTGTCATCCCCTTCTCCTCCTGCCCCCAATCCCTCCCAGCATCAGAGTCTTTTCCAATGAGTCAACTCTTCACATGAGGTGGCCAAACTACTGGAGTTTCAGCTTTAGCATCATTCCTTCCAAAGAAATCCCAGGGCTGATCTTCAGAATGGACTGGTTGGATCTCCTTGCAGTCCAAGGGACTCTCAAGAGTCTTCTCCAACACCACGGTTCAAAAGCATCAATTCTTCAGTGCTCAGCCTTCTTCACAGTCCAACTCTTAAATCCATACATGACTACTGGAAAAACCATAGCCTTGACTAGACGGACCTTAGTCGGCAGAGTAATGTCTCTGCTTTTGAATATGCTATCTAGGTTGGTCATAACTTTTCTTCCAAGGACGAAGCGTCTTTTAATTTCATGGCTGCAATCNGAGGCTCTTTATCTCCTCTTCACTTTCTGCCATAAGGGTGGTGTCATCTGCATATCTGAGGTGATTGATATTTCTCCCGGCAATCTTGATTTCACCTTGTGTTTCTTCCAGTCCAGCGTTTCTCATGATGCATAGAAGTTAAATAAGCAGGGTGACAATATACAGCTTGACATACTCCTTTTCCTATTTGGAACCAGTCTGTTGTTCCATGTCCAGTTCTAACTGTTGCTTCCTGACCTGCATACAGGTTTCTCAAGAGGCAGGTTAGGTGGTCTGGTATTCCCATCTCTTTCAGAATTTTCCACAGTTTATTGTGATCCACACAGTCAAAGGCTTTGGCATAGTCAATAAAGCAGAAATAGATGTTTTTCTGGAAGTCTCTTGCTTTTTCCATGATCCAGCAGATGTTGGCAATTGATCTCTGGTTCCTCTGCCTTTTCTAAAACCAGCTTGAACATAATTTTGAGCATTGCTTTACTAGCGTGCTAGTACTTAAATTAGAGGCATAAACATCATCCAGTGATCAACTGTCAGAACAGATGTAACAACCTTCTCTAGCATTTTCTGTGATAGCATAAGGTCTAATCCCAACAATGAATATTTCTCTGAATCATCCCAGACCAATCCAATATTTTTAATCATTTTGAAAATTCTTAGGCTTTATCTTTCATTTTTCTTGTTAAACTAGTTTTAAAGTATCTGCTTATTTATTTTTGGCCTCATTGAGTCTGTTGCTACATGTGGGCTTTTTTCTAGTTGTGATGAACAGGGGCTACTCTCTAGTTTCGGTGCACGGACTTCTCATTGTGGTGGCTTTTCTTATTGTGGAACACAGACTTTAGGATGTGTGGGCTTTAGTAGTTGCAGCATGTGGGCTCAGTAGTGTGGCTCATGGGCTTAGCTGCCCCATAGCCTGTGGGATCTTCCCGGATAAAGGGTTGAACCCGTGTCTTCTGTATTGGCAGGTGGATCTTTACCACTGAGCCACCAGCAAAGCCTTCATCCCATTTTCTACTGCCTCTCCTTTTGAAACTTTAGTTTCATGTGTGTTAGGTCTTTTCTCTTCTTTCCATAAGTGTCATATTCTTTCTTCTGTACTTTTCATGTTTTTTTGTGTCTCTGTTTCCTTCTTGATATTTGTCTCCTGACTTGGTTTTTTGCTAAACAAATTATCTTGGCTGTGTTTTGCCTGCAATTAAATTTGTCCACTGCACTCTTGATTTTTGTTGCTGTATTTTCCTTTATAGAATTCTTAATTGGTTCTCTTTTTAAGAGGTCTCTGTGCTTTGTCACTCAGTCCAACTCTTTGTGACCCTATGAACTCTAGCCCACCAGGCTTCTCTGTCCATGGGATCCTCCAGGCAGGAATATTGGAGTGGGTTGCCATGCCCTCCTCCAGGGGATCTTCTCAACCCAGGGATCGAACCCAGGTCTCCCACAATTTTTCCTTTGCCAGCAGTACTCAGCAGGTAGATGGGACCTTCACCTGTTTGGTGTGAGAATTTGGAAATGACCTAATATTAAATATTTACATGTGAGTGAAAATAGATAAGGTCATTATGTTGATGAGGGCAGAAAATAATGTGGCTAGAGAAATTATTAGAAAAGATAGAGGTACCATTGAAGGCAAAACCAAACTTTTCTTTCTCATTTGGAATATAAAGTCAATATTGCTGCTGGAAAAGTCATGTAATTAATTCTTTGGCTGTCTTTAGACTGCTTTATGTCTATCCTATGTGTTTTTTCCCCTGCATTTCATTTTTTGATCATTACTCTGCTTGCATATAAACATTCTATTCTTGTTATATGGATATGAGTCCATTATCTCTCTGAAGATCTTGAATATATTTTTTATTGTTCTTTTCTGATTGTTATCTTATATTTTTGTGCAAGTTATTGTATTAGTTGGCATTATTAGTTTAATTTGTTAACATCACTTACACATTTTCTGATTCCTGGCTGTGAGATCATGTTTTACAGGATACTCTTCTCAGTGTCTTGATCTGGGATCAGCCTTGCTAGGTTGACTGCTTGTCTAACTTTTTCTTTTGGCATGTCTTCTCACCCCTGACCAAAGAGAATTTTTTCTTATATTTAATGTAGTAATATGTTCAATAATCTGTATTTTATATCATTAAAACATAATTTCTCTAGGTCTCATAAGGAGAGGAAATAATTTCTGTTATCTTGAAGTGAAGAGTCTAAATTCTATGACATATAGTATTTAGAGTAATTGTAACATTGTTTAACTTAAATCAGTTTATTAGCAGTTTTAACTTATAACCTACTTTAGTAACAAGGAGGACTACAAATCTCTTACACAAGATATAGATGTTAATATAGTGGCTTGCTATTATGTAAGAGAACATATTTATAAGGACAAGGAATCTGCCAGATTGGTATTAGCTATATGAAGGCAGTGAACTTATGGATGACTTTTTCTCTTTTGATATTCCATAATTCTCGCATTTTATTGTTTTTTTAAAGAGTATATAGTTTTTGAGTCTTTATTCTAAATAACTTTAAAAAGCATACCAGTTGTACAGAATCCTATTAATGTACCTGATTGTAGAGCAAAATTAAATCAAAATTAAATTGTAGAGCAAAATTCTCAACTAAATACCTGCAAAGGGTAACTGTTCCCAAATTGCTCCTCTTCTTATTCCCCTGTTTTCTTATGCCTCATCTAGTCCAGTCCTATCCCCTATTCTTGACAGAGATACTACTAACTTCTTTATTTTAGAAATTGAAACACATTTTTGCAGGGTTGTTTTCCTAGGTACAGGAGTCTGGTTCTTTTGGTCCATTGTCATGCTGAGTTTCCTTGGGATCCTGGCTGCCTACACAACATTTCTACTGGTGAGTAATGTTTCCCACTTCTCCCACTCCCTTCATGAGTAGTCTCATGAGGTGCTCTGTCTGTGATATGGTTCCCAATTGGTGCTGGGAGCCCTCAGATCACTCTTCGCAGAGTCTGGGTCTTCATCAGCCACTTAAATATTAGGCAGGAGGGATAGAGGGGGTAAAAAGGCTTGTGCTGTTAGATGGTGTGTCTTTTCACTTTGATCCTTTGAAAGGGTGGCAGAACATCCTTTTTTTCTTCCTGTGTTTCATGGCTTATTTTCTGATTCATTTAGTGTTGTCATTTTAGATACCTGCATCTTCACATGGCAATACACTTATTCATTGAACTATTCATTTCATAGCCCATCTCTTGAGGATCAGTCTTTCTGGATCTTACAAATTATCTAGTGAGTTAAACCTGTTCTGCTCTGCAAATGCTAATCCCCTAATCCAGGTGCAAATTACATTTTAGCAAATGTATTTAGGTAATAGAGACCCTGCCTGTTTCCTGACATGATAGTGTTGTGTAGTGTGGAAAATTCACACCAGACAGAGTAGTGTCATGTAGTGTGAGAAATGTAGGCCAGGCAGCAGAGGAGTCTTCAGAACTGGAAAGCTTATGGGAGACTAACTTTTAGGTAACTAGAGTTTTTCTGTGCCCACTTACACATAGGACATGTATATCTTTCTCTGGTTTCATAATTTCTTGTCTCCACAGATTTCCTCTCTGATACTAAGGAACCCAACACCCACAAGAGTTTACATTTGCATTAATTTTTCTTTCAGCAAAATATATTATATGAGTGATAAGTACTTAGGTTACAGAGATCAGAAACGTTTGGTTTCTGTTTTCGTACAGGGCGCTTCAGAGATAAGTATGAAAAATAAAGTTACAGTTGTCCCTAATTCAATGAGTGTAGAATCTAATAGGGAACTAGGACATAGACAAAAATAAGAAACAAAGAGCATTATAATTGTCATTCAGTTCAGTTCAGTTCAGTCACTCAGTAGTGTCTGACTCACTGAGAGCCCGTGAATCACAACACGCCAGTCCTCTCTGTCCATCACCAACTCCCGGAGTTCACTCAAACTCATGTCCATCGAGTCGGTGATGTCATCCAGCCATTTCATCCTCTGTCATCCCCCTTTCCTCCTGCCCCCAATCCCTCCCAGCATTAGGGTCTTTTCCAATGAGTCAGCTCTTCGCATGAGGTGGCCAAAGTATTGGAGTTTCAGCTTCAGCATCAGTCCTTCCAATGAACACCTAGGACTGATCTTTGGGATGGGTTGGTTGGATCTCCTTGCAGTCCAAGGGACTCTCAAGAGTATTCTCCAACACCACAGTTCAAAAGCATCAATTCTTTGGTGCTCAGCTTTCTTCACAGTCCAACTCTCACATCCATGCATGACCACTGGAAAAACCATAGCCGTGACTAGATGGATCTTTGTTGGCAAAGTAGTATCTCTGCTTTTCAATATGCTATCTAGGTTGGTCATAACTGTCCTTCCAAGAAGTAAGCATCTTTTAATTTCATGGCTGCAATCACCATCTGCAGTGATTTTGGAGCCCCCCCCCAAAATAAAGTCTGACACTGTTTCCACTGTTTCCCCATCTATCTGCCATGAAGTGATGGGACCAGATGCCATGATCTTCGTTTTCTGAATGTTGAGCTTTAAGCCACCTTTTTCACTCTCTTTCACTTTCATCAAGAGGCTTTCTGCCATAAGGGTGGTGTCATCTGCATATCTGAGGTTATTGATATTTCTCCCGGCAATCTTAATTCCAGCTTGTGCTTCTTCCAGCCCAGCGTTTCTCATGATGTACTCTGCATGTAAGTTAAATAAGCAGGATGATAATACACAGCCTTGATGTACTCCTTTTCCTATTTGGAGTCAGTCTGTTGTTCCATGTCCAGTTCTAACTGTTGCTTCCTGGCCTGCATACAGGTTTCTCAAGAGGCAGATTAGGTGGTCTGGTATTCCCATCTCTTTCAGAATTTTCCACAGTTTATTGTGATCCACACACTCAAAGGCTTTGGCATTAGAGGGTCCTAAATAAAGTTCTACCTGGGTACTGAGAAGGAGGAGTTAACTTCCAGCCAAGAAGATTAAGTGAGGCTTCTTGGAAGAGGTGGCACAGGAGGGGGATCTTGAAGGGATGTTAGATTTAGACATGTTTATGGGGATGGGGGAAAAAAAGTTCCAGAACATGGGGGTATCATGACAAAGTCAGCAAGACAGACAGACATACAGTTTGACTTGATAAGATGGAAGAATCAGTGATGCTGGTGGTTTAGTCACTAAGTTGTGTTTGACTCTTGTAACCCCGTGGACTGTAGCCTGGTAGGCTCCTTTGTCCATGGGATTCTCCATGCAAGAATACTGGAGTAGGTTGCCATTTCCTTCTCCAGAAGACTCATTACTGTTAACATATAAGGTATAATGAAGAATAATGTGAAATATAGATAAAATGATAGGATTTTAAAAGATTTTGGAAGGCCTAAAAAATAGGCCAAGACATTTAGCATAAATCAGATTTCTAGTTAGGGTAATCATTCTCAAAGTCATTGTATGGAGAGTGTATGTAGACAGAGATTAGTAAGAAACTTTTTAATGAGGAAAATGTGGATGAATGATGTGCTTGGGTCCACCAAACTGTACTTCACTCATACACAATAAACAAAATGGTATAGGATACGGCTATCTTCAGTTCAGTTCAGTTAAGTCGCTCAGTCGTGTCCAACTCTTTGCGACCCCATCAATCACAGCGCGCCAGGCCTCCCTGTCCATCACCAACTCCTGGAGTTCACTCAGACTCACGTTCATCAAGTCAGTGATGCCATCCAGCCATCTCATCCTCTGTCATCCCCTTCTCCTCCTGCCCCCACTCCCTCCCAGCATCAAAGTCTTTTCCAGTGAGTCAACTCTTCTCGTGAGGTGGCCAAAGTACTGGAGTTTCAGCTTTAGCATCATTCCCTCCAAAGAAATCCCAGGGCTGATCTTCAGAATGGACTGGTTGGATCTCCTTGCAGTCCGAGGGACTCTCAAGAGTCTTCTCCAATACCACAGTTCAAAAGCATCAATTCTTCAGCGCTCAGCCTTCTTCACAGTCCAACTCTCACATCCATACATGACTACTGGGAAAACCATAGCCTTGACTAGACGGACCTTAGTCGGCAAAGTAGTGTCTCTGCTTTTGAATATGCTATCTAGGTTGGTCATAACTTTTCTTCCAAGGACGAAGCGTCTTTTAATTTCATGGCTGCAATCACCATCTGCAGTGATTTTGGAGCCCCCCAGAATCAAGTCTGACACTGTTTCCACTGTTTCCCCATCTATTTCCCATGAAGTGATGGGACCAGATGCCATGATCTTCGTTTTCTGAATGTTGAGCTTTAAGCCAACTTTTTCACTCTCCTCTTTTACTTTCATCAAGAGGCTCTTTATCTCCTCTTCACTTTCTGCCATAAGGGTGGTGTCATCTGCATATCTGAGGTGATTGATATTTCTCCTGGCATTCTGGATTCTAGCTTGTGTTTCTTCCAGTCCAGCGTTTCTCATGATGTACTCTGCATAGAAGTTAAATAAGCAGGGTGACAATATACAGCCTTGACATACTCCTTTTCCTTTTGGAACCAGTCTGTTGTTCCATGTCCAGTTCTAACTGTTGCTTCCTGACCTGCATACAGGTTTCTCAAGAGGCAGGTTAGGTGGTCTGGTATTCCTGTCTCTTGAAGAATTTTCAACAGTTTATTGTGATCCACACAGTCAAAGGCTTTGGCATAATCAATAAAGCAGAAATAGATGTTTTTCTGGAACTCTCTTGCTTTTTCCACGATCCAGTGGATGTTGGGAATTTGATCTCTGCTTCCTCTACCTTTTCTAAAACCAGCTTGAACATCAGGAAGTTCACAGTTCACATATTGCTGAAGCCTGGCTTGGAGAATTTTGAGCATTACTTTACTAGCATGTGCTGCTGCTGCTAAGTCACTTCAGTCGTGTCTGACTGTGTGCGACCCTATAAATGGCAGCTCACCAGGCTCCCCTGTCCCTGCGATTCTCCAAGCAAGAACACTGGAGTGGGTTGCAATTTCCTTCTCCAATGCATGAAAGTGAAAAGTGAAAATGAAGTCGCTCAGTTGTGTCCAACTCCTAGTGACCCTGTGGACTGCAGCCCACCAGGCTCCTCCATCCATGGGATTTTCCAGGCAAGAGTACTGGAGTGGATTGCCATTGCCTTCTCTGTACTAGCATGTGAGATAAGTGCAATTGTGTGGTAGTTTGAGCATTCTTTGGCATTGCCTTTCTTTGGGATTTGAATGAAAACTGACCTTTTCCAGTCCTGTGGCCACTGCTGAGTTTTCCAAATTTGCTGGCATATTGAGTGCAGCACTTTCACAGCATGGATATGTTAGCATATGGTATATCCTAAGATGGACTTGCAGTGTCTAGTAAGCTATGTATTTTAACAAGCTTCTACTTTATCCTACCTCTTTTTGGATATAGTGGCAGCAACAGAGGAGACCAGATTTCTATTTCTTTATCTTTCAGTTATTTGTAACCTTAGCCAAGTCTCATAACTCTTCTAATTCTCAGTTTCTTTTCTTTCAATTGAGAGTGATAATGATATTTAATAAAGTGGTATTTTATAGGGCCTAAAAGTGAAAGTGTTGGTTGTTTAGTCATGTCCAACTCTTTGCAACCCCATGGATTGTAGCCTTCCAGGCACCTCTGTCCATTGGGATTCTCCAGGCAAGAATACTGGAGTGTATTGCCTTGCCCTCCTCCAGGGCCTCTTCCCATCCCAGGGATTGAACCCATATCTCCCACATTGCAGGCAGGTTCTTTACTGTCTGAGCCACTAGGGAAGCCCAAGGTCTTGTCTGGGACCTGAACTCAGGACCTCTCTGCTGGAGGCAAGAACCATATTCCATAGACCAACCAGCTCACCTGTATTGTACATTGGTAAAGTACAAATAAAATAATATCCATAAGATTGTTTTGATAAAAAGGTGAGTGCCTTATGCACTCAAACTGTCTTTAATATTCTTAGCATCTAAAGACTCCAGTTTTCAGTCTCCATCTGCACATTGACTTGATGATTGCCTAGACTTGGAGTCAAATCTAATTAAGATTTGTTGACTAATACCAATGTTAACAACAGTGTTAACAATTGTAACAATGGCACTGGTTCCTCAAAGAAGAGTTTTTTTTTTTAACATTTCAGTATTATTATTATTTTATTGTTGGTACATTTATAGGAGAAACTTGATTAGATGAGAAGAGGAAGCAAAATTTAAGGAAATTCAATGAGACTATCAAAGAGCTGGCCCCTCACTCTTATTACTAGTTCTGCATAATACTAGGAATAAGCTCCATCACAGGGAAAAGAAGTTGGTAGGAACTCTGGAAGAATATCAGTGTGGTGATTGTTACAAATTTGCAGAGAAGATAATAAACTCTCTCTGGGTTGCTGGTGAAAGTTACAAGTAGGAAGTCACATGAAGCACTGTTTGAAGGGTTGGTGGCATGGAAAGGGAGAGCTTTTTAGGCAGAGGAATAGTGTGACAAACCCTTAATGCTAAAAAGGGCAGGTGTAGTGAGAAGTGAATGTAATGCTGGACTGAAAGGAATGTTGAGTTGACAACAGTGGGTAGCATCGTGGTGATTTCATTTCAAATTATTCTCCTGCTTTTTTTTTTGTTTTTGGTTTCAGGTACTTGGATTTTTGTTGTGTTGGGAAAAACAGCGACTGTACCTGCACTGGTACCATAAGGTAGGACATCCATCTGAAACTTCAAATAGGAGACCTGAGACCAGGACTGAATGTGCCTCTTTGGCACTAAGTATTTAATACAGAGCTTCCCTTTCTTTGTCTCCCTTAGAAAAAAAGAAATCTGCTTATACTATTTCAACTGAAATGATTCAGTTCCTACAGGTGGAACTGGCTTACTGACCATGATGAACCCAAACTTTATTTTTTCTCACTGCTCTGTGTTAAACTTACTATGTGTGTTTGTTATTCCCATCCGCATAAAATCTTGAGCAAGCACCATTAATTTCCCAGTCCTTCATAGTTACAAGGGCATTCCATTTCAATTACTAAATATTTCAGTTCATTGTAATGAATTCCAACTTTATGAGACATTTCCTTTACCCTATTTCACATGACCTAGGCCTGGAAACCAACAGTGGTGAAGAGAACATGACCTTTTACCTTTCTTGCAGAGTAAGGGTCAGGGGAAGGAGAGAGGGTAAAAACACAGTCCCACAGGGAGGGTTTGGTTCCATTAGGACCAAGAAATTGCAATTTTTGGCTCTTTACTGCATAGATTTTTCCATGTGTGTTTTCAGAGACCCTTCTGTTGAGATCTTGACTGCAACTCTTGGTGGATTCAATACCTGTCTTCCTGTACCCTCTAAATTTTCTCTGCTAATGTCCTTTTTATTATCCCTGAGTTTGGAGCCCTTTAAAAATACACAAGAAAGTACAACGGATCTGTTTTTGTTCTGAGGAGACAGACATTACTGACCCAGCATCTGAAGACATGCAACTCTTTTCCATCATTGCCTCCCTTGTCTTGTTTTGCTATGGGCTTGAACATCTCCAGCATAGCCTCTTGGTATTTATACTTTTTCAGGCATGGTTTTCCTTGTATTTCCTCAAATCAAGAAACATGTCAAACTCCTTGAGTGGTCCCCTTAAATTCCCTCTTACTCAAAAGGGAAGTATGAATTGAAAGTATACATTTAAGAGTTAAAAGAATGGAAATTGAAGTAATAAGATCATGCAGGGAAAGAGGAAATTGAAGCATGAACATATAGGTGTTACTGAGATTCCCATAGGTTTTGGAGTTTGGATACCATGAGCAATTTGTCACTACAAAGGGTCCCTGCAGGTTAAATCATTCTGATTACTATTCCAGAAACCATGCTTACCTTGCCTCTGGCAGTGAGCACTGCTACTTGGCCTCTGCCACAGCAGAATCTCATCCTTGCCTTTGAACTCAGGAAGCCAGTTTCTGTGTCAGCATCTCTCACCTTTATCCAGGCATAAAGCATGGCCACTATGGTGCTTTTCAAGGATGCTGACACTCTCCTCACCAATGTGTTTCTCAGTGTCCTCTGAGACTGCCTGTAGGGCACAATATGGAGTGGGTTAGCTGACCATAGGTGATAGCATTCCAACATTTTCTCTTTAAAATTATTCTCAGTTTGTTGTAATCCGCACAGTCAAAGGCTGTGGAATAGTCAATGAAGTGGAAGAGATGGGAATACTAGATCACCTTATCTGCCCCCTGAGAAACCTGAATTCAGGTCAAGAAGCAACAGTTATAACTGGAAGTGGAACAACAGACTGGTTCAAAATTGGGAAAAGAGTACATCAAGACTGTATATTGTCACCTTGCTTATTTAACTTCTATGCAAAGTATATCATGCAAAATGCTGGGCTGGATGAATCAAGCTGAAATCAAGATTGCTGGGAGAAATATCAACAACCTCAGATATGCAGATGATACCACTTCAATGATAAAAAGTGAGGAAGAATTAAAGAGCTTCTTGATGAAGGCGAAAGAGGAGAGTGAAAAATTGGCTTAGAACTCAACATTCAAAAAATGAAGAACATGGCTTCTGGTCCCATCACTTCATGGCAAATAGATAGGGAAACAGTGGAAACAGGCAGATTTTATTTTCCTGGGCTCCAAAATCACTGTGGATGGTGACTGCAGCCACAAATTGATGTATGGCAAAACCAATACAGTATTGTAAAGTCATTAACCTCCAATTAAAATAAATAAATTTATATTATAAAGAAAAAGCTAGCTCCTTGGAAGGAAGGCTGTGAGAAACCTAGACAGCATGTTAAAAAGCAGAGACATCACTTTGCCAACTAAGATCCATATAGTCAAAGCCATGGTTTTTCCAGTAGTCATATATGGATGTGAGAGTTGGACAATAAACAAGGCTGAGCTCTGAAGGATTGATGCCTTTGAACTGTGGTGTTAGAGAAGACTCTTGGGAGTCTCTTGGACAGCACAGAGATCAAACCAGTCAATTCCAAGAAATCAACCCTAATTTAAATATTTGTGTTATGAGGCATTTGGTCTGCTAACAGTTTTTTTTTTTTCCAGAATTTCACATCTGTTTGTGTCTTTGTATAGAAGAGATTGGACTATAGGTTTTGTTTCCTGTAATTGTCTTGTTCAGTTTGAGTATCAATGTTTTTGTTAGCTTCAAAAAACGAGTTAGAGAGAATTCCCTCATTATTCTGAGGAAGAGTTGGTTAAAATTGAAATATTTCTTCCTTTGCTGTTGTTCAGTTGCAACCCCATGGACTGCCACCCATCAGGCTTCCCTGTCTTTCACTATCTCCCAGAGTTTGCTCAAACTCATCTTGATTGAGTCTATTATGGCATCTGACAATCTCATCCTCTGTGGCCAAATTCTCCTTCTGTCCTCAATCTTTCCCAGCATCAGAGTATTTTCCAATGAGTATTTTCCAATGACTCTTTGCATCAGGTGACCAAAGTATTGGAGCTTCAGCTTCAGCATCAGTCCTTCCAAAGAATATTCAGGGTTGATTTCCTTGAGGACTGACTGGTTTGATTTTCTTGCTGTTCAAGGGACTCCCAGGAGTCCTTTCCAGCACTACAGTTGAAAAGCATCAGTACTTGGTGCTCAGCCTTCTTTATGGTCCAACTCTCATATCCATATATGACTACTGGAAAAACCATAGCTTTAGCTAGATGGACCTTTGTCAACAAAGTGATGCCTCTGCTTTTTATAGGTTTGTCATAGCTTTCCTTACAAGGAGCAAGTGTCTTTTAATTTTGTGGCTGCAGTCACTATCTGCTGTAATTTTGGAGCCCAAGAAAATAAAGTCTGTCACTATTTCCTCCCGCCCCCCGTCCCCCATCTATCTGACATGAAGTGATGGGACCAGATGCCAAGAGGTTAGTTTTTTGAATGCTGAGTTTTAAGCCTACTTTTTCAATCTCCTCTTTCACTCTTGTCAAGAGGATCTATAATTTGTCTTGTTTTCTTTTTCTATTAGAGTTGTGTCATCTGCATATTTGAGGTTGTTGATATTTCTCCCTGCAAACTTGACTCCAGCTTGAGCTTCATCAAGCCTGGCATTTTGCATGGTGTACTCTGCATATAAGTTAAATAAACAGGGTGACAATATACAGTGTTGATGTACTCCTTTCTCAGTTTAGAACCAGTCTGTTCCATGTCCAGTTGTAACTGCTGCTTCTTGACCTGCATGCAGGTTTCTCAGGAGACAGGTAAGGTGGTCTGGTATTCCCATCTCTTTAAAAATTTTCCACAGTTTGTTGTGATCCACACAGTCAAAAGCTTTAGCATAGTTAAATGAAGCAGATGTTTTTCTGGAATTCCCTTGCTTTTTCTATGATCCAAGAGATGTTGGCAATTTGATCTCTGGTTCCTCTGCCTTTTCTAAATCCAGCTTGTACATCTGGAAGTTCTCGGGTCACATATTGTTGAAGCCTAGCCAAAAGGATTTTGAGTTTTACCTTGCTAGCATGTGAAATGAGTGCAGTTGTGCGGTAGTCTGAATATTCGTTTGCATTGCCCTTTTTTGAGATTGGAGTGAAAACTGACTTTTTCCAGTCCTGTGCCACTGCTGTGTTTTCCAAATTTGCTGGCATGTTAAGTGTAGCACTTTAACAGTATCATCTTTCAGGATTGGAAATAACTCAGCTGGAATTTTGAAAATTAACCATTTAAGACAGCAAGGCCTGAAATTATTTTGTGAGGTTTGATCATGGATTCAGTTGCTTTCATAGGTACAGAAGTCTCTAGAGGGCACCACAGGTGTAGGAAAACTACATTTGAAGGGGAACAAGTTAAAATTGTGTCTTCTTGGTTTCAGTGTCCTTTTGGTATAAAATGAATAGTAGATTTTTAAATCTGTCCAACAGATATTTGCTGAATGATTACTGTGTGTCAGGCAGTGAGACACTGCCTCTTAAAGGCAGTGAGAATATGATCTTACCCAAATATTTTCCTTGACCTCATAAGCTTATAGTCTATTTGGGAAAAACATATGTTGAAAAGGCAATTACAAATACTGTTGACTTGTGATTATACTGAGTCACTTAAAATGATATTGAATATTTTAAATGGCCATTGTTGAAACTTGGTGAGTTATGCCAAGCAGTATTGAAGACCCAGCTGAGGTGGAAATAATTAATTAGTAAAGACATCGGACCATATAGCTGTATAATTTTTTCCCAGCCATGCTACATAACTTAGACTTGGCAGCAATAAGATTAAATCCAAGTAGTACTGGGGGTCTGAGGGGTGGTTAGATTAAGGAGATGAGGAATAACATCTCTGAAATTGTGAGAACAAATACACATTTCTCAAGTACAGTTATGATCAAAGCCTACTGCATGGAAGTCAGAACATTCTTTTTGTTTCCCCAGATCCTGGTTCTGATATTGATTCCATTTTTCTTATTTTTGTTATGGATTTTATTAACTTACTGGAAAGACAGGTGGCTCACCATCGGGCTGTCACTTCAGGTAAGCACCATTCTTAGTTGTAGCCCTGTCTGTCCAGATGTGTTCAGGCTGACTTTTCAATTTCCTCACAGGTCTTTTCTCCCTACATACACCTGAGCTGCATATCTGTGATGGTTTTGCTTTCATGGCCTGTGGCCTTCTACTTGATCCATTTGGAAGGAGAAGGTATGTCCTGTGGGTGGAGCCTTCCCTGATTCTTCCAGCTCTGGCTTTAACTTCTGTACTTTACTCAGCAGAACAAGCAAAGCACCACTGTATCTTTTTGAAACTCATTTATCTTGTTACCCAAGCATGCTCCTTGTGATCAAACTCACAACCCTACATGGTCTGTCATAACATCCTGTCATAGCATTTCTCAGGCTAAGCAGTCCATCTTCTAAAGAGACATTCTCCTTTTAGAAAAATAAGTATTTTCTCTCATTAACTTTCAGGGAATAGATTGGAGTAGTTTTAGGGAGGGTAGAGGGCATTTTATTTTTATTTGGCCAGTGATGTTACATGTCATAGTTCTTTTAGTTTGTATTCAGATATTACTATTTTCTTTGTGTGTGTGTGTGTGTGTTGCTATATTTTGTTTATTTTTTCTCTTCTGTATAACATTCTATTGATGGTATCAGCACTGAGTCTTTTTTTTAAATTTAATTTTATTTATTTTTAATTGGAGGCTAATTGTGCAAGACAGCAAAAGAAACACAGATGTATAGAACAGTCTTTTGGACTCTGTGGGAGAGGGAAAGGGTGGGATGATTTGGGAGAGTGGCATTGAAACATGTATAATATCATATAAGAAATGAATCACCAGTCTAGGTTCGATGTAGGATACAGGATGCTTGGGGCTGGTGCACTGGGATGACCCAGAGGGATGGTATGGGGAGGGAGGTGGGAGGAGGGTTCAGAATTGGGAACATGTGTACACCCATGGTGGATTCATGTTGACGTATGGCAAAACCAGTACAATACTGTAAAGTAATTAGCCTCCAGATATTACTATTTTCAACTCAAGAACCAGGCGCAGATATTCCCTGGATACATCTTAGTCCTTCAAAGTCCTTAGTCCTTACTCCATGGTGAGTCTCTGTCACGTCTGAGGACTTCCACAGAAGCAGAAATCTGCCCCTGCCACTGCTTTCCTCTTCATTCTTTGTCCTAATATCATGGAAGCAAATAAGAATCAGAGCTGTACGTGAAGCTGTTTTGAGAATGGAGTTAACTCTCAGCATTCTTACTGAGAAACCAGGAGAACCTGCTTCTGTCTATGTCTCTTTATATTATTACTGGTTAAACAAGGAATGCTTGCTTCCTGACGTGTCCAAGGATTCAGGAAAGAGAAAAACAGGATTGCCATTATGTGTGTATGTGTATGTGTATGTGCCTGCTGAATTTTAGGAAATGTTTCTGGGGGCAGGAACTTAAAGGGGACAAAAATGAACTCTTTTCTTTTTTATTTCCTGAATTTTAGCTAGAATGAGACGTTACCAGATTACAAGTAATGAAAGAAGAAGAAATACATGCTGTAGTATGCTCACGAAATTGAGAGGTTAGAGCTGGAGAGCTAAATTTGAAAGTGACATGGATGGTAATTTTAAAATGTACAAATAGGTTAAATCCTCAAAGGTATAAAATAGTAAATGTTGAGGTATTGCCAGTGATAACAGGTATTGTGATTAGTCTGTGTGTTTGTGTATGTGTGTGTTTAAGACAGGAGTGGGGGAGAGAGAGAAATACAACTATTTCATTTCAGTTCAGTTCCATCTCTTAGTTGTGTCTGACTCTTTGCGACCCCATGAATCGCAGCATACCAGGCCTCCCTGTCCATCACCATCTCCCAGAGTTCACTCACATCCATCAAGTTGGTGATGCCATCCAGCCATCTCATCCTCTGTCGTCCCCTTGTCCTCCTGTCCCCAAACCCTCCCAGCATCAGAGTCTTTTCCAACGAGTCAACTCTTCACATGAGGTGGCCAAAGTATTGGAGTTTCAGCTTTAGCTTCATTCCTTCCAAGAAATCCCAGGGCTGATCTCCTTCAGAATGGACTGGTTGGATCTCCTTGCAGTCCAAGGGACTCTCAAGAGTCTTCTCCAACACCACAGTTCAAACGCATCAATTCTTTGGCACTCAGCTTTCTTCACAGTCCAACTCTTACATCCATACATGACCACAGGGAAAACCATAGCCTTGACTAGACAGACCTTTGTTGGCAAAGTCATGTCTCTGCTTTTCAATATGCTATCCAGGTTGGTCATAACTTTTCTTCCAAGGAGTAAGTGTCTTTTAATTTCACAGCTGCAGTCACCATCTGCAGTGATTTTGGAACCCCCCAAAATCAAGTCTGACACTGTTTCCGCTGTTTCCTCATCTATTTCTCATGGAGTGATGGGACCAGATGCCATGATCTTCATTTTCTGAGTGTTGAGCTTTAAGCCAACTTTTTCACTCTCCTCTTTCACTTTCATCATTTTCTGCCATAAGGGTGGTGTCATCTGCATATCTGAGGTTATTGATATTTCTCCTGGCAATCTTAATTCCAACTTGTGCTTCTTCCAGTCCAGCGTTTCTCATGATGTACTCTGCATAGAAGTTAAATAAGCAGGGTGACAATATACAGCCTTGACGCACTCCTTTTCCTATTTGGAACCAGTCTGTTGTTCCATATGCAGTTCTAACTGTTGCTTCCTGACCTGCATACAGGTTTCTCAAGAGGCAGGTCAGGTGGGTCTGGTATTCCCATCTCTTTCAGAATTTTCCACAGTTTATTATGATCCACACAGTCAAAGGCTTTGGCATAGTCAATAAAGCAGAAATAGATGTTTTTCTGGAACTCTCTTGCTTTTCCCATAATCCAGTGCATGTTGGCAGTTTGATCTTTGGTGCCTCTACCTTTTCTAAAACCAGCTTGAACATCAGGAAGTTCACGGTTCATGTATTGCTGAAGCCTGGCTTGGAGAATTTTTAGCATTACTATACTAGCATGTGAGATGAGTGCAATTGTGCAGCAGTTTGAACACACTTTGGCATTGCTTTTCTTTGAGAATGGAATGAAAACTGACCTTTTCCAGTCCTGTGGCCACTGCTGAGTTTTCCAAATTTGCTGGCATATTGAGTGCAGCACTTTCACAGCATCATCTTTGGTCTATGATTAGTCAATAGTGTCATATCAATTGCATGAGATAATATTAGTAGCAGAATAGCTCCATTTTGTGAAATTAAGAAAATGAATACCCAGAGAGGTTAAACAATAAGTCTGAGTCACACAATTAGAAAGTAGTAAAGTCTGCTTTGTATTTGTGTTTCTTTCAACTAATATTCCTTCCACTATTTCTCTCTTCCATCAATACCTGGGCATTTTAGGTTGATCTTTAAGGGCCTGAGAGCTTTCTCAGAACCAGTCAAACTCCTCCTCCTTCTGAGAAGCTACTCCTTAACATTCCCTCTCCTTCCTGCCTCCTGTACAATGTATTCCATTGTTAATTTGNGCATTTTAGGTTGATCTTTAAGGGCTTGAGAGCTTTCTCAGAACCAGTCAAACTCCTCCTCCTTCTGAGAAGCTACTCCTTAACATTCCCTCTCCTTCCTGCCTCCTGTACAATGTATTCCATTGTTAATTTGTATTTGTAATTTTTTGTTGTTGTTCAGTTGCTAAGTCATTTCTGACTTTCTGTGACCTCATGGACTGTAGCACGCCAGGCTTCACTGTCCGTCACCATCTCCTGGAGTTCACCCAAGTTCATATCCATTGAATTGGTAATGCCATCCAACCGTCTCATCCTTGGTCACCCCCATTTCCTCCTGTTCTCATTCTTTCCCAGCAATAAGGTCTTTTCCAATGAGTTGGCTCTTTGCATCAGGTGGCCAAACTATTGGCGCTTGAGCATAAGTCCTTCCAATCAATATTCAGGGTTAATTTCCTTTAGGATTGATTGTTTTGATCTCCTTACTGTCCAAGGGACTCTCAGGAGTCTTCTTTAGCACCACAATTTGAAAACAAAAATTTCAGTGTTCAGAATTCTTTATTGTCCAACTCTCACATCTTTACTTGACTACTGGAAAGACCATATTTTTGACTATACAGACCTTTGTCAGCAAAGTGATGTCTTTGCTTTTTAATACGCTGTCTAGGTTTGTTATAGCCTTCCTTCCAAGAAGCAAGTGTCTTCTCGTTTCATGGCTGCAGTCATCATCCCCAGTGATTTTGGAGCCTAAGAAGAGAAAATCTGTCACAACTTTCACTTTTTCCCGAGAAGTGATATGACTGGATGCCATGATCTTAGTTTTTTTAATGTTGAATTTTAAGCTAGCTTTTTCACTCTTCTCTTTCACTCTCATCAAGAAACTGTTTAGTTTGTCTTCACTTTTTCCTCTTAGAGTGGTATCATCTAAATATTTGAGATTGTTGACTGTGTGGATCACAATAAACTGTGGAAAATTCTGAAAGAGATGGGAATACCAGACCACTTAACCTACCTCTTGAGAAATCTGTTTGCAGGTCAGGAAGCAACAGTTAGAACTGGACATGGAACAACAGACTGGTTCCAAATAGGAAAAGGAGTACATCAGGGCTGTGTATTGTCACCCTGCTTATTTAACTTCTATGCAGAGTACCTCATGAGAAACGCTGGACTGGAAGAAACACAAGCTGGAATCAAGATTGTTGGGAGAAATATTAATAACCTCAGATATGCAGATGACATCACCCTTATGGCAGAAAGTGAAGAGGAGCTAAAAAGCCTCTTGATGAAAGTGAAAGAGGAGAGTGAAAAAGTTGGCTTAAAGCTCAACATTCAGAAAATGAAGATCATGGCATCTGGTCCCATCATTTCAAGGGAAATAGATGGGGAAACAGTGGAAACAGTATCAGACTTTATTTTTTTGGGCTCCAGAATCACTGCAGATTGTGACTGCAGCCATGATATTAAAAGATGCTTCCTCCTTGGAAGAAAAGTTATGACCAAACCTAGATAGTATGTTCAAAAGCAGAGACATTACTTTGCCAACTAAGGTCCGTCTAGTCAAGGCTATGGTTTTCCCAGTAGTCATGTATGGATGTGAGAGTTGGACTGTGAAGAAGGCTGAGCGCCGAAGAATTGATGCTTTTGAACTGTGGTGTTGGAGAAGACTCTTGAGAGTCCCTTGGACTGCAAGGAGATCCAACCAGTCCATTCTGAAGGAGATCAGCCCTGGGATTTCTTTGGAAGGAATGATGCTAAAGCTGAAGCTCCAGTAGTTTGGCCACCTCATGCGAAGAGTTGACTCATTGGAAAAGACTCTGATGCTGGGAGGGATTGGGGGCAGGAGGAGAAGGGGACGACAGAGGATGAGATGGCTGGATGGCATCACTGACTGGATGGACGTGAATCTGAGTGAACTCCGGGAGATGGTGATGAACAGGGAGGCCTGGTGTGGTGCGATTCATGGGGTCGCAAAGAGTCGGACATGACTGAGCGACTGAATTGAACTGAATATTATTCCCAACAGTCTTGATTCCAGTTTGTAACTCATCCAGCCTGGCATTTTGCATGATATACTCTGCATATAAGTTAACTAAACAAGGTGACAGTATGTAGCTTTGTTGTACTCCTTTCCCAATTTGGAACCAGTCCATTGTCCAATGTAAGATTCTAACTGTTGCTTCTTGGCTCGCATACAGGTTTCTTAGGAGATAGGTATGATGGTCTGGTATTCCCATCTCTTTAAGAATTTTCAAGAGTTTGTTCTGATCCACACAGTCAAAGGCTTTCTTGTAGTCAATGAGGCAGCAGTGGATGTTTTTCTGGAATTCCCTTGGTTTCTCTATGATCCAGCGGATGTTGGCAATTTAATCTCTGGTTCCACTGCTTTTTCGAAACCCTGCTTGTTCATCTGGAAGTTCTTGATTCAAGTACTACTGAAACCTAGCTTGAAGGATTTTGAGCATAACCTTACTAGCATGGAAAGTGAGCATAATTGTCCACTAGTCTGAATATCCTTTAGCACGATCCTTCTTTGGAGTTTGGATGAAAACTTACATTTTATAGTCCTGTGGCCATTGCTGGATTTTCTAAATTTGCTGACATATTGAGTGCAACACTTAAACACCATCATCTTTTAGTATTTTAATTAGCACAGATGGAATTCCATCACTTCCACTAGCTTTATTGGTAGTAATGCTTCCTGAGGCCCACTTGACTACACACTCCAAGATGCATTTGCAATACTTTTAACTTAATAATCATGCTTGTATTTGGGTAGCCTTTTGCTTTCAAATAATTGAAATGTGGGGGACCTGAGAGAAATAGTAAATCTGTGAGTTTACAGAGTCAGTGAACCCATGGATTAGATATTTACTATAACTATTTTGGGGGGATGCTTATTTGCTTGGGATGGTTCTCCATTCCTTTTTTCTTTTTCATCACTTTTTTGTTCCAACTTTTTCAGCTCTACAAGTGGCCGTTGGATTGCCCTTTTTTCTTATCCTTTTATGTCTCTATGTGGTGCCATTTGGGACTTACTCTCCCTGCCTTCAGGAGAAGGAGAAATTGGCACCCAAGCCAACCTTCTTTGGACATAGAGGTGCACCCATGGTAAGTCTGAGCTTAAGGAATGTGGGTTTGCATGGGTGTGGATGAGACAAGGGCACATCAGATTCTCAGAAACCCCTGGAGAAATAAAGAAGTTGGCTTGAGATGACAAGAGGAGTAATTAATTATAGAGGTTGGACTTAATTCTCCTAATTCTCAGTCCATTTCTCTTTATTATATCCAGTGGCATTGTCTCAGATGAGCAGAATTCCCAAACCAGATTCGTGAGAGGAGAATGTAGGCAGGTTCTTAGAACAAAGAGCCAAGAGAACCAAACTCTGCTTCCTAAAGTCCTTTCATTACTGTTCCCCTTTCCTATGCTAAGATGGATGTTGGCAGAAAAGACTATGAGATTAAAGGGTTGATGTCCTTTTCTTCCATAGCTGGGGCCTGAGAATACCATAATGTCCTTTGAGAAAGCTGTTGAATATGGGGCTCATGGACTGGAGAGTGATGTACAAATAAGGTAGGAAAGAAGGAACCAGGGTGGGAGGAGAAAATACCGGTGGATGACTCCAGCCTGGCCCAAGCTGTAGAGAGGGAAAGCCCTGGGAGTTTCTCCCTTATTTACCTTATACATCTGCACATAACACTATATATGAATCACTTCTCCTTTACAAACCATGTATCTGCATCTCTACATTCTCAATCACAGGCTTATAAATCACACACTGTATATAGTCTCCACACATAGTTCAGATCTGGCCTCCCTGCAAACATGCTTGGAGCTTACCTCTGTGCCCTACCTTAACAATCTATTTAATTAACATTTCCTAGGCATCACCCGTATTCCTACTGTATCCTTCTTCTGAGTGAGAGGCAGATGAGTGAGACAGAGTCGTGCCTAAGAGCTGTTTGCAACTAGTGAAGGAGACATGGCATGTTTACAAATAAACACAGTATAGGACCATTTGTGGTGAGTGCCTTCCAGAGAAGAGTAAGGCAAATGCAATGGAACCTCAGTAGAGGAGGAAGAGGCCACCTCTTTTGTCAAAAATGATCTGTGTGCTCAGAACAGTGTTTGGGTTGAGCCTTGAAGGAAAAATAGTATTTTTCCAAGCAGATGTGGAGAGCGAGAATATTCTAGGCAGAGGTAGCAGCTTAGTCAAAGGCATCCAAAGGAGGAATAGCAAGTTTGTAGATCCATGAGCTGGTCTGTATGGATGCCAAGAGTAGTCCACTTTGGGGACGTGAGGGGCTTATGTGAGGGGGAAGGTACGGCTGCAAGGCTTACTGAGACTGGATCACAGAGATCCCTAAATGTGTACTGGGCAGCCATGGTAGGTTTTAGAGAACAGATTAGCTTATTGTTTTAGAAGGACTTATCTGAGAATCTGTGAGGGAGAATCATCATGGATTTGGGCAGTAGGTTCTAGCAATGTCCAAGGGACAACAAAGGAAGAGTTGGATCATAGCAGGAATGAGGACAAAAGACACATGCTTTTCTGTAGAATGTATGTCCTTGGGCAGCCGAAAGTAGAGACAACCGTCGGATGGTTATATTAGAGAATGTGGCATGTACTACTCCCTTCCCAGCCTTCTGTGAGGCAAACAGGAAAGAAATGAACATCCTATTTCACAGTGAAGAACTGTGGTTTGAGCCTGAATTCAAAGAAGAGAAATGCATTCCTGAGGACGTAAGGCTAGAATGTACATGATAAAGCTAGAATTCGAACTGGATTTCCTGACCCCAGACTAGGGTTCTTATCAATGGTGACAACTATTCCATGCAGAATATTTGAATCAGGATTGAAACTGAATGCTTTTTCAGAGCTTCCATTTCATTGTGCAAGTTCCTCATGGTCATGGCCTAATGTGCTAATGGTGCTGAGACAAGTGAGCTCCTGGCACATTGTCCTTTTCTCTTCTGTGACTTTAACTTCATTGTATATGATCTTCCCATCTGCTCAGTTTCTCTGTTGACATCTTCATTTCCCATGACCACCATCCACATATCTCCACCACTCACATTGATGGCTACAGTCTATACTCATCATTAATAAATATTGCCTACCAGTCATAGTCTAGTCAGGACATGAATACCACAAAAGTATCTAGAACAGGTAAAATCATATTATATTTACTAAGTAGTAAAAATGGCAAACTACTGAAAGTGGGACATAGGACTCTGGAGAGTGTGCAAATTACAACTACTACTGTGTATTCCACCATATTCTCTCCATTAATTATTAAAAAAAAAATAAGACACTGGACAAAATTCACAAAGGAACAGCAACTAACAGAAGACTCTGAATGGTGAAGAATAGAATGTGGACTGGCTTGGTTCATAAGACCAAAGGAGCTTCATAATAGGGAGTAAGTTTCCACATGCTAATTTCTGTTTCTCCTCATGTATCCTGACATGAGCTCTGAAGAGAGCTGACCTGGAAACACCTATAGCTGCAGACAGAAAAAAGCTCCACAAAAATCTGTTATATTTAGCCCAATAACTGGTAGAAGGGTCATCCAATATGATATAAATGTTTTGATCATACCAGTCCTACTCAGGGGAACACCACACAGAAACCACTCCCCACCCTGTCACAGCTTGCGGCTGAGGCTCTGGAAACTATGAGCAGATCCCTGTAACTATTTCTGTACTGATGTAAGCGGTGGTACCCATTTCCTTTCTTCTTCAGCTAGAGAGTGAGCAGAGAATTACTGAGAAAAGTTTTCCAGAAAAAATGATTTTTTTATTGTAAAATATTCTTAACATAAAATTTACCATTTAAACCATTTTTAGGGTAACAGTTTAATGGCATTAAGTACCTCCACCTTCTTTTAAGCATCACCACATAGATCTCTAGCACTTTTCATCTTCTCAGACTAAAACTATTTGTTAGATGTTAATACTCCACCCAAGCCTTTGCAACCATCATTCTTTTTTCTCTATGTGTTTGATTGTTCTGTGAAATCATGCAGTATTTGTTATTTTGTGTTAAGCTCATTTCACATCAGCATGATGTCAGTATAGCTCATTTCACTTTAGCATGTCAAGACTCATCTATATTGTAGCATCTGTCAGAATTTCCTTACTTTTAAAAGTTCTCTAAGCACATAACAAAATTTGCCATCATAACTTTTAAGTGTACAATTTAGTAGTATCAAATATATTCATATTGTTTTAAAACAAGTCTATAGAACTTGTTCATCTTGCAAATCTGAAACTTCATACCTGTTAAATAACAATTCCACCTTTCCTTCTGCCCTCAGCCCCTGCTTACCACAATTCTACTTTTTGAATCTGACTATGTAAATAACACCCATAAGTGGAATCATACAGTATTTGTCTTTTTGTGACTATCTTGTTTGATTAGCATAATGTCTTCAGATTTCATCTATGTAGTGGCATGTGACAGGATTTCCTTCCCTTTTTAGATTGAATGATATTCTACTATGTATAGATATCACATTTTGCTTCTTCATTTATCCTCTGATAGACATTTGGCTTGCTTCTGCCTCTTGGCTGTTTTGAAAAATGCTTCTATGAACATTAAGAGTACAAGTATATTTTCAAGAACTTGTTTTCAGTGCTTTTAAGTGTGTAGCCCAAAGTGGAATTACTGTATCACGTGGTAAATCTATGTTTAGTTTTCTGAGGAACTGCCATGCTAGAGAAAGGGAATTTAAAAACCTGTTCATAAAATCCTGGGCAGACCTTTGTATAACCTATGCATGAAACCACACAAACACAACACAGCAGAAGGTTTGAGAATTGATTGGAACACTATCTGTGTTGTAGACTGATTTCTGCAGAGCCTTTGAAAACTAAGTTGGCATTAAAACCGTATCTTACAAATGTGGTCCAGGACATGTTTTCTGAACCTAGACATACTGAATCTCTGTTAAAATAGATTTTAATGAGATTTCAAATCTCCAAATACTCAAAATGCTTAGGGTACAACCCAGAGTTTTCCATACCAAGATCTAGAAAAAACTCAGCTTCAGTGAGAAAAGGTAATCAATATATGTCAACAGCAGGAGAAACAGATGTTGAAATTATTTCTAAGAATTTTAAAGCAGCTATCATAAAATGTCTCCAACAAACAATTATGAACACTTGTTAATTGAAAAAGTAGAAGGTGTTAGCAGAGAAAGAGAAGTAAAGAAGAATCACATGGAAATGAAAAATTCTTTAGACAAAAGACAATGATGTTGCAATGACAACACACTCCAGTGTTCTTGGCTGGAGAATCCCAGGGATGGGGGAGCCTGGCGGGCTGCCATCTATGGGGTCGCACAGAGTCAGACACGACTGAAGTGACTTAGCAGCATATATCAAATCATGCTGTACACGTAAAAATAAGACAATGCTATGTCACTTATAGCTCAATAAAACAAGGGTAAGGAAAACAACTTGGAACATGAGGAATTAAAAAAAGCAAAGGAAAGGGTAAAAAATACATAGGTGGGAACTGCTCTGGTGGTCCAGTGGTTAAGGAGACACTTGCCACTGCAGGGGACACAGTTCGATCCCTGGTCTGGGAAGATCACAGAAACTGTGGATAACTAAGCCTGTGCACCACAGCTGTTGAGCTTGCACGCTACAACTAATGAGCTATACATGCCTAGAGCTTGTGCTCTGGAACAACAGAATCCACCACAATGAGAAGCACGCCCACCACAAAGAAAAGTAAGTCCACTCCTGAAACTAGAGAAAGCCCGTGTGCAGCAACTGAGGCCCAGCCTAGCCAGAAATAATAAATGTATTTTAAAAAGGTAAATATTAATAGGTGATTCTTCTATTCCAGAGTTTAAAAATTGTGTTCGGTGGTTAAAGACAAAAGTGATAATATTGTTTGATATATGGGTCTCAATCTATTTTTAGATATTTAAGACATGTATATCATAATGGAAGGAGGTTGGGTAAAGGGACCTAAAAAGTATTCAGTTTTCTACACAATACTTGAAGTGGTAGACGGTTGACACTAGTAGAATGTGATCTATGGGACGTATTTGGAATCTTCGGGGAAACCACAAAATTATACAGAGATACACAGTTGACCCTTGAACAACAGGAGATTGAAGTGCCCTTCAGTTTATTTCATTCACTCAGTCATGTCCAACTCTTTGGAACCCATGGACTGCAGCACGCCAGGATTCCCTGTCCATTACCAACTCCAGGAACTTAAACTCATGTCCATCAAATCCATCTTTTTTTTTTTTTTTTGTCTTTTAAAATTTTTATTTTAACTTTAGTTTACTTTACATTACTGTATTGGTTTTGCCAAACATTGACATGAATTCACCACGAGTGTACAAGCGTTCCCAAACATGAATCCCCTCCCACCTCCCACCCCATGCCATCCCTCTGGGTCCTCTCCTTGCACCAGTCCCAAGCATCCTGCATTCTGCATCTGACATCAACTGGCGATTCGTTTCTTACTTGATAGTATACATGTTGCAATGCCATTCTCCCATCTCATCCCACCCTCTCCCTCTCTCTCTCCCCCAGAGTCCAACAGTTCACTCTATAGATCTGAGTCTCTTTTGTTGTCTCGCATACAGGGTCATCATCCCCATCTTTCTAAATTCCATATATATG
>SJYQ01001224.1:184935-289311 GCA_006410935.1 Redunca redunca
TGGGCACCCTTGTCTTGTTCCTGACTTTAGGGGAAATGCTTTCAATTTTTCACCATTGAGGATAATGTTTGCTGTGGGTTTTTCATATATAGCTTTTATTATGTTGAGGTATGTTCCTTCTATTCCTGCTTTCTGGAGTGTTTTTATCATAAATGGATGTTGAATTTTGTCAAAGGCCTTCTCTGCATCTATTGAGATAATCATATGGCTTTTATTTTTCAATTTGTTAATGTGGTGAATCACATTGATTGATTTGCGGATATTGAAGAATCCTTGCATCCCTGGGATAAAGCCCACTTGATCATGGTGTATGATCTTTTTAATGTGCTGTTGGATTCTGATTGCTAGAATTTTGTTGAGGACATCAAATCCATCTTATCCTCTGTTGTCCCCTTCTCCTCCTGCCTCCAGTCTTTCTCAGCATCAGGGTCTTTTCCAGTGAGTCAGTTCTTCCCATCAGGTGACCAAAGTATTGGAGTTCCAGCTTCAGCATCAGTCTTTCCAATGAATATTCAGGACTGAGTTCCTTTAGGATTGACAGGTTTGATCTCCTTGCAGTCCAAGGAACTCTCAAGAGTCTTCTACAGCACCACAGTTCAAAAGCATAGGTTCCTTAGTGGTCAACTTTCTTTATGGTCCAACTCTTACATTCATAGATGGCTACTGGAAAAACCATAGCTTTGACTAGATGGACCTTTGTCAGCAAAGTGATGTCTCTGATTTTTAATATGCTGTCTAGGTTTGTCACAGCTTTTATTCCAAGGAGCAAGCATATTTTAATTTCCTGGCTTCAGTCACATTCCACAGTGATTTTAAGCCCAAGAAAATAGTCTCTCACTGTTTCCATTGTTTCCCCATCTATTTGCCATGGAGTGATGGGACCAGATGCCAAGATCTTTGTTTTTTGAATGTTGAGTTTTAAGCCAACTTTTTCACTCTCCTCTTCCACTTTCATCAAGAGGCTCTTTAGTTCTTTGCTTTCTGCCATAGGGATGATGTCATATGCATATCTGAGATTATTGATATTTCTCCTGGCAGTCTTGATTCTAGCTTGTGTTTCATCCAGCTTGGCATTTCACATGATGTACTCTGCATATAAGTTAAATAATCAGGGTGATAATATGTAGCCTTCATATAGTCCTTCCTCAACTTGTAACCAGTTTGCTCTTCCATGTCTGGTTCTAACTTGCTTCTTGACCTGCTTACAGATTTCTCAGCAGGCAGGTACAAAATGAAGCAGGGCCAAAGCTAACAGAGCTTTGCCAAGAGAATGCACTGGTCATAGCAAACACCCTCTTCCAACAACACAAGAGATGACTCCCCAGATGGACATCACCAGATTGTCAATATTGAAGTCAGATTGATTATATTCTTTGCAGCCAAAGATGGAGAAGCTCTATACAGTCAGCAAAAGAAAGACTTGGAGCTGACTGTAGCTCAGATCATGAATTCCTTATTGCAGAATTCAGACTTAAATTGAAGAGAGTATGGAAAACCAGTAGACCATTCAGGGATGACCTAAATCAAATCACTCATGATTATACAGTGGAATTGACAAATAGGTTCAAGGGATTAGATCTGACAGAGTGCCTGAAGAACTATGGATGGAGGTTCATGACATTGCACAGGAGGAACTGATCAAGATCATCCCCAAGAAAAAGAAATGGAAAAAGGGAAAATGATAGTCTGAGGAAGCCTTACAAATAGCTGAGAAAAGAAGAGAAGCTAAAGGCAAAGGAGAAAAGGAAAGATATACCCATTTAAATGCAGAGTTCCAAAGAATAGCAAGGAAAGATAAGAAAGCCTTCCTCAGTGATCAATGCAAAGAAATAGAGGAAACAACAGAATGGGAAAGATGAGAGACCTCTTCAAGAAAGTTAGAGATACCAAGGGAAATTTTCATGCAAAGATAGGAACACTAAAGGACAGAAATGGTATGGACTTACCAGAAGCAAAAGTTATTAAGAAAAGGTGGCAAGAATATACAGAAGAACTAAACAGAAAACATCTTCATGACCCAGATAAGCATGAGGATATGGTCACTCGCCTATAGCCAGACATCCTGGAATGCGAAGTCAAGTGGGCCTTAGGAAACATCACTATGAACAAAGCTAGTGGAGGTGATGGAATTCCAGTTGAGCTATTTCAACCTAAAAGATGATGCTGTTGAAGTGCTGCACTCAATATGCCGGCAAATTGGGAAAACTCAGCAGTGGCCATAGGAATGGTAAGAGTCAGTTTTCGTTACATTCCCAAGGAAAGGCAATGGCAAAGAATGTTCAAACTACTGCACAGTTGCACTCATCTCACGCGCTAGCAAAGTAATGCTCAAAATTCTCCAAGCGAGGCTTCAACAGTGCCTGAACCGAGAACTACCAGATGAACAAGCTGGACTTAGGAAAGTCAGAGGAACCAGAGATCAAATTGCCAACATCCGTTGGTTCATTGAAAAAGCAAGGGAGTTCCAGAAAAACTACTTCTACTTTATTAACTATGCCAAAACCTTTGACTGTGTGGATCATAACAAGCTGTGGAAAATACTTAAAGAGATGGGAATACCAGGCCACCTTACCTGCCTCTTGAGGAATCTGTATGCAAGTCAAGAAGCAGCAGTTAGAACTGGACATGGAACAACAGACTGGTTCCAAATAGGTAAAGGAGTAAATGGAGGCTGTATATTGTCACCCTGCTCATTTAACTTATATGCAGAGTACATCATGCAAAATGCTGAGCTGGATGAGGCACCAGCTGGAATCAAGATTGCCAGGAAAGATAACAGTAACCTCAGATACACAGATGACACCACCCTTATGGCAGAAAGCAAAGAAGAACTAAAGAGCCTCTTGATGAAAGTGAAAGAAGACAGTGAAAAAGTTGGCTTTAAACTCAACATTCATATTTTGATTTTTTTTGGTTTCTTCTGTGATTTGTTTGTTATAATCAGCAGCGTGTTGTTCAGCCTCCATATGTTGGAAGTTTTAATAGTTTTTCTCCTGTAGTTTAGATCTAATCTTACTGCATTGTGTTCAGAAAAGATGCTTGGAATGATTTCAATTTTTTGAATTTAGCAAGGCTAGATTTATGGCCCAGGATGTAATCTATCCTGGAAAAGGTTCTGTGTGTGCTTGAGAAAAAGGTGAGTGAAATGTCCTATAGATATCAGAAATGAATGAAAATGAAAACACAATAATCCAAAACCTGTCAGTTCAGTTTAGTTCAGTTCAGTCGCTCAGTCATGTCAGACTCTTTGCGACCCCATCAATCGCAGCACGCCAGGCCTCCCTGTCCATCACCAACTCCAGGAGATCACTCAGACTCATGTCCATCGAGTCCGTGATGCCATCCAGCCATCTCATCCTCGGTCGTCCCCTTCTCCTCCTGCCTCCAATCCCTCCCAGCAGCAAAGTCTTTTCCAATGAGTCAACTCTTCGCATGAGGTGGCCAAACTACTGGAGTTTCAGCTTTAACATCATTCCTTCCAAAGAAATCCCAGGGTTGATCTCCTTCAGAATGGACTGGTTGGGTCTACGTGCATTCCAAGGGACTCTCAAGAGTCTTCTCCAACACCACAGTTCAAAAGCATCGATTCTTCGGCGCTCAGCCTTCTTCACAGTCCAACTCTCACATCCATACATGACTACTGGAAAAACCATGGCCTTGACTAGATGGACCTTAGTCGGCAAAGTAATGTCTCTGCTTTTGAATATGCTATCTAAGTTGGTCGTAAGTGTCTTTTAATTTCATGGCTGCAGTCACCATCTGCAGTGATTTTGGATCCCCCCAAAATCAAATCTGACACTGTTTCCACTGTTTCCCCATCTATTTCCCATGAGTGATGGGACCAGATGCCATGATCTTTGTTTTCTGAATGTTGAGCTTTAAGCCAACTTTTTCACTCTCCTCTTTTACTTTCATCAGGAGGCTTTTTAGTTCCTCTTCACTTTCTGCCATAAGGGTGGTATCATCTGCATATATGAGGTTATTGATATTTCTCCTGGCAATCTTGATTCCAGCTTGTGTTTCTTCCAGCGCAGCATTTCTCATGATGTACTCTGCATAGAAGTTAAATAAGCATGGTGACAATATACAGCCTTGATGTACTCCTTTTTCTATTTGGAACAGTGGGGCACCATGAAAACAGTGCTCAGGGGAAGGTTCCTAGAAATAAAGGCATACCTCAAGAAACATGAAAAAATTCAAATAAATAACCTACCTCTAAACCTAAAGCAACTAGAAAAGGAAGAAATCAAGTACCCCAGGGTTAGTAGAAGGAAAGAAATCTTAAAAATTAGGGCAGAAATAAATGCAAAAGAAACAAAAGAGACTTTAGCAAAAATCAACAAAGCCAAAAAACTGGTTCTTTGTGAGAATAAATAAAATTGACAAACCATTAGCCAGACTCATTAAGAAACAAAGGGAGAAAAATCAAATCAATAAAATTATAAATGAAAATGGAGAGATCACAACAGCCAACACAGAAATACAAAGGATCATAAGAGACTACTATCAGCAATTATATGCCAATAAATTGGACAATGTGGAAAAAATGGACAAATTCTTAGAAAAGTACAACTTTCAAAAACTGAACCAGGAAGAAATAGAAAATCTTAGCAAACCTATCACAAGCATGGAAATTGAAACCGTAATCAGAGATCTTCCAGCAAACAAAAGCCCAGGTCCAGACAGCTTCACAGCTGAATTCTACCAAAAATCTCGAGAAGAGCTAACACCTATCCTACTGAAACTCTTCCAGAAAATTGCAGAGGAAGGTAAACTTCCAAACTCAATTCTATGAAGCCACCACCACCCTAATACCAAAACCTGACAAAGATGCCACAAAAAAAGAAAACTAGAGACCAAAATCATTGATGAACATAGATGCAAAAATTCTTAACAAAATCCAACAACACATTAAAAAAATCATACATGATGACCAAGTGGGCTTTATCCCAGGATGCAAGGATTCTTGAATATCTGCAAATCAATCAATGCAATACACTACATTAACAAATTGAAAAATAAAAGCCATATGATTATCTCAATAGACGCAGAGAAAGCCTTTGAAAAAATTCAACATCCATTTATGATAAAAACTCTGCAGAAAGCAAGAATAGAAGGAACATATCTCAACATAATAAAAGCTATATAAAATTCTCCAAGCCAGGCTTCAGCAATACGTGAACCATGAACTTCCTGATGTTCAAGCTGGTTTTCGAAAAGGCAGAGGAACCAGAGATCAAATTGCCAACATCCGCTGAATCATGGAAAGAGCAAGAGAGTTCCAGAGAAACATCTATTTCTGCTTTATTGACTATGCCAAAGCCTTTGACTGTGTGGATCATGATAAACTGTGGAAAATTCTGAGAGAGATGGGAATACCAGACCACCTAACCTGCTTCTTGAGAAATCTGTATGGGGACCAGGAAGCAACAGTTAGAACTGGACATGGAACAACAGACTGGTTCCAAATAGGAAAAGGAGTGTGTCAAGGCTGTATATTGTCACCCTGCTTATTTAACTTCTATGCAGAGTACATCATGAGAAACGCTGGACTGGAAGAAATATAGTTGGAATCAAGATTGCCAGGAGAAATATCAATAACCTCAGATATGCAGATGACACCATCCTTATGGCAGAAGGTGAAGAGGAACTAAAAAGCCTCTTGATGAAAGTGAAAGAGGAGAGTGAAAAAGCTGGCTTAAAGCTCAACATTCAGAAAACGAAGATCATGGCATCCGGTCCCATCACTTCATGGGAAATAGATGGGGAAACAGTGGAAACAGTGTCAGACTTGATTTTGGGAGGCTCCAAAATCACTGCAGATGGTGATTGCAGCCATGAAATTAAAAGATGCTTAATCCTTGGAAGAAAAGTTATGACCAACCTAGATAGCATATTGAAAAGCAGAGACATTACTTTGCCAACTAAGGTCCGTCTAGTCAAGGCTATGGTTTTTCCAGTAGTCATGTATGGATGTGAGAGTTGGACTGTGAAGAAGGCTGAGCGCCAAAGAATTGATGCTTTTGAACTGTGGTGTTGGAGAAGACTCTTGAGAGTCCCTTGGACTGCAGGGAGATCCAACCAGTCCATTCTGAAGGAGATCAGCCCTGGGATTTCTTGGAGGGAATGATGTTAAAGCTGAAACTCCAGTAGTTTGGCCACCTCATGCGAAGAGTTGACTCATTGGAAAAGACTTTGCTGCCGGGAGGGATTGGGGGCAGGAGGAGAAGGGGACGACCGAGGATGAGATGGCTGGATGGCATCACGGACTCGATGGACACAAGTCTGAGTGAACTCTGGGAGTTGGTGATGGACAGGGAGGCCTGGGGTGCTGCAATTGATGGGGTCGCAAAGAGTCTGACATGACTGAGCGACTGAACTGAACTGAACTGAAAGACAAACCCATAGCAAACATTATCCGCAATGGTGAAAAATTGAAAGCATTTCCCCTAAAGTCAGGAATAAGACAAGACTGCCCATTCTCACGATTACTATTCAACATAGTTTTGGAAGTTTTGGCCACAGCAATCAGAGCAGAAAAAGAAATAAAAGGTATCCAGATTGGAAAAGAAGAAGTAAAACTCTGTTTGCAAATGACATGATCCTCCACATAGAAAACCCTGAAGACTCCACTACAAAATGACTAGAACTAATTAATGAATGTAGTAAAGTTGCAGGATATAAAGTCAACACACAGAAATCTCTTGCACTCCTATACACTAATAATGAGAAAACAGAAAGAGAAATTAAGGAAAAAATTCCATTCACCATTGCAATGAAAGAATAAAATACTTAGGAATATACCTACCCAAAGAAACAAAAGACCTATATATAGAAAATTATAAAACACTGGTGAAAGAAATCAAAGAGGATACAAACAGATGGAGAAATATATCGTGTTCATGGATTGGAAGAATCAATATAGTGAAAATGAGTATACTACCCAAAGCAATGTATAGATTCAATGCAATTCCTATCAAGCTACCAGCGGTAGTTTTCACAGAGCTAGAACAAATAATTTCACAATTTGTATGGAAATAGAAAAAAACCTTGAATAGCCAAAGCAATCTTGAGAAAGAAGAATGGAACTGGAGGAATCAACCCGCCTGACTTCAGGCTCTACTACAAAGCCACAGTCATCAAGACAGTATGGTACTGGCACAAAGAGAGAAATATAGATCAATGGAACAAAATAGAAAGCCCAGAGATAAATCCATGCACCTATGGACACCTTATCTTTGACAAAGGAGGCAAGAATATACAATGGAAAAAAGACAACCTCTTTAACAAGTGGTGCTGGGAAAACTAGTCAACCACTCATTAAAGAATGAAACTAGAACACTTTCTAACACCATACACAAAAATAAACTCAAAATGGATTAAAGATCTAAACGTAAGACCAGAAACTATTAAACTCCTAGAGGAAGACATAGGCAAAACACTCTCAGACATAAACCACAGTAGGATCCTCTATGACCCACCTCCCGGAATATTGGAAATAAAAGGAAAAATAAACAAATGGGACCTAATTAAACTTAAAAGCTTCTGCACAACAAAGGTAACTATAAGCAAGGTGAAACGACAGCCTTCAGAATGGGAGAAAATAATAGCAAATGAAGCAACGGACAAAGAATTAATCTCAAAAATATACAAGCAATACAGCTCAATTCCAGAAAAATAAACGACCCAATCAAAAAGTGGGCAGAAGAACTAAACAGACATTTCTCCAAAGAAGATGTACAGATGGCTAACAAACACACGAAAAGATGCTCAACATCACTCATTATCAGAGAAATGCAAATCAAAACCACAATGAGGTACCATTTCACACCAGTCGGAATGGCTGCTATCCAAAAGTCTACAAGCAATAAATGCTGGAGAGGGTGTGGAGAAAAGGGAACCCTCTTACACTGTTGGTGGGAATGCAAATTAGTACAGCCCCTATGGAGAACAGTGTGGAAATTCCTTAAAAAACTGGAAATAGAACTGCCATATGATCCAGCAATCCCACTGCTGGGCATACACACCGAGGAAACCAGAATTGAAAGAGACACATGTACCCCAATGTTCATCACAGCACTGTTTATAATAGCCAGGACATGGAAGCAACCTAGATGTCCATCAGCAGACGAATGGAAAAGAAAGCTGTGGTATATATACACAATGGAGTATTACTCAGCCATTAAAAAAAACACATTTGAATCAGTTCTAATGAGGTGGATGAAACTGGAGCCGATATACAGAGTGAAGTAAGCCAGAAAGAAAAACACCAATACAGTATACTAATGCATATATATGGAATTTAGAAAGATGGTAACCATAACCCTGTATGCGAGACAGCAAAAGAAACAGAGATGTATAGAACAGTCTTTTGGACTCTGTGGGAGAGAGCAAGGGTGGAATGGTTTGGGAGAATGGCATTGAAACATGTATATTATCATATGTGAAACCAATCGCCAGTCCAGGTTCAATGCATGATACAGGGTGTTCTGGGCTGGTGCACTGGGATGACACAGAGGGATGGGATGACACAGAGGGATGGGATGGGGAGGGAGGTGGGAGGGGGCTTTAGGATTGGTAACACATGTACAACTGTGGCAGATTCATGTCATGTATGGCAAAACCAATATACTATTGTAAAGTAATTAGCCATCAATTATAATAAATTTGTATTAAAGAAAAAAAACCAGCATTCAGAAGACTAAGGTTCTGGCATCCAGTTCCATCACTTCATGGCAAATAGATAGGGAAATAATGGTACCTGTGACTAACTTTAGTTTTGGAGGTTCCAAAATCACTGCAGATGGTGACTGCTGCCATGAAATTAAGAAGATGCTTGCTTCTTGGAAGAAAAACTATGACCATGCTAGAGAGCATATTAAAAAGCAGAAACATTAGTTTGCCTACAAAGGTCTGTCTAGTCAAAGCTATGGTTTTTCCAGTAGTCATGTATGGATATGAGAGTTGTACTATAAAGAAAGCTGAGTGCCAAAGTATTGACGTTTTTGAACCGTGGTGTTGGAGAAGACTCTTGAGAGTCCCTTGGACTGCAAGGAGATCCAACCAGTGCATCCTAAAGGAAATCAGTCCTGAATATTCATTGGAAGGACTGATGCTGAAGCTTAAACTCTAATACTTTGGTCACCTGATGTGAAGAACTGACTCACTGAAAAAGACCCTGATCCTGGGAAAGACTGAAGGCAGGAGGAGAAGGGGCAACAGAGGATGAGATGATTGGATGGCCTTACCAATTGGATGGAAATGACTTTTAAGTTCATTCCAGGAGTTTGTGATATACAGGGAGTCCTGTCATGCTGCAGTCCATGGGTTTGCAAAGAGTTGGACAGGACTGAGCGACTGAACTGAACTTGTTCGTGTGGCCCCAGGGAGCACAGGGCCTTACCTCATCCCTACCCTACTTACTTACTCTCAAGCCATATCTTTTTCTTCATTCTAACAATCCCTGGATAGGGAAGCTACACTTTCACCATAAATAATATGACATTTACAAAGCCCAAAAAGAGATCCCTAGGGCAGAAAAATACTGATATCATGTGAATTATTGGCACTTAGTCCTTTGTTGTGATATGGGAGGGAGTAAGGAACCTTAGTTAGACTTTGGACCTTGATGGGCTTTCTGAGAACCCTGTCTGCCAAGTTGACTGTATTCTGCCAATTCTCCCATTTTCCCTTTCTCCCCATGCCTACAGTTTTGATGGGGTGCCTTTTCTCATGCATGACTATGACTTGACAAGAACAACGAATATAAAGGAGGTCCTGCCAAATGCCTCCAGTAGACACCCTTCCTTGTTTCAATGGAGTTTCCTGAAGACTCTGAATGCAGGCAAATGGTTTTCAGATGCATGGGTAAGATGCATTTCCCAGGTCAGAAAACTGAATCCTTTTATTATACATGGTCACACACTCTCCTAGAAATATATACACCGTGTACAGTATAATTTTGATGCCCATGTGAGGTGGGACTACCTGAGAGAATTGGAGAAGTTCATGCAAAGGTATCATTTGATCTGAAAGAAGATTATTGCTGAGGGGAACCATGGGCAATAATGGTGGTTTGTTTCATATAACAACAGACTGGAGCAAGAAGGTATGTAGTGTGTGTGTGTGTGTTTATGAAAGAGGAAAGGAAAGGTGAAGGGAAGGAGAGAGAGACAAAGGAGAGGTACAGAGGAGATTGGATATAAACTGGGGAAAGAATCAGAAAAAGTTATGAAGAGAATATCAGTTCAATTCAGTTGCTCAGTCGTGTCCAACTCTTTGTGACCCCATGAATCACAGCATGCCAGGCCTTGCTGTCCATCAGCATCTCCCGGAATTCACTCAGATTCATGTCCATTGAGTCATTGATGCCATCCAGCCATCTCATCCACTGTCATCCCCCTTTCCTCCTGCCCCCAATCCCTCCCAGCATCAGAGTCTTTTCCAATGAGTCAGCTCTTCGCATGAGGTGGCCAAAGTACTGGAGCTTCAGCTTTAGTATCATTCCTTCCAAAGAACACCCAGGACTGATCTTTAGAATGGACTGGTTGGATCTCCTTGCAGTCTAAGGGACTCTCAAGAGTCTTCTCCAACACCACAGTTCAAACGCATCAATTCTTCGGTGCTCAGCTTTCTTCACAGTCCAACTCTCACATCCATACATGACCACTGGAAAAACCATAGCCTTGACTAGACGGACCTTTGTTGGCAAAGTAATGTCTCTATTTTGAATATGCTGTCTAGGTTAGTCATAACTTTTCTTCCAAGGAGTAAGTGTCTTTTAATTTCTTGGCTGCAATCACCATCTGCAGTGATTTTGGAGCCCAGAAAGATAAAGTCTGACACTGTTTCCACTGTTTCCCCATCTATTTCACATGAAGTGTTGGGACCAGAAGCTATGATCTTCAATTTCTGAATGTTGAGCTTTAAGCCAGCTTTTTCACTCTCCTCTTTCAATTGCATCAAGAGGCTTTTTAGTTCCTTTTCACTTTCTGCCATAAGGGTGGTGTCATCTGCATATCTGAGGTTATTGATATTTCTCCTGACAGTCTTGATTCCAGCTTGTGCTTCTTCCAGTCCAGCGTTTCTTAGGATGTACTCTGGATAGAAGTTAAATAAGCAGGGTGACAATATACAGCCTTGATGTACTCCTTTTCCTATTTGGAACCAGTCTGTTGTTGCATGTCCAGTTCTAACTGTTGCTTCCTGACCTGCATACAGGTTTCTCAAGAGGCAGGTCAGGTGGTCTTGTATTCCCATCTCTTTCAGAATTTTCCATAGTTTATTGTGATCCACACAGTCAAAGGCTTTGGCATAGTCAATAAGGAAGAAATAGATTTTTTCTGAAACTCTGTTGCTTTTTAGATGATACAGTAGATGTTGGAATTTGATATCTGGTTCCTCTGCCTTTTCTAAAACCAGATTGAACATCTGGAAGTTCACAGTTCACATATTGCAGAAGCCTGGCTTGGAGAATTTTGAGCATTACTTTACTGGCATGTGAGATGAGTGCAATTGTGCGGTAGTTTGAGCATTCTTTGGAATTACCTTTCTTTGGGATTGGAATGAAAACTGACCTTTTCCAGTCCTGTGGCCACTGCTGAGTTTTCCAAATTTGTTGGCATATTGAGTGCAGCACTTTCACAGCAACATCTTTCGGGATTTGAAATAGCTCTACTGTAATTCCATCACCTCCACTAGCCTTGTTCATAGTGATGCTTTCTACAGCCCACTTGACTTCACATTCAGGATGTCTGGCTCTTGGTGAGTGATCATACCATTGTGATTATCTTGGTCATGAAGATTTTTTTTTTTTGTACAGTTCTTCTGTGTATTCTTGCCACCTCTTCTTAATATCTTCTGCTTCTGTTAGATCCATATCATTTCTGTCCTTTATCGAGCCCATTTTGCATGAAATGTTCCCTTGGTATCTCTGATTTTCTTGAAGAGATCTCTAGTCTTTCCCATTCTGTTCTTTTCCTCTATTTCTTTGCATTGATCACTGAGGAAGGCTTTCTTATCTCTTCTTGCTATTCTTTGGAACTCTGCTTTCAGATGCTTATATCTTTCCTTTTCTCCTTCGCTTTGCGCCTCTCTTCTTTTCACAGCTCTTTGTAAGGCCTCCTCAGACAGCCATTTTGCTTTTTTGCATTTATTTTCCATGGGGATGATCTTGATCCCTGTCTCCTGTACAATGTCACAAACCTCCATCCATAGTTCATCAGGCACTCTGTCTATCAGATCTAGCCCCTTAAATCTATTTCTCACTTCCACTGCATAATCATAAGTGATTTGATTTAGGTCATTCCTGAATGGTCTAGTGGTTTTCCCCACTTTCTTCAATTTAAGTCTGAATTTGGCAATAAGGAGTTCATGATCTGAGCCACAGTCAGCTTCTGGTCTTGTTTTTGCTGACTGTATAGAGCTTCTCCATCTTTGGCCACAGAGAATATAATCAATCTGATTTTGGTGTTGACCATCTGGTGATGTCCATGTGTAGTCTTCTCTTGTGTTGTTGGCAGAGGGTGTTTGCTATGCCTAGTACGTTCTCTTGGCAAAATTCTCTTAGCCTTTGCCCTGCTTCATTCTGTATCCAAGGCTAAATTTCCCTGTTACTCCAGGTGTTTCTTGACTTCCTACTTTTGCATTCCAGTCCCCTATAATGAAAAGGACATCTTTCTTGGGTGTTTGTTCTAAAAGGTCTTTTAAGTCTTCATAGAACTGTTCAACTTCAGCTTCTTCAACATTACTGGTTGGGGTATAGACTTGGATTACTGTGATACTGAATGGTTTGCCTTGGAAACGAACAGCGATCATTCTGTCATTTTGAGATTGCATACAAGTACTGCATTGGATATGAGGAGAATATAGCAGTGAGTAAATAAGACAGTTTAGAATTACCCTGAATATTTTAAAGTGGGTAAAAAAGTCACGCCTGTCTTTTCAAGATAGTTTAAGAAAAAACAAGTGACATTTTCCAGGTTATCATATGTTTACAGGGAATCCATACAACCTAGGTTTTACTAATCAGATATACTCATTTTGAGTCTTTGATTTTGACAACAAATATCTGAGGAGGACAGACAGCAGACATTCATATTGCTAGCACCTATGGAACAGAGCTACAATACTTGAGGGTCAGCTTGGGTAATAGCTCTCTTATTACATAATTGTGTAATTAGGAAAATAAATCTTCAGATAATTTTGTTTATGATCTAGGTAGAATGGAATTTTATTTATATTACATGTTAATCCTGAAGACTGACTTGATCTTTTTCATGTTAAAAATTGACAAGTTAAGACTTAGGTAAAGAGAGAATTATCCACCTCAAATTCATTCTGTTAACAAGTATTACTATATGGGACAGCTAAATGTTGGTTTATAATGAGTGTATCACCTCAGAATACTTATTCTCATGTGAGTATATAGCCTACAAATGCTGTTTGCATGTGTGAAATAGTGGTATCCATCTGATATACCAGGTTTCTGTGTGTGTGTAGGCTCTGTATATAAACCTCATCATACATGAATGAATAGAACATACAGACTTGAGAGGCTTCTTTAGTATGTATAATGTATATAGGCTTAGTTTGCCATATAGGAAACTCTTCTCTTGTATCTCAGCTGGTAAAGAATCCACCCACAATATGGGAGACCTGGGTTCAATCCCTGGTGCCAGGGTCCAGCCCTGGTGGATCCAGGGAAATTTGAAGGAGAGACAGAGTAGGCTAGGAAAAAACTTATTTATATAGAAATATAAAAGAAATTATGAAGAAACAGTATAATAGGAAAATTAAGTGGAGAAAAGAGGCTGAATAACTTGGTTTACGTGGAAAGCCAATAAAGTTCCAGACAAGGAGCTTGCACCATCTACGTTAGGCCACTGGCGTCTGTTTCAATATTGGAGAGTGCCCTGCCTTGGGCTCTCTCTCTTAGGGATCTTAAAAGCCAGGACAAGTAAGTAGACATGGTGAGCCTCCACGCCCCAGATGGCAATTCAGCCTGAAATTAGAGTGAAGAAGAGACACGGGGGAAACCAGTCCTTCCAATGACTGGCTCCGGCCTCTATTGTTCAGAAGTCCTTTTATACTTTTGATAAAACATGGAGATCAATGGGTAACACAAAATTATGCAGTGTTAGCAGCCCAGATTCTTATCAAAACCAGGCTTTTCTCTCTGTATACCTAGTTGTATACACAAGTCTTAGGTAATTTACATCATCTTCGAGCCAAAAGGGCCAGTTAACATTTTACAGCCTTTTTTCTGATAAGGGTTTGTCAACCAGAAGACTTATTTGTGTTGATCTTCCCAAAGTCTGGTGCCACCCTCAGAAAGCACTAAATAAAGTCACATTCTTACATAGCAAGGACACAAGAGGAGTGCAGTGATATATAACAAAGAAAAGTAATTAACTCAAAAGTCTAGTGTTACTAACATCAAAACTACTGTATATCTTTTTCCATATCCCGTTTACATTGATTAACATCCTCACAGGTGCCTAAAAGATAAAGAATATGGAGGCCTGGCGGCAATTATTGAGTCAAACAGTGAAAACCCGTCACCAATATGATTTTTAACTCTTTAGAAAAGGCTCTGTATCTTTAAGATGCTTTTAAGCTTTGTGCCTCTCGCGGTTGGGGGGCTGTAAGCAATTCACAAGCTGTAAGAGGTCCGGGGAACCTGTTAGGCAAGCTAGAGGGCTATCAGAGTGGTTTTAACGGAAACATCCCTTTCAAATGCAGAAGACTAAAGCCTTGATCTGACTTTTTCCAGAAAATATCAGAAGAACAGAGTACAAAAGCCAGCAGATTTTTAGTTTTTGGGGTACATGCCTGGGAAATACCAGGGGGAACCTCTGAAGCCTAATCACGTCCTTGCATTTTGTCAGGTTTCCTTCCTCATGATCTTGTCACAGGCGGGATTCCTTACGCTGGCTCCCGGCACCCTGGGTTAGGAAGATTTCCTGGAGAAGGGAAAGGCTACCCTGGAGAATTCCATGGACTGTATAGACCATGGTTCACAAAGAGTCAGACATGACTGAGCGACTTTCACTAGTTTTCCATAGGTAATGTTTTAACAAACATGTATTCCAAATGAAAAGGCCGTTATTAATCTGATATGTAATGTATGGTTTGTGAAAGTCTTATTGTAAGTGATGGAATTGGAAATGTTGTTATAAAGTTTTGTTTATTTTATAGGATTAATAGTTTTATTTTAGCTTGTTTAGGTGGTAAGTTTACAGTGTTTAGTTTCTTGATTATTCTGGTTATGAAGGGTATCTGAAAGCTTGACTTCAAATATGATTATCTAGGAGGCTTTATTTTTAGGTTTCATAGTAGAGCTTTCTTTGATTCCATGTTGTGCAGGCAGGAAGTCAAGGTGGTGTTGGCACATGATTTAAAAGATTTGGATGTTTGGATAATTTTTTGTAGTAAAGAAATTGGTTTTGTTTGTGAAGGTTTTTCTGGGTGTTCTTTATTTGTTGGGTATGGTTATGGATTGATGGTGGTGGTGAGTTGATTATTATTTGTCAGTATAATTACTATTCTTGTGATTACTTGTGAAAATTAAATACCTAATCTGATCTATAATGAAATAAAAATAGATACTGAAGTTCTGGGAGTTGTCCCTAGAAGCTCAGCTGAGTTCCTATTTTTTTAGTAAAACCAACCTTTGTGTGGAACATTTTCATATCCTTTTGTGAAAGTATAAATCTCAAGATTACAGAGGAATTACTTGAGAAATTTATCTCATGCATAAAGATAATGAACTAAGTACAAGTTTTATTTAGCACATTAATATGGGAACAAACAGGATGACAAAACCCAGTCAAAAGAAAAGTGAGAAACCAACATGCAAATTTCTCAGTGCAACAAAGAAATGCTAAGAATTGCATGGCAAATTGGATACAAACCTAGTGTATTATTTCAGTTAATACACTCTGTGACAATAAAACTTAATTTTAGAGTTGTCTTGTCTATGAAAACTCATTTGCATCTCTACTAGACAAAAATCCTGTCCTCTTTTATCAGTTTTCTAGAAGTCAACATCTAACTTTACATTGTAAATCAGTTCAGTTCAGTTCAGTCGCTCAGTCATGTCCGACTCTTCGCAACCCCATGAACTGCAGCATGCCAGGCCTGCCTGTCCATCACCAACTCCCAGAGTTTACTCAGACTCATGTCCATTGAGTTGGTGATGCCATCCAACCATCTCATCCTCTGTTGTCCCCTTCTCCTCCTGCCTTCAATCTTTCCCAGCATCAGGGTCTTTTCCAATGAGTCAGTTCTTTGCATCAGGTAGCCAAAGTATTGGACACAGAAATTCAAAGAAAGGCACATTCCCATAAGAATCAGATGATCTTTAGGTGTGCTTGTTAAACAGTGTGCTACAATGACACTGGAGGGTTCAACGATGAACTTATGCTTCATTTCTGAGTTTTGAAAATTTAGGTTCCCTCTTGTGCTCATAAATAATCTCTGTAGATTATTTAGAGGAGGGTCTTATTGTGATTTTGTGTTATTTAACCTTACTAATTTGTATCCAGTGCAGTTTAAAGGATCAGTTAATACACATAAGGTTTATTGTTGTATAATCAGCAAATCTTGATTCAGATTGTGTTAAATAACTATTAAGCTTAATAAATGAGGTTCTGTCTAGAGCATGTATAGGGAATCTAGAATTTCATTTTAAATGGTCCCTACTGTTCCAGACTCTTATTCTTACAACAACTTGAGAAGTTCACTTGAATCAGGTTTCACATATATACCTAAAAATATGGGCAACTTTCTCTCTCCTCTTCCTGGTAATCAGTGATCTTTCTTCCTACTGTAATGCTGGGATAGAGTACAACAAGGGACACCAAACTGTTTGCCTAGGAAAGCTGTAGGCTTTGATTCCAAATAGCAATTATGCACGTGTCCTTAGTGGGGACTGGTGGCTTGTTCTTTCAGACTGAATGACATGTATCCTCAAATATGATCCTTCAGTTATGACCTTGATGACACAATCAATTTTTCCAATTGTGTCTAACTGGGAATTTCCAACTCCCAGTGTAAAGGAGTATGTATTTTCAACTTTTGCAAAAGACTGCATTGCCATGAAACATAGTGGCTCAGTAAAAACAAATTTTACCTGAATTCAGAGGGGTGGTGAGAACAGGTTATTAAATAAAAGAATGTTTTGCACAAGTGTAACAGAAAAAAATGTCAAAGGAAAATGAGTTTTCTCATACACCCATGAGGAAGTAGACTGTTTAAAAGAGTTCAGTCGCTCAGTCGTGTCCGACTCTTTGCGACCTCATGAATCGCAGCACGTCAGGCCTCCCTGTTCATCACCATCTCCCAGAGTTCACTCAGACTCACGTCCACTGAGTCAGTGATGCCATCCAGATATCTCATCCTGGGTCGTCCCCTTCTCCGCCTGCCCCCAATCCCTCCCAGCATCAGAGTCTTTTCTAATGAGTTAACCCTTCTCATGAGGTGGCCAAAGTACTGGAGTTTCAGCTTTAGCATCATTCCTTCCAAAGAAATCCCAGGGCTGATCTCCTTCAGAATGGACTGGTTGGATCTCCCTGCAGTCCAAGGGACTCTCAAGAGTCTTCTCCAACACCACAGTTCAAAAGCATCAATTCTTTGGTGCTCAGCCTTCTTCACAGTCCAACTCTCACATCCATACATGACCACAGGAAAAACCATAGCCTTGACTAGACGGACCTTAGTCAGCAAAGTAATGTCTCTGCTTTTGAATATGCTATCTAGGTTGGTCATAACTTTTCTTCCAAGGAGCAAGCATCTTTTAATTTCATGACTGCAATCACCATCTGCAGCGATTTTGGAGCCCCCCCAGATCAAGTCTGACCCTGTTTCCACTGTTTCCCCATCTATTTCCCATGAAGTGATGGGACCGGATGCCATGATCTTCGTTTTCTGAATGTTGAGCTTTAAGCCAACTTTTTCGCTCTCCTCTTTCACTTTCATCAAGAGGCTTTTTAGTTCCTCTTCACTTTCTGCCATAAGGGTGTTGTCATTTGCATAANCATCTGCATATCTGAGGTGATTGATATTTCTCCCGGCAATCTTGACTCCAGCTTGTGTTTCTTCCAGTCCAGCGTTTCTCATGATGTACTCTGCATAGAAGTTAAATAAGCAGGGTGACAGTATACAGCCTTGACATACTCCTTTTCCTATTTGGAACCAGTCTGTTGTTGCATGTCCAGTTCTAACTGTTGCTTTCTGATCTGCATATAGGTTTCTCAGGAGGCAGGTCAGGTGGTCTGGTATTCCCATCTCTCTCAGAATTTTCCACAGTTTATTGTGATCCACACAGTCAAAGGCTTTGGCATAGTCAATAAAGCAGAAATAGATGTTTTTCTGGAACTCTCTTGCTTTTCCCATGATCCAGCGGATCTTGGCAATTTGAACTCTGGTTCCTCTGTCTTTTCTAAAACCAGCCTGAACATCAGGGAGTTCAGCCTGCTGGGCTGAGGTGCCTGAGGCAAGAGACCCACTCTCCCTGGTTTCTTCTGGGCTCCCCGTGGATATCCCAGTTTCCTCTCTCCTTCTCCCTTAAGCTGCTGGCATCCCTGTGCCATACTTCTCTGGGCCAGTCACAGGTGTCACAGTCTATCCCACGTTGAAGGTCAGGAACTGCGGTGGTAAGGAAATACCCCTCGTCCAAGGTAAGGAGCATCAGCTGTGCTTTGCTGGAGCAGCCGTGAAGAGATACCCCACGCCCAAGGTAAGAGAAACCCAAGTAAGATGGTAGGTGTTGCAAGAGGGCATCAGAGGGCAGACATACTGAAACCATACTCACAGAAAACTAGTCAATCTAATCACACTAGGACCACAGCCTTGTCTAACTCAATGAAACCAAGCCATGCCTGTGGGGCAACCCAAGACGGGCGGGTCATGGTGGAGAGGTCTGACAGAGCGTGGTCCACTGGAGAAGGGAATGGCAAGTCACTTCAGTATTCTTGCCTTGAGAATCCCATGAACAGTATGAAAAGGCAAAATGATAGGATACCAAAAGAGGAACTCCCCAGGTCATTAGGTGCCCAATATGCTACTGGAGATCAGTGAAGAAATATCTCCAGAAAGAATGAAGGGATGGAGCCAAAGCAAAAGCAATACCCAGTTTAAAAGAGTACTAACAGGGAATCTCCACCTGGTGGTACAGTAGTTAGGACTCAGCACTTTCACTGCTGAAGGCCTGGGTTCAGTCCCTAGTCAGGGAATGAAGATCTCACAAGTCACACGATGTGGCCAAATAAGAAGAAAGGAGTACCAACAATTTCCAGAAAGAAAAGATGAATATACATGATTAGATTGCCCTCATCAGTTTGTTCAATCTGGTGTAGGTAATGTCCTACTATATCTAGGGTTATCAATGTACTTCTGGGGAGTTATCTGCTCTTCTCTAAAATTTAATCTTGGAAATTCTGACTCAGTCCCCTGATCAGTTGGACTGGTATCTAATTGAGATGGCAGTGTCAGCTTACGCTAGGAAAGCTGTTTCCACAAGTTTCTTCCTTGCATGTCAGTAGATAAGAGAGTATCTGTAAGGTCCTCTCAAACATGATTTTGAGGTTAACTTCTCCTATTTCTGTTCTGTATCATGTAGGAAAAGCCTTCAGATGAACATGGGAATAAAGCAGAAATCACATGATAATTAAAATTAATTTGATATGATAGTAAATAGCAGTGTCAGAAAGGAGAGTATAATAGTCTACTAATAGGCTATAATGCATAACTATTTTCAAAAGATTTGGTCTGTTTCTCTTTCCCTTAAGAGTAAGAACATGTTGTGACTTTTGTCTTGGTTCAGTGGTTGAGACTTCATGCTTCCAATACGGGGGACACAGGTTCGGTCCCTGGTCAAGGAACTAAGACCCTGCATTCCACTCAGCACCACCACCCACCCAAAAAGGAAGATCATATTATGGGCATTGAACAGCTCTCCTGGTATTTCCAATCTATTCTTTATTACATTAAAAAAATTGTCCATCTCTGAAATGTATTTCTATTATCATTTTACCTGCACAGTATTAACTAGGATTTTAAAAATTTCCTTTTTAACAACTCCTCCCATATTGAGGGCTTAATGCACAATGTTGAGCTATATATGAAGCATGGATATTTCTACTTCTAGCCATGACTTTTTACAGGTGCTGGTTGTATTCTCCTGCCTTAAACAACTAGAAAATTAAAACAAAGAGCTTAAATAGTCATTCTCAGATACTGGGCAACAATCAGTGCAGAACTGTGATCCATGAGAGAAGGGAATACTAGGAGAGCCTTATAATTGCCCTCGTGTTTTGCCTGGATGTACTTTCCAGGTCTTATAGCAAGAGGACCCTAAGCAAAGCATAGCTGTCTTGTGGATTTGAGGAGAAAGAGATTGGATTTTTGGGAGATCAGAGTGTCTGGAATTTTGAGGGATGAAGTTCAAAAGTGAGAAAGCTTTCCAGAGAAAGGCCTCTAGAAATCTGCATGGGACTGGCTCGAGTATGTTGTTAGTATATATGAGACACAGAAATAGGGTGAAGTTCTACAGGGCTGGTCAAAGTACTAATAGGGAGCTTTTATCTGAACCATTCTAAGAACATACGGTTATAAGAGCTGGACTGTAAAGAAGTCAGAACACCAAAGAATTGATGCCTTTGAATTATGGTGCTGGAGAAGACTCCAGCAAGATCAAACCAGTCGGTGTTAAGGGAGATCTATCCTGAATATTCACTGGAATGACTGATGCTGAAGCTGAAGCTCCAGTATATTGGTCATCTGATGCAAATAGATGACTCACTGGAAAAGTCCCTGATGTTGGGAAAGATTGAGGGCAGAAGGAAAAGAGGGTGTCAGAGGACGAGATGGCTGGATGGCATCATTGATGCAATGAACATGAACTTGAGCAAACTCTGGGAGACAGTGAGGGATAGTTCTGATGTGCTGCAGTCCATGAGGTTGCAAAGAGTCAGACACAACTAGGTGATTGAATGACAACAACAACATCATCAAGAGCTCACATCCATTGCCAACATTCATTGGATCATAGAAGAAGCTAGAGAATTCCAGAAAAGCATCTAATTCTGCTTCATTAACTATGCTAAAGCTTTTATGTGGAATAAAACAAACTGTTGAAAATTGTTAAAGAGATGGGAATATCAGACCACTTTACCTGCCTCCTGAGAAACCTGTATGCAGGTCAAGAAGCAATCGTTAGAATCGGCCATGGAACAACGGACTGGTTCCAAATTGGGAGGAGAGCACATCGAGGCTGTATATTGTCACCCTGCTTATTTAACTTACATGCAGAATCATGTGAAATGCCAGGCTGGGTGAGCATGAGCTGGAATCAAGGTTGCAGGGAGAAGCTCAATAACCTTAGATAGCAGATGATACCACCCTTATAACAGAAAGTGAAGAGGAACTGAAGAGCCTATTGATGAAAGTGAAAAGAGGAAAGTGAAAAAGCTGGCTTAAAACTCAACATTCAAAAAATGAAGATGGTGGTATCTGGTTCCATCACTTCATGGCAAACAGATGGGAAAACAATGGAAAGAGAGCAAGCATCTTTTAATTTCATGGCTGCAGTCACCGTCCACAGTGATTTTGTAGCCCAAGAAAATAAAGCCAGGCATGCTGCAGTCTATGGGGTCACAAGGAGTTGGACATGACTGAGTGACTGAACAAGAGCTCACATGTGTCTGGAAGATACTCAAGTTCTAACTAGCCGTATTAGAAGATAGGCTCTTTTGGACACATGGGAACTTCAGTAAAAACCCCAGAAAGGTCACACCATAATAACAAGCCTAAACCAGCTCTAAATTAAAGGCTATTTTAGACCCACTTAAAAATAATCCAATTGATTTGTTCATAATATAACCCCATCCCCCCCCCCCCCCCAAAAAAAAGCACTTCCCTTGTAGCTCAGTTGGTAAGAATCTGCCTGCACTGCAGGAGACCCGTGTTCAATCTCTGGGTTGGGAAGATCCCCAGTAGAAGGAAATAGCAATCCACTCCAGCATTATTGCCTGGAGAATCCCATGGACAAAGGAACCTGGCTGGATACAGTTCATGGGGTCCCAAGAGTCAGATAGCGACTAAATCACCACCACCAAACAAACAAACTAGGAGAGACAACAATACTCAGACATCTAACAGTGTAATAATTACAGTGTACAAGATCCAGTAATAAAATTACTGTGCCTACGAAGAAGGTTGAAAATGTGGCTTAAAGCCAGGGAAAAACTACACATAAAGATNTTTTCTGAATGTTGAGCTTTAAGCCAACTTTTTCACTCTCCTCTTTCACTTTCATCAAGAGGCTTTTTAGTTCCTCTTCACTTTCTGCCATAAGGGTGGTGTCATCTGCATATCTGAGGTTATTGATATTTCTCCCGGCAATCTTGATTCCAACTTGTGCTTCTTCCAGCCCAGCATTTCTCATGGTGTACTCTGCATATAAGTTAAATAAGCAGGGTGACAATATACAGCCCTGATGTACTCCTTTTCCTATTTGGAACCAGTCTATTGTTCCATGTCCAGTTCTAACTGTTGCTTCCTGACCTGCAAACAGGTTTCTCAAGAGGCAGGTTAGGTGGTCTGGTATTCCCATCTCTTTCAGAATTTTCCACAGTTTATTGTGATCCACACAGTCAAAGGCTTTGGCATAGTCAGTAAAGCAAGCATTTAATACTATACAAATACCTCTAATACCACCTTAACTGTATCATAGATTTTGATGTGTTGTATTTTAATTTTTATTTATTTTGAAATATTTTAAAATTTCCCTTCAATTTTCTTTCTTGTTATTGTTTAGTTGTAAGTCCTGTCTGACTCTTTGGGACCCATGGATAGTAAGCCGCCAGGCTCCTCTGTCCATGGAATTTCCCAGGCAAGAATACTGAAGTGAATTGCCATTTCCTTCTCCAGTTGTCTTCCCAACCCAGGGGTTGAATTTACATCTCCTGCATTGGCAGGTGAATCCTTTACTGCTGAAACACCAGGGAAGCCTGACCCATGGTTTATTTAGAAATTTTCTTTTCAAATTTCCAGATGCTTTCAGATTTTCTAGTTATCTCACTATTGATTTCTAGTTTAATGCTATTCTGGTCTGATTACATTCTTTGTATGTTTTCATATTTATTGAAGTTCATTTATTTTATGGTTCAGAATATGACCTGTTATATTGTTACAAATGCACATGAAAGGACTATGCATTCTTCCATTAAATGAGTTGTAAGATAGCAAATAAAATGTGTCAAACCATCTTCCAATTTATTCATCCCAGCCCATAACCATAAATTTATTTTCCACATATGTAACTCCACTTCAGTTTTGTAGGTAAATTCATCTGTAGGCTTTTTTTTTTTTAAACACATATAAGGAAATCCAACCAGTCCATCCTAAAGGAGATCAGTCCCGGGTGTTCATTGGTAGGACTAATTTTGAGCTGAAACTCCAATACATTGGCCACCTGATACGAAGAGCTGTCTCGTTTGAAAAGATGCTGATGCTGGGGAAGATTGAGGGCAGGAGAAGGGGACAACAGAGGATGAGATGGTTGGATGGCGTCATCGACTCAATGGACATGGGTTTGGGTGGATTCCAGGAGTTGGTAATGGACAGGGAGGCCTGGCTTGCTGCCATTCATGGGGTTACAAAGAGTCGGACATGACTGAGTGACTGAACTGAACTGAACTGAAGCAATATCATATATTTATCTTTCTCTCTCTGACTTACTTCCCTCAGTATGGCAGTCTCTGGGTCTGTCTATGTTGCTGCGCCTGGCATTATTTTGTTCTGTTTTGTAGCTGAGTAGTAGTCCATTGTATATATGTACCACATCTTCTTTATCTGTTCCTGTTGGTGGACATTTAGGTTGCTTCTGTATGCTGAATATTGTACACAGTGCTGCAATGAACACTGGGCTGATGTGTCCTTTCAGGCCATATTTTTCCCTATGTATGCCTAGGAGTTGAATTGCTGGATCATATGGTAGCTCTATTTTCATTTTTTAAGGAATCTCCATTCTGTTGTCCATAGTGGCTGTACCAGTTTACATTCCCACCAACAGTCTAGGAGGGTGCCCTTTTCTCCACATGCTCTCCAGCATTTTTTGTTTTGTGCATTTTTTGATGGCCATTCTGACCAGTGTGAAGTGATACCTCATTTAAGTTTTGGTTTGCATTTCTCCATTAATTAGTGATGTTGAGCATCTTTTCATGTGCTTTTTAACAATCCATATGTCTTTGGAGAGATGTCTGTTTAGATCTGCCACCCATTTCCTGATTGGGTTGTTTGTTCTTTGGCTATGGAACAGCATGAGCTGTTTGTATATTTTGGAGGTAAATTACGTGTTGGTTGCTTCGTTTGTAAATATTCTCTTTTTTTGAGGGTTTTCTTTTCATTTTGTTTGTGCTTTTGTTTTCCGTGCAAAACATTTAAGTTTAATTAGGTCCCTTTTGTTTATTTTTGTGTTTACTTTCATTATTCTAGGAGGTGGATCAGAAAAGATCTTGCTGGGACTTCTCTGGCAGTCCAGTGCCATTTACTTGCCCTTGTGGCTCAGCTGGTAAAGAATCTGCCTGCAATGTGGGAGACCTGGGTTTGATCCCTGGGTTGGGAAGATCCCCTGGAGAATGGAAAGGCTACCCTCCAGTATTCTGGCCTGGAGAATCCCATGGATTGTGTAGGGGTTGCAAAGAGTTGAACAGGACTGAGCGACTTTCACTTCACTTCTTCACTTCATGTTTAATAATACATGTAAATTTCTTTTTAATGATATCTTTAGAGCTGGCATAAATCATCTTGCTTTTTAAAGGTGCACATTTAGGAGCCTTTCACAGCATTACAAACTTTGGTGTTTCATCATTCAGTGTTACTCTAGAAGCCATAGTGCCTGTGGCTGAGGCTGTGGTGGAGGCTCCCAGAAATCATCTTAATTTTCTTTAGTTGGTTGGTTTTTGATAACTTTTCATGATTCATAATCTCTCATTATGTTATGTCTCTTCCTTAGCCAATATCGGCCCAAAAGTTGGTTTGGGTTTTTCCATAAGATGTTACGCAAAACCTGAACGAAGTTTTTGCCCGACCTTATATCATGGCCTAGATCAGGAGCTGACAAACTGCAGCCTACTGTCTAAATTCAGCCCAGCAGCTGTTCTGTGTGGCCTGAGAGCTGTGTATGGTCTTTGAATTTTTAAATCACTGGAGAAAATCAGAAGAATAATGTTTCATGATGTGTACAGCTCACATAAAACTCAAGTTTTTAGTGTCAGTCAATACATTTTTATTGAAACACAGCCATGCTTATTCACTTATGAATTGTCTATGGCTGTTTCTGCACTGTAATAGTTCAGTAGTTGAGACGGAGATGTGTCTCACACAAAGGAAAATAAAAATATTTGACACTTGTCTCTTGACACATAAGTTTGCTGAACCCTGGATATGGAATTGTTTACGTTTTATAGAGCTAAATTTCTCCTTAGAAGATCTGTGAATAGAATTATAAATTCAGTCTTAGAATTTCAATGTGGATTACTGCATAGACTTAAGATCTTGGTTTAAGACTTAAGAAATGGTAGGATGATCCTTCAGTAAAACCTGAAACATAACTTTCCAGGCCAATTGTTGATTTTGGTCTGATCAGGGCAGTCAGTGTTGATGATCTTCATAAGCTAGGATAAGGACACAAAGTAAATATAGAACCAGAGAGAGTACATTTGGATATAACTGGTTAATAGCTCACAGATACTGAATGAATTTATATCCTCCAACTGTCTGAGCTTGGGAATTTTTTGAAAAATAAATGATATGGGGAGGGAGGTGGGAGGGGGGTTCAGGATTGGGAACTCATGTACACCCGTGGCAGAGTCATGTCAATGTATGGCAAAACCAATACAGTATTGTAAAGTAAAATAAGATAAATAAATAAAATAAGTAAAAAAAGAAAAATAAATGAAATAGATATATTGGTTGGACTAATATGAGGTATAATCAATCCTTGTTATATTAAGTCTGCCATTATTGTTGGGTTAGATCTTCCTTAAATTCAGCACTAGGAAGATTTTAGGCAAAAGTTATCAACACAGATAATGTGAACTCTTACAGGTTTGATTCTAGTTATTCCTGCTCTTTTCCCCTCAGGAATGACCATTTATTTACTTTTTGAATCAATATACTAGTGTCCATACTGATAGTCAAATAATATTCAGTACAATTTTCTGCAACTTCTGATACTAACTTTTCTGTGGTGCTTTTATTCTGGCTATTCTTTTGCAAAGAAGATTACTAGCATAAAAATTTTAGGAAAGGGCTGAGGAGAACAAAGAGGTGTTATGACAGTGGTCTCAAAGTAAAAGTTATAGGTTCGTTCATGGAAAAGGACTTAATATTGTTAAAAATCCCCACCATTTGAGTGGTTTTAAGCACTAAGCAACCTGATTTTTTACCATAGTGGGATGAATAGTAAAGGTAGTGGCACTTGTTTCAATAAAAAGTGATATTGCTATTTATATTTTTGGCTAGTTCTCCTCAGGATTACCTGTTGAGTGGTAGTGTTTCCTTCTAAATGGAGTCATTGAGAAGATTTTGCATAATTGTCTTTTTAAAAAAATGAAGTATAATTGACTTAGAATATTATATTAGCTTCAGATGGACAACATAGTGATTTGATTATTTTTATGCTCTACAAAATGATCACAGTAAGTCTGTTTACCCTCTCACCATAAAAATTATTACAATATTATTGACTATATTCCCAATGCTTTATAACCTCCTCATTATTGTTTATTTTATAACTGGAAATTTGTACCTCTGAATCTCACCTATTTTATTCATCCTCCCTTCCCTCTGGCAACTACTAGTTTATTCTCTATGTCTGTGATGCTGTTTGATTTTGTTACGTTTGCATGTTTTGGTTTTTAGATTCCATATAAAAATCAAACTTCAAGCGTGTAGAATAGCTTGAGAAGGACAGGTGTTAACTCTTTTCTAAAAATTAGGTATAATCCACCTGTTAAACTGGCTGGCTGGAGCTGGAGTATTGTTGTTGGGAATTTCAGGTTATCAGTTTCGTTACTAGTAATTGTTTTGTTCATGCTTTCTATTTCTTCCACATTCAGTCTTGAGAGATTGTACCTTGCTAAGAATTTATCTATTTCTTATAGGTTGTCCATTTTATTGGCATATTTTCATTTGCAGTTGTTTCTTACAATCCTTTGTATTTCTGTGGTGTCAGTTGTAGCTCCTCTTTCATTTCTTATATTATTTATTTGGGCCCTTCATCACTTTTCTTAACTATTCTGGCTAAAGTTTTATGAATTTTGTTTATCTTTTCAAAGAACCAGCTTTTAGGCTTATTGATCTATTCTTTAGTTGTTTTAGTCTCCATTTTGTATATTTCTGCTTTGATCTTCATTATATCTTTTGTTGATGAACACTGGATTTTGTTTTTTCACTTTGTACTTTCCTTTAGGTGCATATTTTCAGATTTTTCTTTTTTACCTGAGGGAGACTTGTATCACTATAGACATCCCTCTTAGAACTGTCTTTTCTGCATCCAATAGAGTTTTGGATCACAGGGTGTCCATTTGTCTCCAGCTATTTTTAAAATTTTGTCTTTCTGATCTGTTGGTCACTCATTGACTGTTCAATAGCATATTATTTAGCATCCATGTGTTTGTGTTTTAAAATTAATTTTTATCAGAGTATAGTTGCTTTACTTCTACTGTATAGCAAAGTGAATCAGCGATACATATACATATATCCTCTCTTGTTTGGATTTCCTTCCTATTTGTCACTGTAGAGCACTGAATGGGGTTCCCTTAGCTATACAGTAGGTTCTCCTTAGTTATATATTTTATACATAGTAGCAATAGTGTATATATGTCAATCCCAACTTCCCAATTCATCCCACACATCGCCCTTTCCCCCTTGGTGTTGAAACATTTGTTCTCCACATCTGTATCTCTATTTCTGTTTTGCAAATAAAATAATTATACCATTTTTATATTCCACATATATGCTAATGTTCATATATGATATTTGTTTTTCTCTTTCTGACTTTACTCTCTGTGACCATCTAGATACATCCACATCTCTACAAATGACCCAATTTTGTTCCTTTTTACAGCTGAGTAATATTCCATTGTATATATGTATCCTGTCTTTATCCATTCTTCTGTTGAGCGACAGTAGAGGACCCTTGGACTGGAGAGTCTTATGTGGGGCCTAGACCCCATAATTCTGGGGAGAATATTCTGCAGTTGTGATTATCCTTCCTTTTGTGGATTGCCTCCCTGACATATGGGTCTTAACTGTATAACATCTCTAGATTCCTTTTTTATATCTGTAATTGTGGAGATGTTCTCTACTAGTTTTTTAAAAAAATTAATTTATTTTGGCTGTGCTGGATCTTCATTGCTGTGTTCTGGCTTTCTCTAGTTGCAGTGAATGGGAGCTATTTTACATGGTGGTATACACGCTTCCACTTGCCATGGCTTCTTTTGTTGCTGAGCACAGGCTTTAGGTGCACAAGCTTCTGTAGTTGCAGCACTCAGGCTTCAGTAGTTGTGGCACAGGGTCTCCTTAGTTGTGGCTTGTGGGCCCTAGAGCATGGGCTCCAGTAGTTGTGACACACAGTCTTAACTGCTCCACGGCATGTGGAACCTTCTGGACTAGGGATTGAACCCATGTCTCCTGCATTGGCAGGTGGATTTCTATCCACTGCACCACCACAGGTCTTTAGGTTGTTCTCATAGATACTTGTTCTGCCAGTGGTTGTAGTTCTGGTATGTCCATGGGAAAAGGAGAGTGGAGGGTTTTTCTACTCTGCCATACTGGCCACGACTCTAATTGTCCTGTTTCTTAACAAATTAATAAGTTGGGTCATCTAGCAGCCCTTCTACTTGTAATTTCTCTAAGCACAGACATAGAGAACTGAGAACCATTTAATACTGTTTTTTACTTGAGAAACAAGGTGTTTTGTGGAGAATTTGTCTTTATTTCTAGCTTGTTACTTACTAGAGCCTTTTTCAAATGTTCAGTCATAGGCTAGAGATAGTCTAAATTGGCTTTGTCCCATTCCAGTATATTTTTCTGAGTATTTTAAGGTGAGCCCTGATTTACGTAAGCTATTAGATTACCCATATTACTACTCAAAACTACTGGAATCTAGTTTTAAACCCTCCTGTTAATCTTGATAGTTTTTGCTATTTCAGTTTTTTTTTTTGTTGTTGTTGTTGTTGTTCAAGTTGTCCTTAAGGGAAAGGCTTCATGAATATCCTTGTATAATGGATTTCCTATTCCCTTTGCCATTTGGGGGCATTTTAGAAATTAAGCACAAATGAATTATTTAAATCTGTTTTTGATCTTTCCTGTCCAGTTTTTTCCACTGTTTTCCCCACATGAAGGTCTGGCAGTTAAGTGAATCATTTAGTCTAGAACTGGTAGAGTCTAGGGAAATATTGAGTTATGAAGCAAATTCCTATGTTTATGAGGATTAAGAAAAGACTTTATTATTGACTCAGCTCAGATCTCGATCATGGTTTAATTCAATACTGATGATCTTCCTTGTTGGTATTATGAAATATGATTCTTTCTTTCTTGAGAAAAAAAGTGAGAAAGGGCAGCTTTCTTAGGGTGTTATGGGAATGAGAAGAAATAAAGAGGGTAGAATAAAATGAAGATTAAGTTGTGTTGAGACAAAGGAAGAATACTTTAGTCTTGAGAAAATGTGAGGTAGCTACTGCTTCCTTCTGAAAGATATCCATCTATCACCAACTTTACCAACAAGTGATCTAAAATTGGCAAATAATGGTAAAAGTAGCCATCTACTAAGTTTAATATAGACTATGTATATATATATGGACTGAGGTGTAAGATAAAATGCTGCATCTTAAAAAAGCTGACAGTTCCTGCTGTGAGAAAGTTACACTGAGTAGAAGTAGAAAAGTGAGGGGACTCTTGTGAATTGTGCAGTATTCTGTGTACCAGACATTCTCCTAGACCCAGAAAATATTTTACTGTATTTAATAATCAAAATAATCGTGAGAAATACATAGATTATTCCTCCCCTTTCCCATTTTATAGTTTGAACAATAAAGACTGTGAGAATATAAATGGTTTTACCAAGGTTACAAAGCAAGAAGCATATGAAGCCAAGATTTGAATTTGGTTTAAGACATATATAAATAAGTAAGTATAGAGAATGGAATTAAAGAGGCATAAAATTAGTCATTGGAGTTTAATGCCATCAAAGTCTCTTTAGTTAAGAAATATTTCAGGATGTCTTCATGAGGAGGTAGCATTTGAACTAAGTTGTGCAAATATAGGAAAGGTTTTTAACAGGTGAATGTGGCAAGGGACGCAGATGTATGATAGAGGTGGGTTTGAATCCAATTCAATCTGAAGCTAAAGCATATTACTTTTTTTTTCATTGCCCATAACTGGAACAGTGAGAGGGAATGTGGGAAATCATTGAAACTAAAAATGAATTGTATTACCTTGAATTTTAAAAAAGTTTGAAAAGGAAGCTATGGAAAAGAATAGGAACAACCTTTAGTGCAAATACAACAGGTTCTATAATATAGATTAAATCATTGCAAATACCATCACTTCCAATGGAAATTACATTTAATTTCTCTTCTTGGCAACTCTTATCTCAGGACCAGTATTTCAGAAGTCCTGGTGGGTTGAATGGTAATGGATCAACACAGAGGTAGGGCTGGGTGTGGGGCTAAATGCAGGAGAATTGGAAAATGCTTTTGATAGGAGCCAATGTTTTCTCTGATGTACTTATTTTTAGATCAAACCATTTTTTCATATGAAACCCTTATCAGAGGCTGATAAGGAAAGAGCAAGAAATCAGAAGATTGCTAAACTAACTGATTTATTGGCAATTGCACAGAAGGAAAAAAAATTGGTGATATTTGATCTTAATGCTCCTCCTCCAAGACATCCTTCCAGATCATCGTATATCCACCTTGTAGTAAGAGTGATCCTTGACTCTAAGATTGAGCAACATCTGGTATGTCTATCTTAGTATTTATGATAGAGGTTGGGAGGTGGATTGCTTGTCCCAAGAGCATAGCACTTGAGCCTGACCTACCTTGTAGATCTTTCCTGGTATCCTTAAATAATTCTGCTCTCTATAGAAATGGGAGTTGGTTGCTTATACAGCTACATGTGGCAATCTAAGAATGACCCAGTTAAATTTACATCATTGGGGAAAACATTGAGGCTGTTTGCTGTTCCAAACCAAATGAAATGTCACCAAGGTGTTAAAACGGAATGTGTATGATTGCTACACAATGTGACCTTCACCATCACCAACATACATCTATTAGAAAGGGCTTGGGCACGGAACACTAAGGCTTTGAGGATTTGGTTTTCATTAGTAATATAGAAAGGACATCTGGTTCTTATTTGAGCAGAGATTTGTTCATCATGTTTCTGAGAACTTGCTGCATTTTGGCAGCTAATCATTCCAAGTGTCTTAAAATTTCAAAATATGGAAAAATGCTATGAGTGAAACAAGTATGTATCTCTGCAAATAGAACTATTTCTACAGATGAGTCATAATAGCATCCCCTGTTAGCAGGATATGACTCTGCTCAAAGATGATTTTTAGCATCATCAGCCAGAGGAGATGTTTATAAGTCTGACTTTTCATACACACCTACCAACTCCTCATCCACTTTGGCTAGTATGATATCACCGTGGACCCTTGGTCCCATGATGTTAACTGGGAAACCTCAGCTCCAGAACAACCTTGGTGAAAGCCTCATTATAGGAGTTCATTAAATGCTGTATGGCAGAAACCAACACAACAATCTAAAGCAATTATCTTCCAATTTAAAGTAAATTGTAAAAAAGGTCATTAGACAATATTAAGTCAGGTTGACTCTTTCACCAAAGGCTGGAATCTCTCTGCTCCCTGTAAAATGTACCCATGCTGGAATGAGTCTCCTCCCATTCTACATGGGGCTGTTTGTGTCTAGACTGCTGATTATGCACTGAAAGATGTCCTATTTCTCCTTATAGATTGCTTGGTTACCAGGTTCTGAGAGAAAGTATATCAAGAGCAAAGCTCCTGGTTTTCAGCACGTGGGCACATTTTATACCCTTCAGGAACTTGCGGATGAAAATATCACTAGGATAAATGTTGACTATAAGAGATTGTACTACAATGGATTGAGGTAACTGATCATACCTCTTTTGGTATGTATTGCCTTACTTGCACAAAATCTTCATCCCAGCCAAGGTACTTAGGTTCCTCCTCAGGATATCTGTGTGTGGTTATCTGTTTGGAATCCCCTATTTTCCTCCTCCTGCCCCTCCCATCCTCTGCCAATAAACATTTATCAATGATAGGCTCTCTTCCTGGGACAGTCTTCAGCCCCTTATCCTTGTGCTCCAATCTCTTATCACTGTTGCTCTTTTTCTTTTTATATAATGTTATCAGTGGAAGTCAGAGCTCAAAAAGTTGATTTCCTCTGCCATTACCAGATAGATTACAGTACCTTATAAATGGCTTTTTGATGCAGATATCTAGATCTCTTATAGGAATAACCCAGGGCATAATTAAATCATTATTTCAAAAAACATAAAATTGGCAGACAAATGGATAAGAAAGCTGTGGTACATATACACAGTGGAATATTACTCAACTATTAAAAAGTGCATTTGAATCAGTTCTAATAAGGTGGATGAAACTGGAGCCTATTATACAGAGTGAAGTAAGTCAGAAAGAAAAACACCAATATAGTATATTAATGCATGCATATGTAATTTAGAAAGATGGTAATGATGACCCTATATGTGAGACAGCAAGAGAGACACAGATGTAAAGAACAGACTTTTGGACTATGTAGGAGAAGGCAAGGGTGGGATGATTTGAGAGAATAGCATTGAAACATGTATATTATCATATGTGAAACAGATCGCCAGTCCAGGTTCAATGCATGAGACAGGGTTGACTGCACTGGGATGACTGTGAGGGATGGGATGGGGAGGGAGGTGGGAGGGGGGGTTCAGAATAAGGAACACATGTTCACCCTTGGTGGATTCATGTCAATGTATGGCAAAAACCACTACAATATTATAATTAGCCTCCAATTAAAAGAAATAAATTTAAAAAAATAAAAGGGAAAAAAACAAAACAGCCTAGTATGAGAATAAAGTAAAATCATTTATAAACCACATTTATAAATATATAATTAGGGACAGATTTTCTGAATTAAAAGCACCTGGGAATGAAATGGTAATTTTTTCAAATTCAACTGTATTAGTAGTCACTGCTCATGTTAATCCCTATACCCTTTCTATTTGATTTTAAAATAATTTTTCAGATAATTCCAAATGCTTTCAAGACACAGCTTCCTTGGAGATACAGATGTAGATGTACATAGGCATCAGTTAAGAGATGTAGATATCACCATAGCTGTAGTTATAGATGTATATCCAAAATCTCTTGGGGTTAGTAGGAGTTCCCATAGATACCTTTTTGTATTTAAAGCCATGAACTTGGCTGCTGGATGCACTTGTGTTACTTTTCCTGGCTCTTTGACCATAGGGGAATTGATCAAAAATATGTCATTTTTTTCTTTCAACATTAAGAAAATTATATAGTATATGTATTTCTGTCTCCTTTTACTTATTTTCATATAGGAAATGTTTCTAGTTAAACTTTTTCTCATAATTATTATTTAGATTACTAGTAGTTGAAATTAATTACAATAGCTTCCATTTATTGAGCTTTTATTATGTGTCAAGTGGTTGGTAGACCACAGACTCATTTTCAAATCCCGGCCTACCCATCAGACAAGTGATGACCACACTGATGACTTAGGCAAGTTTCTGCAAAGTGTTATCCCCATAACAAAATTTTTATAATCAAATAGGGTATTTTCTAGAGTTTCTCTCTGAAGGATCTCACCCCTTATTCCTGTCTTGACTAATTAGTTCAGTCCTGTGAATGGTTCTGAGTGGCAGCGTGTCCTTGGAGAAGTTTCTCTTTTTGTTTAGTTGTGGTTGAAGGTGGGTTGGACCAATAGGAGACACTACTAACTTTGGAGAGTGTTCAGTTCTGTATTGATCAGGACTCTTCCTCCACATTGTAGGATATTTAGCATCCAGTGATGTTACTGCATCATTGTGACAATCTCAAATGCCCTAGATATTTCCACATGTGATCTGAGAAAATGATTATTGCTCCCTTTGAGAACCATAGGCTAGATGAATGTGTCCAGATGCATGTTCAACTTCAGCCCAGGATTTTGTGATTATTTAAGGAGATGCAAATGCTGTCCCAACACTCAGGCGTATCTTAACTCTTAGGAACTGGTAAGCAGGGGCTGTCCACGTGGCATGCCAGTCAGGCAGTCAAAAATGGTGTACCCTCAGCACAAGGACATATCACAAAAATGGCACCAAAAAACTCAGGTTTCCATATGTGACTTCTTACATAGCAAGCAAAATGATAGAGTATTAGTCCAATTTGAGAACCCACTTAGATTGAAAATAAAAGCCATATCTCATTTGAACTAACCTGTATCTCACTATTGAAAGATTTTGAGACCTGCAACTTGTTTGTTGCTGCTGTAGGGCAAGCTTGCCAACTTCAAGGCTAGGTACTTGAAATCAGCAGCCATAAGCAGTAGAAATACTGAAACTGAATAGTGCTATTTTTAATGATTCAATGACTTATTTCACTATCTAAACTTTACATGGTTTAATATGACACTTTGGAAGTTACTTGTTTTGAAAAATTGTTTATAATGAATCTTGTTTTTGAACATCAAAAAAGAAAAGCAGTTTAATTTAGCTCAGCAAATATTTCCCAAATAGTAATATGTATATAGACCAACTAGTTTTAGTGAAAAGTCAACACAAGCAAGATATGATTCTTTTTGTAAGGAAATCCATATAGTCTAGTAGAGGAGTATAAGGGTTTTTTTAAATATAACTATGCTACAAGCTAGATCATGATTATTCACGAGCCAGACTTTATTCCAAGCACTTCTCCTCAAGAAACACTGAATTCTAAGAAATTCAGCAGTTGTACCTTGTTAGTCGTATACTGTTTAAATCAGAATATTTATTCCAGTCACATTTCCAATGCAGTCTCTGTGTTCATTTTGATCAGACCACTAATGCAAGACATTGTGACCTTGCCATTTTGACTGAGAATGCTTTATTTATTTATTTTTTAAAATTTTTATTTTTACTTTATTTTGCTTTACAGTACTGTATTGGTTTTGCCATACATTGACATGAATCAGCCATGGGTGTACATGAGTTCCCAACAGTGTTTTAACAGGAACTAAAAAGCCTCTTGATGAAAGTGAAAGAGGAGAGTGAAAAAGTTGGCTTAAAGCTCAACATTCAGAAAATGAAGATCATGGCATCCGGTCCCATCACTTCATGGAAAATAGATGGGGAAACAGTGGAAACAGTGTCAGACTTTATTTTTTTGGGCTCCAAAATCACTGCAGATGGTGACTGCAGCCATGCAATTAAAAGACACTTACTCCTTGGAAGAAAAGTTATGACCAACCTGCTAAGTCACTTCAGTCGTGTCCGACTCTGTGCGACCCCATAGACGGTAGCCCACTAGGCTCCTCTGTCCCTGGGATGCTCCAGGCAAGAATACTGGAATGGGTTGCCGTCTCCTTCTCCAATGTAGGAAAGTGAAAAGTGAAAGTGAAGTCGCTCAGTCGTGCCCGACTCTTAGCGATCCCATGGACTGGAGCCCACCAGGCTCCTCCGTCCATGGGATTTTCCAGGCAAGAGTACTGGAGTGGGGTGCCATTGCCTTCTCCATGACCTATGACCAACCTAGATAGCATATTCAGAAGCAGAGACATTACTTTGCCGACTGAGGTCCGTCTAGTCAAGGCTATGGTTTTTCCAGTGGTCATGTATGGATGTGAGAGTTGGACTGTAGCACTGAAGAATTGATGCTTTTGAACTGTGGTGTTGGAGAAGACTCTTGAGAGTCCCTTGGACTGCAAGGAGATCCAACCAGTCTATTCTGAAGGAGATCAGCCCTGGGATTTCTTTGGAAGGAATGATGCTAAAGCTGAAACTCCAGTAGTTTGGCCACCTCATGCGAAGAGTTGACTCATTGGAAAAGACTTTGCTGCTGGGAGGGATTGGGGGCAGGAGGAGAAGGGGACGACCGAGAATGAGATGGCTGGATGGCATCACGGACTCGATGAACATGAGTCTGAGTGAACTTTGGGTGTTGGTGATAGACAGGGAGGCCTGGCGTGCTGTGATTCATGGGGTCACAAAGAGTAGGACACGACTGAGCGACTGAACTGAACTGAACCAAAACTATGTGCATACAAAGATGTCCTCTGATTTATTTCTGATGTGGGGATTTTAAATGTTTTAAAAAATTTTTAATTTTGAAAACTAATTTGTTGAGATGAAATTCCCATAAAATTAACCAATTTAAAGTAACAGTTCAGTAGAATTTAGTACATTCAGAATGTTGTTCAGCTGTCACCTCTAGGTCCAGTACATTTTAGTATTAGTATTAGACATTTTTATTTATAGAGGTTTATGAATTGTACTAAACATTTCAAAAAAACAAATTTTAGCTTCATTAGCTATATTCTGTTGCAAATTCTCTTTCCTATTTCATTGACTGCTGTTATCTTTATTTTCTTTTTTATATTTCCTTTAGGTTTACTTTGCTCTTATTAGTTTCTTTAGGTAGAAAATTAGGCGTTTGATTCTAAATTTTCTCTTCTAGCATAAATGTTTAAAGCTATAAATTACCATACCAGTATTACTTACATTCCACAACATCCAATTTAAAATATTTAAAAAGTGTTTTATTTCCCACTTGACTCATAGATTACTTAGAAATGAATTGCTAACCTTTTAAAGATGTATTACTGCATCTATCCTTAGTGTTATTTGCTTTTGACTTAAATTCATTGTGTTTGTGTGTGTGTGTGTGTTAGTGTGTTAGTCATGCAGTCGTGTCCGACTCTTTGTGACCCATGGACTGTAGCCCGCCAGGCTCCTCTGTCCATGGGATTTTCCAGGCAGGAATACTGGAGTGGGTTGCCATTTCCTTCTCCAAATTCATTGTGACCAAAGAACAAGTCTCTATGACTTCAATACTTTAAATGTATTTAAACTGGTCTCCTTGCCTACTAAATCATTTGTCTTGATGAATTTCCCATGTCCACCTAAAAATGATGAGCTCTCTTCATTTCTTGGATGTGGTATTCTGTAAATATTGGTCAGTTTAGTTCGGTTGGCAGTCTTTTTAAACATTTATACAGTATTTTCCCCTTCTTTTTCTAATGCTTTGTTTGTTGCATATCAAACTCCCACACAGCATAGAACTTACCTACTCTGAAGCTTTATTATTAATTTCAAAGGTACAGCAGTCAGTCAAGAGGTTTAGAGAAAGCAAGGAAAGGTCAGTCATTGATTTCAGCTTTGCAGGCTTTTTCTTTTATTGGATTCATACTCTATGGCCTACAGTAATAGATAAGAGCTCCAAGTTTTGCAGAGCTGTTTCACTTAGAGAGGAGCATTTACATTACAGAACATCTGCATTTAATATTCCCAAAGGGATATGTAGTTTATGTGACCTTCTCCAGGGAACCATGCATCATAAATCCACATTCTATAATTACTTACAAAATATATAACAAACATTCAACTAGGAAATCCTTTTTTAAAAATATTATATGCATAAGGCCTCTCTTCACAGTAAATATTATTCTATTTAGAAAAGAAGTAGCTATCATATTGACAAGATTAGACCATTGTCACCTGCCTTCTTACTTCTGTGAGCAGTCTGCCATGCCAGAGAAATTAAGGGCTCCAAATGCCTCATCTGTCAATTATGGAGAGAGAGGTATTGATATCTCCCACTCTGGTTGCTGATTTGTGTTATTTCTCACTTTAGCTCTGTTTATTGTTATTGTTATTATGGTGGTTGTTTGGCTTCTTATATTTTAAACATTTTAAAAAATACATTTAAATTTAGAATTGTTAGATCTTCTTGGTGAATTCACCCTTTCATTATGAAATATCCATGGTCTCTGGTTATAATTCTTGTCTAAAGATTGCTTTTATTAATATTGCTACATTTTCTTATAGTTAGTGTTTGTGTGTTGTTTTTTCTTTGTCCTTTGTCTTTCAACTGTGTTGTATATTTATGTTTAAAGTTCATCTTTTATAAACAGAATATTGGTTCTTGCTTTTATATTTATGAGGATAATGTCTATTTTTTAATGAGAATCATTGGTCCATTAATATTTAGTTTACCTGATGTACTTGGGTTTACATTACAATTAGGACCATTTTTTCCTATGTATCCTCTCTAATCTTGGTGAGTTGTTTTGGTTGTTCTTTCCTATGTTTTAATTTTTTAGTTAATTTCTAATTCTTTAGTGTTCTTTTCTGTCTCTTCTATAGGCTTTTACATTTTTGAATTGTTTTCTAGTGGTTGCTCTAGGGATTATAATTATTATTATAATCTACTGTAAATTAATATTATTCTATAATATAAAATACAAAATATTAAAGCCTTAGGACAACACAGTTCTATTTACTACCCTTTGTGCTCTTCTTGTTATAATACTTTTGATATAAAACCCAAAGTTGTTGTTGTTTAGTCACGCAGTCATGTCCGACTCTCTGTGACCCCATGGACTGCAACATGCCAGGCTTCCCTGTCCTTCACCATTTCCTGGTGCTTGCTCAAACTCATGTTCGTTGAGTTGGTGATGCCATCCAACCATTTGGCCTATGTTGTCCCCTTCTCCTCTGCCCTCAATCTTTCCCTGCATCAGGATCTTTCATCATGAATCAGCTCTTCTTATCAGGTGGCCAAAGTGCTGGAGTATCAGCTTCAGCATCAATCCTTCCAATGAATATTCAGGATTGATTTCCTTTAGGACTGACTGGTTTGATCTCCTTGCAGTCCAAGGGACCCTCGAGAGTCTTCTCCAACACTACCAGTTCAAAAGCGTCAATTCTTCAGTGCTCCAGCCTTCTGTATGGTCCAACTCTCACATCCATACGTGACTGATAGAAAAACCAAACCCAGAGTACATTTGTATTGTATTTTAAAAAATAGTCTACAGTATTTTTTAAACTTTTTATTTTGAAATGAGTGCATGTTAACATGTAGGAAATAATACAAAATGATGATGTGATGATGTGTTACTCCATTGGTAAAATTTGTAATGGTATGATATCGAAGCCAAGCTATTGATATTGATAAAATCCACCAATCTTACTCAAATTTCCCAAGTTTTACTTACATTCATTTTATGTGTGTTTTGTATATATAGTTCTGTGCAGTTTTATCATATATATGTTTGTGGATCTTAACAGCACAACCAAGATAGACTGGTTTAATCACCAGAAGTATTACTTTTTTTTTTTCTAGCACAATCAATTTTAATTAGCATTGCTCATTATGAGAAATGATACAGTATCAGTCATTATAATTGCAAGTGTTGACAATTATTCAAAGTCATTAACATCTCAAGACCTAAGATAATACAGACTTACTGAATTTTAAAGATGTGGAGGTAAGGTAGGGAAAAGTTGCTAGGAATACCTTCAGTTTTGCATAGGCTCAGTAAACATACCCCATGAATGATCATTTCCAGTATTTTGGAGAGGTGAAGAAAGATTCTTAAGATACCACTAGCCTGGCCTCCTTATTAGCCACAGTGCTACAGGAAGTTGCTTCTAAACATGTAAATGTCCGTGTTTCACTCAAACACCCTGAGGATTCCCCCACTGCCTATAGGAAAGAGTTCAATCTCCTTAGCCTTGGATTCAAAGCTCTTAATTTCCAGCTCCAGTTTTTCTTTTCTATTTTTTACAAATGTGTGTGTGTGTGTATTAATTTATTTATTTTGATTGGAGGCTAATTACTTTACAATATTGTAGTAGTTTTTGCCATACATTGACATGAATCAGCTATGGGTGAACATGTGTTCCCCATCCTGAACCCCCCTCCCACCTCCCTCCCCATCCCATCCCTCAGGGTCATCCCAGTGCACCAGCGCTGAGCACTCTGTCTCATGCATTGAACCTCGACTGGAATCACCAGTATTACTTTTGTTGCTCTTTGATAACCACACTCCCTTTCCTTCCATCTGCATCTACTCACCTCAAACCCTAACCCCTCTCAATAACTAACCTCTTCTGCACTTCTATAATCCTGTCATTTTAAGAAAAGTATATAGAAGAATGACAGAGTATGCAACCTGTTGTGATTGGCCTTTTTACCACTCAGTATAATTCCCTTTGACATTCATCCAGATTGTTGCATGCATCTACAGTTTTTTCAGTTTCATTGATGGATAGTGTTCCATTGTATGAATGTACTAATATTTGTATAATTATTCATCAACTGAAAGATATCTGATTGTTTCTATTTATTATAGATAAATGTTATGAACATTTGAGTATAGGTTTTCATGAGAACATGATTTTTTAACTGAGTCTATAAGTCATTCAGATTCCCCATTCTTTAAAAAGTGTCTTCNATACATATAAAACTTACTTTTGCAATGATTTTTAATATAAAATACTGTGGTTTTAATGTACATTCACTGTGTTATACAACAATCACCATAATCTACCTACCTAACACTTTTCATCTTGTAAACTCAAATTCTCATTAAACAATGAACCTTCATCAATCCCTCATTAGAGTGTTTCTGTTTGTGATTTTGATTCATGTAAGTAGAATCACATATTTGTCTAAGACTAACTTACTTCACTTAGGATGAAGTTCTCAAGGTCCATCCATGTTGAATTCATTCATTACAGAATTTCATTTCCTTTTAAGGCTAAATAATAGTCTATTGTATGTATGTACCACAGTTTTCTTATCCATTCATTAGCTGATGGAATTTGGGTTGCTTGAACATCTTAGCTCTTGTGAATGAGGCAGCTTGGAACATGGGTATGAATAGCCCTTCAAGACCCTGCTTTCAATTCTTTCAGGTATATACCAGAAAGTAGAATTGCTGGATTGTATGCATTCTTTTTTAAATTTTTTGAATAAACATCATACTGTTTTCCACAGAGGCTGTAAAAACAGGACACAAATGTTCCAAGTTTTCCATGTTAACACATCCTTATTGATTTCTGTTTTTTTGATGTAGCCATCCTAATGGTTTGGTATTTGTTATTCTTGGAATGTTTGGTGAAATTCACCAGTGTAGTCATTGGGCCCAGGAATTTTCTTTGTTTGGAGAGTTTTGGTTAATGATTCAATTTCTTTACCCATTGTAGGTCTATTTGCATTTTCTTATTCATTACTGATTTCTTTTCTGATTCAGCCTTGGTAGGTTTTATGTTTCTAGGAATTTGTCCATTTCATTGAGTTTATCTAGTTTGTTGCGATATGATTCCTTATAGTACTCTCTTATAATCCTCATATTTCTGTTAAATTGGTGGTAATTTTCCCACTTTAATTTTTGACTTCAGTAATTTGAGTCTTTTCTCTTTTTCATGTTTGTATATCATGTTAAAAGCTTATCAATTTTGTTGATATATTCAGAGAATTACCTTAGGTTTCATTGATTTTTCTCTGTTGGTTTTCTGTTCTTTGTTTTGTTTATTTCTGTTTTGACCTTTATTATTTTCTTCCTTTTGCTTTTTCCATTTTCTTAAGTTTTAAAGTTAGGTTGTTGATTTGAGATCTTTCTTTTTTAAAAAAAAAACATGTTCGCATTTAGATATACATATCCCCCCTTGCATTACTTTTGCTACAACCCATGGATTTGGTTTTCTTTTTATCATATATACAAATATTTTATAGTTTGCCTAGTGATTACTTTTTTTTTGATCCACTGGTTGCTTGAAAGTGTATTAAGTTCCACAAATATGTAAATTTTCATTTTTGTTTTGTTATTGACTTCTAACTTTGTCCTGTTATCTATCTTTTTAAGTCTATTGAGATTTTGTGGCCAAACATCTAGTCTGTCCTGAAAATGTCCCATGTGTACTTGAGAAGTTTGTGCATCCTATTGTTGGTTGGAGCATTTTGCATATGTCTCCATATGTACAGTTAGTTTCTTGTGTTGATTGAGTCCTCTGTTTCCCTATTTATCTTCTGTCTGGTGGTTCTGTCTGTTAATAAGAGTGGNATTAAAATCTCCAACTATTATAATACAGTTTCAATTCTGTCACTGTTTGCTATATAAATTTTGCTTGTCTGTATTATGTACATAAATGTTTATAATTATTATGTTTTCTTGCTGTATTTAATTTTATTAATGTTCAAAAAATACAAAAAAAGAAAAATGGTAAATCTATACAATGTAATATTATTCAGCCATAAAAAGGTACAAAACTGGGTTGTTTGTAGAAATGTGGATGGTCCTAGAGTCTGTCATACAGAGTGAAATAAGTCAGAAGGAGAAAAACAAATATCGTGTATTAATACATATATATGGAATCCAGAAAAAGGGCAGAGATGAACCTGTTTGCAAGGTGGGAATAGAGAACAGACATGTGGACACTAAAGGGGGGAAAGGTGGGAATGTGAGGGTGGGATGAACTGAAAGGTTAGGATTGACATATATATACTACCATGGAAAAAATAGCTAGTGGGAACCTGCTGCATAGAACAGGGAGCTCAGGTGTATGCTCAGTGATGATCTAGATGGGTGGGTGTGTGGGGTAAGAGGAAGGTCTAAGAGAGAGGAAATATATGTATGCCAATAGTTGATTCACTTTGTTGTACAGCAGATCTAAAATTGAGTCTCTTGTAAACACCGTGAAATGTGGTTTTATGCATTCTGCCAATCTCTGTTTGATTGGAGAGTTTAATCCATTTCCATTTAAAGTAATTACTGATAAGGGGGGCTGTTGTCATGTTACTTCTATCATGTCTGTAAATATTTGTTATTTTGTTTCTGTCATCTGTTTTAATTTATTTCTATATATTTTATAATATTTTACCCTTTATTTCCTGCCTTACTGTTTTCTTTTGTGTTAAGTTATTTTTGTAGTGGAACATTTAAATCCTTTTCTCATTTCCTTTTTTATATAAGAAAATGGAGTTGCTCAGTCGTGTCTGACTTTTTGCGACCCCATGGACTGTAGCCTACCAGGTTCCTCCATCCATGGGATTTTCCAGGCAAGAGTACTGGAGTGGGTTGCCATTCCTTCTCCAGGGGAACTTCCCAACCCAGGGATCAAACCTGGGTGTCCAGCATTGCAGGCAGATGCTTTACCCTCTGAGCCACCAGGGAAGCCCTCAGTTTTTTTAAAATATATTATATGCCTAATTTCCCTATGGTTACCATGGGAATTATACTTACCATGTAACATTGTGACACTGTGATTGAATTTATACCAGCTTAAATTCAATGATATGCAATAGCTCTTTTCCTTCACAGGTCCAGTCCTACCCCTTTTGCTTGTTGATGTCAGAAAACTTCATCTTTTTTCATTGTGTGCCCCTAAATATAAAATAATAATACTTCTAAATGTAGTCATTTCTCAAATGATATTGAAAACAACATGTGGAGTGATAACCAGAGTTACAAAAATACTAGGTTTTAGACTAATGATTGTGTTTTTTTCCCTTTAAGTGTTTCAGTCTTAAATTATGTGAAAAATAAAGACATATTTAAGTCGTTGTGTTTACAGACCATTTTTACAGTAATGCTAGATTTTTTTATACTTAAAAAAATTTTTTTAAATAGAAATTTATTTATTTTAATTGGAGGTTAATTACTTTACAATATTGTATTGGTATGGCAAAACCAATGCTAGATTTTAAATTTGCCCATGTATTTACTTTTACTGAAATCCTTATGTTACCATACAGCATTGATTTACTATCTCATGACTTTATTTTACCTTGGCAGACTCCCTTGAATTTTTCTTACAGGGTCAGTCTAGTGGCCATGAATTCCCTCAGCTTTCATTTGAGAATGTCTTAATTTCCACCTCTTATTGAGTCCAAGCTCATACTTCTCGCTCCACAACAAGCCAGTAAATTGAGACGGTTTGTTGGGGCAAGTATTAACAGCTTTGTTCAGAAAACTGGCAGACTGAGAAGATGTCTAGTATGTCACAGAAACAACTCACCAACTTAGAACTTAGTCTTCATTTATACTGCAAGTGGAGGGGTTGTGGTTGGTTGGTGCAAACTTCTTGGTGTATGAATCCTCTGTTCTTGCAGGTGTCCATGTAGTTCAGATCATGATTTCCTTGGGGGTGGGGCTAAAGAGCTCTGTCTTGTTTTTTGGAGGGGGCATTTCATGAATATATAGGCTTAAAGAATATAGTCTTGAAGAATATAGTCTTAAAGCATGTTCTGGCAGGATTCTGATCTCAAGCTGTTCTGGCAAAATAGTTATTTGAGGATTTCATATACAAAGGAAATCTCAGCTCAAAAGGATTGGTTACTCTGGCGTATATAGGAAGCTGTGTTTCAGGATGAGGTCCCGTAGGTGGCATTCTGGAGTTTGTAAGAAGGAATGATTTTGTACTTCTTTAGAGACTTTTGTGACTGAGATGGATCGAGGTGTTTTCTGTGCCACCCCGGTGTTTACCATAAAGTATGTTGCACACTTGTCTATCAGAAAGTCAATCAGATCCTTCCCCACTGTCAGTTTTACCTTGGGCTCCTGTGGGGAAATTGTAATTGGGTGCCTCAAGTCCAAGAGAGAATCTGAGCCTCTTCATTCATCATCATCTATTTCTGTCATATGAAAGGTTCCTATATTTCTTTGTTTTGTTTTTAGCATTTTACCCCAGGGCAGTAATTTTTTCCACTGTCCTTCCTCCTTGCAGTAAGTGTATTGTTCTTTCCTCAGGGGTGGCTTACCTCTATTCAGATTACTTGCCTTCTGGGAATCAAATGCTGCTGCCAGAAAAGTGGCATTCTGTTTGCATCTTCTTATTTCTGTTATTGTTTCCTGTTGTTGAATACTTTAAAAGAAGCATCTACCAACTGAGAAGGGTTCATTCCAAATGCATCATCTCATGTCTGCAGTTTTCTCATATTTACATCTCTAGCACTTTTAGAGACCCCAGGATCTGCTGTAGGCTTGATAAATTCATTGAAAAAATTCAGAGGAGTCTTTATTTGGTTTTTACTGAATTAAAAATAATTTATTAAAACCAGCCTGCTGGCTGTTTGCATTTAGGCCCTCACAGGATAATGGCATAGGGAAAATTGGCATGAGCAGGGTGTGGCTCCTGGTCCAAACTTGGTGTCCTAACAGGTCTAAAATGGCAATACCAGACTAGGTCTCTGTGCTCCAGGACCTAATACAGGATTTTCTAATTGATCCCTATAAGGTGTGGGAGCAAGTTTGAACATTTCCTGAGCCCCAGCATTGGGAACTGTCTCTAGCTGTATAGGATAGTAATGAAATAATAAGCCATAGATATATTCACATAGCAGCTAGAGTGGCTGGCACAGTGGTGCCAGAGTGGTGCCAGAGTGGTGAAGGTTTTAAACAACATATCCTCAATCTAGTTCCCTTTCTTCTTTAATTTTCCCTGATGTAATAGCACAAATATTTGCACATAGGGCATTTCATCATTCTTCCCCATAGTCCTTACAGAATAGCTCTAATTGCAGAGTTGTATAGTCTTTTTGAGTTTTACTATAAAATAAAAAATAGCAATTGATCTTCTCTTAACGATTTTGCCTTGGCATAAACCTATCAGCTGAATTCTGGGCTGAGGCTTTCAGTTTTAAGAACAAAGTGGGAATTTTCTCTTCTCCCTGGGAATGTCCCACTCTCAGACACAGACAAGTTTTATTTTGTGTGTGTGTGTGTGTGTGTGTGTTCCTTTCTTCCATTTGACATCAGTAAAAGTTTTAAATATCACAGACTGATTTGACTGTAAATGAAGAAATGTTTCCAAAAATAAGTGAAACGAAAGCTCAGAGACAAACAGAGAATTCTAAATAAACCCTTAAGTTTGGTCTTGGAGTTTTACATATACCAGTGACACAGGCTGGAGAAGTGAAAGGCAACCCACTCCAGCATTCTTGCCTGGAGAATTCCATGGACACAGGAGCCTGGTGGGCTACAGTTCATGGTGTCGCAAAGAGTCAGATATAACTGAGTGACTTTCACTTTCAATGACACAGGAGACCAAGATGATGCAATTAACACAGCAAAGGTGGCAGTGCATGGTACACAGGGTCTCAAGATAACCAGATAAATCCCATTGAAGTTCCAGACAGGTACTGTAACCACACATTGTTACAATAGAATATTCTCTTTTTCTTAGTCATAGGTTTGTAGCTGTAAACAGACCACTCCCCAGAGGACTTTCTTTAGTAATAGTGGTTTTAAAGACAGAAATATAAGACAAACAAATGGCACACACAGATGCTTTCATTCAAAGAAACAGATAAACCAGTTCGAAAATTGGATAAAAATCGGCAACTGTTTCCTCTCTCCAATAGGGTACCCTACTCAAATTTAAAAAAATGACTTATTCCTGAGAAGAAAAGCCCCAAACATAGAGGAGAAACGTTTTTGGTTTATACACAGCAATAACTTACCTGTTGACTTCCAGATACCAAGTGCTTATTCCAACTGCCAAGTGCTGGGATAGCTGGGGCCACTTTGGGGGAATTTTGTAGGGAATATCTTCAGCATAAGTGGTCCCACCAGTTGCTAGGGCCTTATCCAATAATTTCTAAGTTGGGGATAGCTGGCCATGAGCAACAGGGATCCTCTCTAAATTCACCAAAATTTGTTATCTAAATCCAAGCTCATTCTGCTTGCTACATGACAGATGCTTTGCCAAGGAGTAGCAATTTTATTTGGAAAGCTAGTAGACTGAGAATACGGTGAATGAGTGTCCCAAAGCACCATCTTATCCAAGTTAGAATTTGGGCTTTTTATGTTCTGAAAGGAGAGAAGATGTGGTTGGTTGCTGGAACTTCTTGGTATCCTTTGTTGTTGTATCTGTCCATGTAGGTCACATCACAATGTTCCTGAAGACCTCCAACAAGACAAGTGCTATTCTGTGTTACACAATCTCCATGTAAATGGAAAAGTGTTATCCTTTAATAGGTCATAACCTTGAGAATGAACTGTGCTATATATATCAGGCCATAGGCAGCATTCTTATCTTGTCACCAGAGCAATAGAGTATGCAATTTAACTTGCATATTAGAATAAACAGATCTAATATGGAGTCAGATTTGTTTTTTCCTATAACACCCCTTATTTTTAAAAGACAGGCTTTGCTGGATATAAGTGTCTTGGTTGACTGGTATTTCTTTTAACACTTAGACTAGGTGGATCCACTACCTTCTGTCTTCCAAAATTTCTGATGAGAAATCTGCTCAGGATGTTATTGAGGATCCTTGTATGTAACAAGATGCTTTCAAGAGTCTTTTCTTTGCCTTTGGCTTTTGAAAGTTTGATTATAATATGTCATAAGGTGGATCTCTTTGAGTTCATCTTGGTGTACCCTAGATACAGCTAGATTCAAATGTTTCATCAGAGCACAGATCTCCAATAATTGGAGGATAGTGACCTTTTGGTCCATCTTGGCTTCCATAGGCTGTGTGCAAGCTACTCCAGGAACATGGGCACAACTGCCTGTGATAGGGCTGAGAATGCAGAGTGGATAATTGATACTGTGCTAATTACTGAAATTGACCGAAGTTAACCATAACTTATAAAACTTCCCTGGAAGTTGCAAGACTTCAATAAACCCCATAGAGCCAAAGCAGTTACATTTGGTAGATTTTGCCAGTGTAATTATTGTTTAGATGGGGGCAGGTTCCTGGTGCTTCTTTTTCTTCCATCTTCCCAGAATTGCCTGCTGTGAATATAAGTTGTTACCTCTGCGGGATAAATGCAAAAGAATGCAATTCCTGGGGTATGATAGTTTGGCAAGTTTTATAAGGAACTTTATAAGTTTTATATAATTTATGAGGAACTGCCAAACATTTTCAGAGGGCCTATACCATTTTATGTTCCCACCAGCAATGTATGATGACCCAGAGGTTCTCCATCCTTGCTAGTTTAGGGCATTGTGATTTATTTTTAAATGTAGTCATTCTGTTGTGTGTGTAGTGATATTTCATTGTGGTTTTAATTTTCATTCCCTGGTGAGTAATGATGTTAAACATCTTCTCATGTGCTAAGTTGCCATGGTCTATCCTCTTCAGTGAAATGTCTTATCATACCATTTTTAATGGAACTGCTTGATTTTTTATTGTTAAATATTGAGAGTTCTTTGTGTGAGTATAGTTTTTTGTTGGATATTTGATTTGCAAATATTTTGTCCCAGTCTGTTTCAGGAGTGTACCATCTCCTTAACAGAGTCTTCCATAAAGCAAAAGTTTTAACATTTTGATTATTTTCTTTTTTATGAGTCATGCTTTTAATGTCAAGTCTAAGAGCTCTTTGTCTAACCCTTAGATCTCAAAGATTTCTGTTTTTTTTTTCCCCAAAAGTTTTATGGTTTTACATCATGTACTTAACTCTGTGGTCCATCTTTAGTCAATTTTTATATGAATTATGTGGTGTGGGTCAAAGTTTTCTGTTTCTTTTTTGCCTTTGCCTATACAATTGCTCTAGTACCATTTGTTGAAAAAAACTTTTTATTTCATTGATTTAATTTTGCACCTTTAACAATTATCATTTTGATGTGTTTGTGTGGTCTGTTTATGGCTTTTAAATTGTTGTTCAGTTGCTCAGTTGTGTCCAACTCGTTGTGATTTTAAATTACGTTCCACTAATCTCTGTTTCTTTTCTAAGACCACAGTATTTTGATTACTGTAGCTATATCAGTTCAGTTCAGTTCATTTCAGTCACTCAGTTGTGTCTGACTCTTTGTGACTCTATGAATTGCAGCATGCCAGGCCTCCTTGTCCATCACCAACTCCCAGAGTTCACTCAGACTCACGTCCATCGAGTCAGTGATGCCATCCACCCATCTCATCCTCCGTCGTCCCCTTCTCCTCCTGCCTCCAATCCCTCCCAGCATCAGAGTCTTTTCCAATGAGTCAACTCTTCACATGAGGTGGCCAAAGTATTGGAGTTTCAGCTTTAGCATCATTCCTTCCAAAGAACACCCAGGGCTGATCTCCTTCAGAATGGACTGGTTGGATCTCCTTGCAGTCCAAGGGATTCTCAAGAGTCTTCTCCAGCATCACAGTTCAAAAGCATCAATTCTTTGGCGCTCAGCTTTCTTCACAGTCCCACTCTCACATCCATACATGACCTCTGGAAAAACCATAGCCTTGACTAGACGGACCTTTGTTGGCAAAGTAATGTCTCTGCTTTTTAATATGCTGTCTAGGGTGGTCATAACGTTCCTTCCAAGGAGTAAGTGTTTTTAAATTTCATGGCTGCAGTCACCATCTGCAGTGATTTTGGAGCCCCCCAAAATCAAGTCTGACACTGTTTCCACCGTTTCCTCATCTGTTTTCCATGAAGTGATGGGACCAGATGCCAAGATCTTCGTTTTCTGAATGTTGAGGTTTAAGCCAATTTTATTGGGTAGAGTGATTCTTTCTCACTTTATTTTTTAGTATCATTTTAGTTAATTTTGAGCTGTGCCTAACTATATACATTTCAGAATCAGCTGGGCTAATTGTCCAAAAATCCTTTCTGGTATTTTCATAAGAATTGCATTAAGCTTGCGGATCACTGTGAGAATTGACATCTTTACAATGTTGAGTTTTCCGATTCATAAACACATATGTCTCATCACTTTTTAAATCGTCTTTGATGACTTTTGTCAGTTCTTTGTAGTTTATGGCTTACAGGTTTTGTTAAGTTAGTAGTTAAGTGTTTACTTTTCTTTGGAGCAATTGTTTATGGTATTATTTCAATTTCTATATAGAAATTGAATGGTTTTGTGTATTGGTTTCAAAAAGTTTTGAAATGTAGGTTTTTATTCAGTTCAGTTTAGTTCAGTCACTCAGTCGTGTCTGACTCTTTGCGACCCCATGAATCACAGCACGCCAGGCCTCCCTGTCCATCACCAACTCCTGGAGTTCACTCAGACTCATGTCCATCGAGTCGGTGATGCCATCCAGCCATCTCATCCTCTGTCATCCCCTTCTCCTCCTGCCCCCAATCCCTCCCAGCATCAGGGTCTTTTCCAATGAGTCAACTCTTCACATGAGGTGGCCAAAGTACTGGAGTTTCAGCTTTAGCATCATTCCTTCCAAAGAAATCCCAGGGTTGATCTCCTTCAGAATGGACTGGTTGGATCTCCTTGCAGTCCAAGGGACTCTCAAGAGTCTTCTCCAACACCACAGTTCAAAAGCATCAGTTCTTCGGCGCTCATCTTTCTTCACAGTCCAACTCTCACATCCATATATGACTACTGGAAAAACCATAGCTTTGACTAGACGGACCTTAGATAACAAAGTTACTATTTCCTTATTTCTATTAGAAAAAAATCTTTTAGGTGATATGTAGAATTGTCTTAGAGATAATTCCAACATACTAGGTAACTGATTGCAAGCATTCCTGCAAATGTAGTAGTATGATTTTTTATCTTACACTTTATACAGAGTCTAAGAACCTGCCAAGCTAGTATATGACAAAACTGCACTCACACCCAGGCTTCTACAGAGCTGTTTCCAACATACTGTGCCATCTCAGGATTAAAACAAAAATTTTTGAAGGGATTTATATGGTACATTTTGTGAGAAGTTTTCTCTGAAGATGACAACTTGATTAGAGTTACTAGATGTTCTTCTACTTATTTTCTTTCCATATCTATAGATACTGTGTACATATCTACTGACATTTAGTGCACAGGGAAATTTGGGTTCCATTTCTCATACTCAGTTGTTTTGAAAATTCTTTTAAAAATTTGAAATGTAAATATTTACCAGATAGGTATTCATTTATTTATTCCTTCAGTTAACTATTTATGAAGCGGGTATTGAACATATGGAAATGAATAAGACAGAATCTCTGCTTTAATATGCTTACAGTCAAGTAAAGAAGACTGATAGGAAAGCAGGTAGAGTAGAGAGTGGTAAGTTCTCTGAAGGAAGTAAATGTATTTGCTTCACAGTAGTATGTGGAGCTCATTCATACAAGCTCATTGGAGCCAAAGAGGTTTGCAAACCTGTTTTAACAGTGGTGGTTGAAATTGGGCTAAGGCTTCCCAGGTGGTACCAGTGGTAAAAATCCATCCTACCAGTGCAGGAGACGTAAGAGGTGCGGGTTCAATTCCTAGGTTGGGAAGATCCCTTGGAGGAGGGCATGGAAACTCCATTATTCTTGCCTGGAGAATCCCATGGACAGAGGAGCCTGGTGGGCTCCAGTCCATAGGGTCACAAAGAGTTGGACACAACTGAAGTGACTTAGCGCATGCACTCATACATAGGAATATTTATACCATGGAAACTGGCTAATTCTAGTAGGGCTTTCCTTCCTCCCATTTTTTCCTCCATCTTTTCTTCACTCTGTACCCTACTTCCTTCCTTCCTTCCTCTCTTCTTTCTTTTCCGCTTAGGACATGCATACTGCTGTTGATTGAGGAGGAAAGGTATTAAATGCAGTTCTGTGTCTCACTGTAACATGAGCTCATTCTACATGTCATGTCATAAGTTATCCCATGCCCAACTAATTCTGGTGATTTGAGCTACAGTCTTTCACAAATATTGTGGCTGTTCTCCTTTTAGATGATAAAAATAAGATTAAATCTAAATCTCCTGTGGGTTCCTTTTCTTCCCAGAGAATATAAAGCAGCTAACATCAGCATCAACTTATACATCGTCAATGAACCTTGGCTCTTCTCATTGGTCTGGTGCCACAGTATTCAGTCCGTGACCACAGACAACATTGAAGTCCTGAATGGGATGAATCACCCTTACTACTTCATGGTGAGCTGGTTGTTCAGATTATTCTTCCTAGACTGATACAATAGGAGTCTCTGTCCCCCACCTTACCCCTACATTGCCCACTGTGCAGTCCCCAGGGTAGCTACTTAAGAGCAGAAACAATATGTGACATTGGAGATATGGCATTGTTCCTTCTCTCACCCAGATCCTTCTGTTATTCTCAGGGAGAAATTACTGTTGGTATAAATAATTGGCTTTTATTGAATCCCCACAGTGTGCCTTTCTTGGATATTGTAATTCAACCCTCTGAGCTAGCCACTAGGAGTAACGCATGGGAATCTGAAGTTTGAAGCTTCACATGATGCAGGATTCACAATGTCTAACTCCAGTGTGTTGATACTGCATTCCCACCTGTAAGCAGGGCAACAGTGACAGTGGCATGAGGTGTGGGAAGTCAAATGAACTTGAATTCCAAAGTGAGAACTGTGGGTCCTGACCAAAATGGTTGTGAGAAGGAGTGTGAGTGTCCATCACTTAGCTTGATTTCCCCTTTTGTCCTGCTTCTGCTTATGATCAGAGGCATGGGGACCCAAACACCTGAGTTACACTTCCAGCTGAATCCCATCACTTATTATCTACGAAGGGGACCCCAGCTAACCAATTAACTGCTATAGAGCCCATTTTTCTTATCAGTGTGTAAATAGGATGACTGCATCAGACACAATTGGCAACAACCGAAAACAGTGTAATTTCTCTTTTCTGACTTTTTAAACTGCTCTGTGAGCTAGGCTTTTTCTTACCCTGAACGAGGTTTCTCTCAGATCCCACAGTTTTTCTAGTCATTCTTAGATAATCTTTCAACGTACTGTTTAGTCACCAAAAAGCCTCAATTCAGGATCAAAATGTGTAGTTCAGAATAATAACTCAAACTCTAAACTGCCTTGAAAATTAAAGCTTTAGGCAGAGAAATCTAAGTGAGAAGACTGAATATTTTTGGTTGCCTGCTCCTTACTTTCAGCTTTACTGGCCCCCTTATTTTTCTGACTTGTTCAGGGTCAGGAGCAGGTGCAAGGTAGTTAGGGAAAAGGGCAGTCTTGTAGGTCTGGTATTTCATTGAGGCCCTCATGGTGGCAGTGTAAAATTGCCTACGCCTTCTTTCTTGGTGGCTTGGGGAGGTTTCTACAGATGATCCTCAAGGAAACCTAGGATGGCAGGTCCCTTGGCACAAGTGAAGCCTCTTCACTTGTCTTTACCCATATTATCTCTCTTCTTGTATGTACTATATACTTTTCTAATGTTTTTGATTTTTAAAATTGCAGTGTAAACTTGTTCATTATATAAAATTCAGTTATTACAAAAATGTAAATTAGAAAGCAGTGCACCCTTCATAATCCTATCCCCTAAATCAGTAATGGCTCAAAATTGTCCCTTCAGGTATATTAAATAAAACTTTTTACTTCAATACTTGGATTGATAATACTTAAATTTATAATAAATTCATGTGTTTCAAAATCAAAGAGTGTAAAAGGATGTAAGTAAATAACTTCTTTCTAAAAGAAGGACGTTTAAAGGACTGAAGGTAACTTTGGTCAAGGAGGTGGGACCAGCGTCCCAAAGGCTTTCCTAAGCAGCCCATACTCTGGGTCAGAATATGCAGATTCAGATCTTGGCTCTACCACTTATTGTGTTAACTTTTGGAAATGTTATCTAACCTGCTGGGCCTCAGATTGTTTATTTGTAAATTGGAGATAAAACTAGTACAATAGAAGCAGTTTTATCCAACACACCTGGGTCTGCTTAACGGTCTGTTGAAAAAGTTAGAATGGGGCATCATGAAATAAATTATATATAGTCTATTACCATTTTATTATGTTTAAAAAGCATACCTAATATTCAGTGCTTAAAAGTAACAAACATTTGTCTGTCACATTCCGTATGATGGCTGAGTTGTTTCTCCAGCCCGAGACAGCTTGAGTGGACTAGGTGGTCTAGGATGTCCTCATCCACAGGTCTAGGTTCTTACCCGGGATGACTGTAGTATCTTCATTTGGTCACTCATCCTCATGGAGGCCAGCTTGTGCATGTTCACCTGCTGGCACTGGATTTCCAGCAGCAAGAGAGGTCAAGCACCAGTGCACATGCTTTCTTAAGGATCTCCCAGTGTGATGTTTGTAAATGTACCATTGGTCAAAGAAAATCACATGGTTAAGTTCAGATTCAAGGTGGGTCAGGGGGAAAAACAGACTTTACCTCTTAATGGAAAGTGACAGTGCAGTCACATTTCATATAGGCCTGCATTTTGAATCAAATAATGTGGCCATTTTTATAAACAATCTACCACAAAAACAAGCTCAGAATGGATTAAAGATGTAAGACCAGATACTTTAAAACTCTTAAAGGAAAGCATACAACTCTCTACCCTGTGGGATTCTCATCCAGATTCATTGGAGAAATTAAAAGCTTTATAGAAAAGCAAAAGCTAAGAGAATTCAGCACCAGCAGGCCAGCATTGCAACAAGTACTAAAGGAACTTCTCTAAGCAGAAATGAAAAAGCCACAAATAGAGACAGAAGAAATTACGAATAGAGAGACTCACCAGTAAAGGCAAACATACAGTATAGACAGGAAATCATCTGTGTACCAAAATATGACACAAAAACCATCAATTGTGAGGAGAGCACAAATGGAGGATATTGGAAATGCATGTGAAATTAAAAGACCTTAAAACAATCTACTTTATATATAGACTGCTATGTCAAAACCCCATGGTTACCACAAGCCAAAAATCTACAGTACATACACACACACAAAAAAGAAAAAGAATTCAAACACAACACTAAAATTAGTCATTAAATCACAGGAGAAAAAAAGAAGAAGTAAAAAGACCTCTAAAAACAAACCCAAAACTATTAAGAAAATTGTAATAGGAAAATACATATCCATAATCACCTTAAATGTAAATGGATTAAATACTCCTATCAAAAGACACACACTGGCTGAATGGATATGTATGATGTTTATATGAAACCCACTTCAGACCCATGGATATATATAAACTGAAAGTGAAGGGATGAAAAAGATATTCCATGTAAATGGATATCAAAAGAAAATTGGAGTAGCAATGCTCATATCAGACAAAATAGATTTTATAAAATAGGGACTGTTATAAGGGACAAAGAAGGACACTACATAACAATCAAAGGAACAACCCAAGAAGAAGGTATATAACAATTTTAAATATATATGCACCCAAATATAAGCACCTTAATACATAAGGCAGACAATAACAATCATAAAGTGAGAAATTGACAGGAACACAATAATAGTGGGGGACTTTAATATTTCACTTACACCAATGGGCTGATCTTCCTGACAGAAAAACTGATAAGGAAACACAAGCCTTAAATTATACATTAGACCAGATATTAACTAATATTTATAGAGCATTCCATCCCAATGTAACACAATACACATTGTCCTTAAGTGCACATGGAACATTCTCCAGGATTGACCATATGCTGGGCCACAAAGTGAGTCTTGGTAAATTTAAGAATATTGAAGTTATATCGAGTATCTTTTCTGATCACAGTACTATGATACTAGAAATCAACTACAAGGGAAAAAAATGTAAAAAATCAAAAACACGTGGAGGCTAAACAATATGTTACTAAACAACCAATAGATCACTGAAGAAGTGAAAGAAGTAAAAAGATACCTAGAGACAAATGAAAATGAAAATACAATGATCCAAAACCTATGTGACATAGCAAAAGCAGTTCTAAGAGGCAAGTTCATAGCAATACAAACTTACCTCAGGAAACAAGAAAACTGACAAATAAATTAAAATTACATCTAAAGCAAGTAGAGAAAGAGGAACAAAGAAAACCCAGAGTTAGCAGAAGGAAAGAAATCATAAGATCAGAGCAGAAATAAATAATAAAGAGATGAATAAAACAATAGGAGCAATCAATGAAAAATAAAAGCTGTTTTTCATTTTAAAAGATAAAAATTGATAAAGCTTTACCCAGATTCATTGAGCAAAAGGGGAGGGGGCACAAACAATAAAATTAGAAATCAAAAACTAGAAGTTACAACTAATCCAAAGAAATACAAAGGATCATAAGAGACTAACACAGGCAACTGCGTGCCAATAAATTGGACAACCTGAAAGAAATGGACAGATTCTTAGCAAGGTATGCTCTCTCAAGACTGAACCAGGAAGAAATAAAAAATATCAACATACCAATCCCAAAGAAAGGCAATGCCAAAGAATGCTCAAACTACCGCACAATTGCACTCATCTCACACGCTAGTAAAGTAATGCTCAAAATTCTCCAAGCCAGGCTTCAGCAATACGTGAACCATGAACTTCCAGATATTCAAGCTGGTTTTAGAAAAGGCAGAGGAACCAGAGATCAAATTGCCAACATCCGCTGGAACGTGGAAAAAGCAAGAGAGTTCCAGAAAAACACCTATTTCTGCTTTATTGACTATGCCAAAGCCTTTGACTGTGTGGATCACAATAAAATGGAAAATTCTGAGAGAGATGGGAATACCAGACCACCTGACCTGCCTCTTGAGAAACCTATATGCAGGTCAGGAAGCAGCAGTTAGTACTGGACATGGAACAACAGACTGGTTCCAAAAGGAAAAGGAATACATCAAGGCTGTATATTGTCACCCTGCTTATTTAACTTATATGCAGAGTTCAGTTCAGTTGAGTCACTCAGTTGTGTCCGACTCTTTGAGACCCCATGAATCGCAGCACACCAGGCCTCCCTGTCCATTACCATCTCCCAGAGTTCACTCAGACTCACGTCCATTGAGTCCGTGATGCCATCCAGCCATCTCATCCTTGGTCGTCCCCTTCTCCTCCTGCCCCCAATCCCTTCCAGCATCAGAGTCTTTTCCAATGAGTCAACTCTTCGCATGAGGTGGCCAAAGTACTGGAGTTTCAGCTTTAGGATCATTCCTTCCAAAGAAATCCCAGGGCTTATCTCCTTCAGAATGGACTGGTTGGATCTCCTTGCAGTCTTGATTCCAGCTTGTGTTTCTTCCAGTCCAGCGTTTCTCATGATGTACTCTGCATATAAGTTAAATAAGCAGGGTGACAATATACAGCCTTGATGTACTCCTTGGGCTGGAAGAAGCACAAGCTGGAATCAAGATTGCCGGGAGAAATATCAATAACCTCAGATATGCAGATGACACCACCCTTATGGCAGAAAGTGAAGAGGAACTAAAAAGCCTCTTGATGAAAGTGAAAGAGGAGAGTGAAAAAGTTGGCTTAAAGCTCAACATTCAGAAAAGATTCAGAAAGATCATGGCCTCTGGTCCCATCACTGCATGGGAAATAAATGGGGGAAACAGTGGAAACAGTGTCTGACTTTATTTTTGGGGGCTCCAAAATCACTGCAGATGGTGACTGCAGCCATGAAATTAAAAGACACTTGCTCCTTGGAAGGAAAGTTATGACCAACCTAAATAGCATATTCAAAAACAGAGACATTACTTTGCCAACAAAGGTCTGTCTAGTCAAGGCTATGGTTTTTCCAGTGGTCATGTATGGATGTGAAAGTTGGACTGTGAAGAAGGATGAGCAAAGAAGAATTGACGCTTCTGAACTGTGGTGTTGGAGAAGACTCTTGAGAGTCCCTTGGACTGCAAGGAGATCAGCCCTGGGTGTTCTTTGGAAAGAATGATACTAAAGCTGAAACTCCAGTACTTTGGCCACCTCATGCAAAGAGCTGACTCATTGGAAAAGACTCTGAGGCTGGGAGGGATTGGGAGCAGGAGGAGAAGGGGATGACAAAGGATGAAATGGCTGGATAGCATCACTGACTCGATGGATGTGGGTTTGGGTGAACTCCGGGAGTTGGTAATGGACAGGGAGGCCTGGTGTGCTGCAATTCATGGGGTCGCAAAGAGTCAGACACAACTGAGTGACTGAACTGATCTGAACCAATCACAAGCACTGAAACTGAAACTGTGATTAAATGCTCCTAACAGGTGAATTCTACTAAACATTTAGAGAAGATTTACCACATATTCTGAAACTATTCCAAGAAAAGTTGGCAGAGGAATGAAAATTCCCTAATTCATTCTATGAGGCCACCATCACCCTGATACTAAAACCAAAGATATCACAGAAAAAGAAAATTACAGGCCAGTATCACTGATGAACATAGACACAAAAATTCTCAACACAATACTAGCAAACTGAATCCAACAACACATTGAAAGGATCATACACCATTATCCAGTGGGGTTTATCCCAGGGATGCAGGAATTTATCAATACCTACAAATCAATCAGTGTAATATACCACATCAACAAATTGAAAAATAAAAACCATATGATAATTTCAGTAGATGCAGAAAAACTTTTGACAAAATTCAACACCTATTTATGATAAAAACTTTCCAGAAAATGGGCATAGAGGGAACATACTTCAACAAAATAAAGGCAATATTTGACAAACCTACAAATAACATCATAAATCAACAGTGAACAACTGAAAACATTTCCTTTAGGGTTAGGAACAAGACAAGGGTGTCTGTTCTCACCACTTTTATTCAGCATAGTTTTTGGAAGTCCTACCTATGGCAATCAGAGAAGAAAAAGAAAAAGGGAATCCAGACTTGAAGAACTTAAACTGTCATTGTTTGTAAATGACATGATATTATACATAGAAAATCCTAAAGATGCTCCCAGAAAACTACTAGAGCTCACCAATGAATCTGGTAAAGTTGCAGGTTACAAAATTAATCTACAGAAGTCTCTTGCATTCCTATACACTAACAGCAAAAGATCCAAAAGAGAAATTCAAGAAACAATTCCATTTACCATTACATCAAAATAATAGAATACTAGGAATAAATCTACCTAAGGAGACAAAAAGCCTGTACTCCAAAAACTGTACAATGTAGATGAGAAAATCAAAGAAGACACAAATGGATAGAAAGATATGCCACATTCATGGATTGAAAGTATCGGTATCGCTGGAACAGCTATACTACCTAAGGCAATCTACAGATTCAGTGCAATCCTTATCAAATTATCAATGACATTTTTCACAGAACTAGTACAGAAAATCTCAAAATTTTTATGGATACACAAAGTATCTTGAATAGCCAAGCAATATTAAGAAACAAAAATGGAGCTGGAAGGATCAGGATCCCTGACTTTGGTCTATATTAAAGAGCTACAGTCATCAAAACTGTATGATAGTGGCACAAGGATAGAATTATAGATAAATGGGACAGGATAGAAAGCCCAGAAATAAATCCATGCACCTGTGGCCAATTAATTGATGACAAAGGAGGTAAGACTATACAATGGAGAAAAGACAATTTCTTCAATAAATGAGGCTTGAAAAACTGGACACCATCATGTTAAAAAAAAGTGGCTCTAGATCATTCACCTTTTGACATAGCCTCAAAGTCTTTCTTTCGAGAGGATTCAGCTGACTGGATTTTGTATTCTGTCACTTGTATGTGCTTCCCAGGGCACCAACTGTGACTTCTGTTTAGTTTCCTTGATGTACAAGAACTTCAGTTCATTTGGAGAATGAGGAATCTGCAGATTTTTATAATCCTCCCACCCCTCAGTTGCAGTTTATTTTTTAAAAACTTCTTCTGTCATCATTGACTTTTTTTGGAAAATGTTGTACTTTTAAAACTCTGATCATGCAGATTTCATACAACATTAATTAAACTCCTTCCCAGGTGGTTCAGTGGTAAAGAATCTGCCTGCTGATGCAGAAGACACAAGTTGGATCCCTGGACTGGGAAGATTTCTTGGAGAAGGAAATGGCAACTCCAGTATTGTTGCCTGGGAAATTCCAAGGACAGAGGTGCCTGGGGGACTGCGGTGCATGGGGTTACAAAAGAGACAGACATGACATAGTGACTAAAACAACAATAATTACACTGTACATTTATAACAAGCGCAGGGGTTCTAAGTCATATGGGTCATAAGAACAACTGATTCTTAGTGACTGTACAGCTGATCTGATGGGCAGCCTGCAGCAGGCCAAGGCATCAGTCAGTCAGTTGCCCACTGGGGATTAGGAGCCTTGGCTTAGTAGAATTTGGTTAAGAGATTTTATTATGCCTGCCTAGTAGATCTGTTGTGAGAATTAGCTGTGAAAATATACCTCACATGCATAGAATACTACCTTAGCTCCTGTAAATGCTCATTAATATTAATTGTTGTTCTCATAATTAACTTGATCATTCATATTATTGTTGTTAGTCTTGTTACAATAATTAATCAGACCAAGCAAAGACCTTGAATTAGGATGGAAATGACCTATGAAAGATAGAAATGCCAGACCTAGTACCATCAAGTAGTATTGGAGGTGGAAAAATGAAGGTAGAAAGGGAGGATCAAGCCAGGGAATTAAAAAATTTATTCAGTAGAACCTAGATAATGGAGCTGTGAAATGGGTGATGTAGGCAAGAAGCCTAGAGAAGTGGACATGTTAGTTAAGAACGATAATTTCAACATTTTTATTTGAAGCATGATTAAGAAGAATGATTCCTAAATGCTGGTTCACAGACTGGTTGCTTGTTTCTGGGGAGCTTGTTAAAGATGCAGAAATTCTGATTCCTGAGTCACTAATGAGGCCCAGGAAGCTGTTTTACGAAAGGCTGCGGCTCAGGTAGATTTGGATGCACGGCCAGGTTTGGGAAGCTGGGCCGTGAACACATAGCGCACTGGAAGCCAAGGAACTTGGGCTGTAGTCCTGGGTCCAGAGAAGACTTGCTCTGTGACATCTCTGCGACTCCCTCAGACCCCTGTCGAGGGTCCAGGGAAATGAGGTGTGTGAAGTGTTTTAGCCCTTGCAGAGCCCTCAGCACATGTAAAGCGGGGATTACATGTTAGGTTAGCAGCAGGTATTCTCTGTGTTTGACTTCAATCCTGGCAATCAAGGTTCCTCCTCCTGCTCTGCCCCCTCTGCTTTCCTGCTCAAGCAAGGGACTTGATCCACACGATCGGCAATCTTCTCCAACTTTAAATGCCTATAACTGTGTTTTCTGTTTTGCAGACACCAAATTTCTACCTGTTCTTGTGGATTTTAATGGATATTCTTTCTGCAGTTTTCATTGTTTCCATATTTCATTTTCATTGGTAAGTATGCATTTTTAATTTTGTATAATTTTTTCCCAAAATAAGATAAAAATGGTTTTGTACTTTGTGAAATTTGTGAAAAAACTTACACTCTTCCTATAATCCCACATGAAAATTCCTCAGGGAGACAGGATTTTAAAGGTTTTATCTTCCAAACTTCCTGTTTCTTCTCATACTGCCTATAGCTCCACATACCCCTTCTACCTCCTTGATGTGAGACCATATTCTAAGGATAAGGACTCTCACTAAAGCTTAATCAAAGCTTTTTGTTTTTTTGTTTTTTTTTTAACTACATATCCCTTGCGGATCAGTTGGGAGAGGACAAAAGCTGAAGGTTGTTCAGAACAGGTGTCCCACCTTCAACAGAATGGGACACAGTAGGGTGCTGTGTAAAGAGCAAGCTCACACTCCAGGAAACCAGGGTTTTAGTCCTGGTTTTTCCTGTAGTTTCTGGCTGACCTTGGAAAAATCATTTCCCCTTTTCAGATCATAGTCTTTTTTATCTGCCCAATCAAATGACATTTGAGAATTCTTGAGAGGAAAAATGCATCAAGATTGTAAGGTTCAGGATGGGAGAGGGAACATCTGGTCGAAGAATTTTAGCTAGAAGAAATTATGGTCTTTAGATCTCATCATGCCTATCGTTTCCTCATTTGAGCTGTCCTTTAAAGGAGGAAACTTCATACCCTCTGCCCAAGGTACCATTTGACTGGTAATATTCTTTTCTGACCACTGCCTGTGTTACTGTTGCTTTGGAAGAGGTCTGTGAGGCTCATGGACCCTCTGCTTCCTTCTAGGTGGAGAGAGAGCCAGAGTGAAAAAATTCGCCAGGGTATCACCAGTTACACAGGTAAAGTCAGAGGCCTAGCCCCCTCTCATATCTTCATCCCTCCCCATTGCCTCCATGAGGCAGGGCTTGCCTTTAATATTTCTGACAAGAGTTGAAGGAGTCTAAAGTTACAGGGTGGGAACCACTGAGAAGCTGGGCAAAAACAGGCTGTGGACAGACTCTGTGAGGCCCTTGACATCAGAATACATTGTGGACTTTATCCTCTAAGCAGTGAGACTCCTTGGAAGATTTTGAACATGGTTGTATATTTGCTTGCTTTGTCATATATTCATTCATCACACAATTATAGAATACCAACTTTGTGCCAGGCAGTGTGAGACTGAAGTACCTGAAAGCTTTGTATATGGAGGGTGTCTCGAGAACAGAGGCTCTGGTCCACAGAGAGCAGTGAGGAAGCAGGAAAAGGTACAGCAGCAGCTGACATCTTTGGTTTAGCCATCTAGTTCCAGGACAGAGAAGCTGACATGCTCCTCAGGGCTGAATGTGCTTTATGTGGCTTCAGTTGTGATGTATGTTGGAAGGTGGAAGGAGAAAATTGCCAAGATCCTGGAATGCTGGACTAGAGTCTAGACTGCATATAAACATCAGGAAATGGCAAGTGAGTTTCAGACAAGGGAGCAGTATGCTTAGACACCTGTGTAAAGGGATAGAATAGCACAATAACTTACTAATCAGCAGAATAACTCAGGACTAAGTGGGATAGGTCCAGTAAGAGAAGGGAAGCTAGAGTTTATTATTCAGGAGGTTGTGGGGATAATCACACAGTGAGTTACTGGCTTGGGAAGCCAGTGCAATGTTAAAGGGAAAGCCAGTTAGGAGGCAGAAGATGGTGCAGTACATGATGCAGCTTCCTCCCATTGCTCTTGGAGTCTTTAAGTAAAGTTGATACAGTCAAAAATGATTAATTAATTTCTTGTGAACAGTTGTGAAGATGATGAGATACTTTGTATCAGCCATCAGTCTTCAACACATACATTACTTAGACTTTCAGGAATGTATCCACAGTTCAGTTCAGTTCAGTTCAGTTGCTCAGTCATGTCTGACTCCGCAACCTCATGAACCGAAGCACGCCAGGCCTCCCTATCCATCACCAACTCCCAGAGTCCACCCAAATCCATGTCCATCTAGTTGGTGATGTCATCCAGCACTCTCATCCTCTGCCATCCCCTTCTCCTCCTGCCCTCAATCTTTCCCAGCATCAGGGACTATGAAAAAATAAGAAATTTGAAGAGTGATGGTCTTTTGTATCCTAAAACTGAAGGTTTAAATCAAGTCACCCAAATTTATTAAGATATAGAGTAATCTCCAGTGACTCTGAGTTTTATGGATTTTAAGAAGGTTACTCTGCAGGCTGTTAAAGAGACTGAAGGCTGTGTTCCAGCTGCCTTATGATATTCAGAAGTTATATCTGTAAACTAGGGTTTCCAAAACCATAGACTGGATGCCTTAAACAACAGAAGTTGATTTTTCTCACATTTCTGGAGGCTGGAGGTACAGGATCAATGTGTCAGCAGGTTTGATTTCTTCTGAGGCCTCTCTAATTGACTTGCTGATAGACTCTTTGTTGCTGTGTCATCACACAGCCCTTCCTCTGTTCACACACAAACCCCCAATGTCCTCTGTGTCTCCAGGTTTTCTCTCTGATCAGACTGGATCAGGACCCACCATAATGGCTTCATTTTAATCATGCCTTTAAAAGCTTTATCTCCTAAATTAGTCCTATATTGAAGTTCTGTGGTTAGGGCTTCAACATATGAGTTTGTGTGGCACACAGTTCAGCCCATAATAGTAATCTAATCAAGAAATAAAAAGAATATGGAATTGGTGTGGAAAGCATGGATGGGATAAGTTCTGAAGGAAAGTTCAAAAGAACCATTTAAATTTGAATGAAGAATGGTGGGTATAATGCCTTAGAAAATAAATTAACTTGACAACAACTTCCCACCATATTTAAATGAGAATAAGAAAATAAGGTGAGTAGATAATAAACTAAGAATCTTTCAAGTTTTTAATTTTAGTTGCTTATTTACAGAAACCAATTTTGCCTGATCTAAATAAATATATAGAAAGATCATTTGAGTACCTAAAAGAGACAACTAGAAGGCGAGGGATGAAGGGAATGAACAAGGATGACTGGAAAGAAGCCAAAACCACAACCTAGAGCCATCAGTTCAGTTCAATTGCTCAGTTGTGTCTGATACCTTGTGACCCCATGGACTGCAGCACGCCAGTCTTCCCTGTCCATCACCAACTCCCAAAGCTTGCTCAAACTCAGACCCATTGAGTCGGTAATGCCATCCAACCATCTCATCCTCTGTCATCCCCTTCTCCTCCTGCCCTCAATCTTTCCCAGCATCAAAGTTTTTTCCAATGAGTCAGTTCTTCACATCAGGTGGCCAACATATTGAAGTTTCAGCTTCAGCATCAGTCCTTCCAATGACAGCCTGGAGCCATGCAGGGTGGGAAGAGTAGTCCTTGCATACTAAGCCTAGTGTCACATCTTGCACCATGACTACCTTTTAGATTGACATATACTGCTGCACCTGCTGCTGCTACCTTTAGGATACACACACACACACACACACACACACACACACACACACACGCACATTTAGGATATATTTTTCAGCCCTTCAAAGAAGTTGATCCTTTATCTTTTGTCTTGTATAGTTTATTACGAAAAGTCATTCAAAAAAGAAATCTTCCATTATTTTAATCATTGTTCCTCTACTTATAATATTTTGTCTTGTCTCATACAGTTTCTTATGAAAAGTCATCCAAAAAAGAAATCTTCCTTTATTTTAATCATTGTTCCTCTACTTGTAATATGTCCTTTTTAAGGTTGTTTCTTTTATTACTTTTTTCAGTAATTTGATTATGATTTACCTTAATGTATATTAGTGTGTCTACCTGCTTAGGGTTTGCTGAACTTCTTAGATCAGTAAGAATATACATTTTCAGCCTGTATTTTTCAAATATCTTTCTGCTATTACCTTGGTAGGGAGAAAACTAAGGGGAAAGATTCTAAAATGGTAAGTGAGGAACTGACATTTTAAAGATGACTAGGATTTTACCAAATTACTGGCAAAGATTAGAGAATCGACTTTGGAGGAATCTATGTTGTTTTCTTTTCTATCCCACAGAAGCTTCAAGTGCAAGCCTCCAAAATGAAGTATTAGAAATTACAGGTATCCCTGCACCTATTCCAGAGAGGGAAAGGGAACCTCCAAGTTCTAAAGCTGTTATACCAGAGGTTGTCAATGAAACCACAGATGACGTTGGACAACCAGTGCCCACTGAGCCAGCCTTTGAACCTATCCAAGCACCCATTTCGGAAGCCAACAGAGAGGCCACCCTCCAAACTGTATTGTCTGTCTTGGAGGCAAATGAACCAGCGGTTCCCTCTGTAGAGAAGCCTCCTCCTGAAACGTAACCTGAAAAGCCTCCCACCATTGATTCCCCCCAATAATCCTCTTTTATAATGTTTTCCACCACACCCAGCATGTCCTTCTCCCCCTTTTGGGCTGTCTTCAAAGAATAATTAGCCATAACTTGCCTCCTTCTCTTTTTTCTCCCTCTCTGTGCCCAGGGTGACCTGATGGTAGAGAGAGATCAGGAAAGGGGTGCGGAGGAGCCAGGAAGGCTCTCAGGAAAACCACTCTGGTCTCACCTTTCCTCTCCAGGGGATGAGCAGAGGGGAAAGAGTGTGGTCCTGGAGTTGGAGCTGGTTGTTCTCTGGGAGTCAGATGATCTGTCTTACCCTAATCCTTCAGAATATTCCCCGCTAAAGGAGTGGCTGTGGTGAACATCAGCCTATAAATAAAGGCAGCTTCTGAGGAACTAAGAAGGAAATTGATACAATCTTTGGGGCCCTCTGTGGTCACTCAGGCTGACAAAGACAAGGGAGGAGTGCCAGAGTGATGCCGTCCAGAGTCAGAGAAGGAGAGGTGGCATGGATATGAGCGGGGGCAAAGATCTCACCCCAATCACACATCCTGTTGTACAGTGTGTGTGGGGTGCTTCCTCATAGCTTGTCGCTGGCTGATTCCCCAGTGGGGTGATGGGCATAATCCCACGCCCACCCAGTGGCTTTTGACCTTGAAGCTGACTTGACTTGAGCTGAGAACCCTGTATTAGAAGCAGGAAGTTGTGTTCCACTGTGTGACCATCACCTACTCACCCTCCTTGTCCAGGGCTCATGTTCCCATGTATATGGCAATGGGCAGGGGGAGACACCACAGCACATTCCCTGGGCTGACTGTGGAGTCCTGTAAACATTGGTGGGGCAGGGCTGCCTCAGATGGCCTCATTGTCATCCCAGAAAGCAGGGATGTGTGGTTTGGGGACTTTGTTTCATCAACAGCCCCTCCCCGTCCCACGCAGGCATCTGGAGACCAGGAATAGCACTCCCTGTGGAGTGGTTTGTCACCTACATGCAGGTGACCCCAGATGCTTGTGCATTTGAGGGCAAGTGAGCTAGGCTGGCTGTGCTGAAATATCAGAGGCCTTGAGGACAAATCCCTAACATGCCAGAGGCAAGAGGATTCTCCCTTGTCACCTCTCCAGGCACTCATCTCTAGCCACAGTCCAGAGGGAGGCCCCACCCCACATCACACCTTCCCTGTCTGAAGACCCCACCCAAGACCTGCCCAGGTCATGTCCAAACTCGGGTGTTCCATCCTGGTCACAAAGTAATATTTTACAGGCTCCCACTGGACATAAGGATTTAATCCCAGGCAGCACGGTTCTTGGAGGTTCTGGGGTTCTTGGAGGTTTCTTGATTGACCAAGGAATTATTTCTGGCAGGATTCAAGAGCCACTCTGAATCCACTGGCCCTAGGTAAGGCACAGAAGCTGGTTCCCCCTCTGGATCTCCAGCCAACCACACGTAGGTCTCCACCTCCCAGGATGATATCCAGCATTGCCCCGCCCGTCCTGCCCTAGTCCCAGCCCATCCCTTTAAGCCTCTTTCAAGCACACTGTGGGCTCAGGCTCCCCAGCCCCCAATCCCAGACTAGCTTGACCCTGCACTTGCAGAACACAGAGATGCTTATATAGATCACTCACCAACAGGACCCTGTCCTGGCCCCAAATAATACCCCGTCCCCCTTCCCGCCAGCAAAGACAGGGTCAGAAGATAAACACAGGCTTTACGTCTGAAGTCATCAGGGGAGATTTGAGCAGCAGCTCAGCACTCACACTGTTATATATAAAAGAGTTCTGTCTCCCTCACACCAGCTGAGGCTCCTGGAGTTTGGGGAATTAAGCCAGTCCCTTATGTTTCAGGATAATCTTGGTTTGATTGTTCTGGCATGGAGAACTAGGTCGTCCTCTTGGTTACGTTTCCAGGCCATGCACAGAAAGTCAAAAGAGGTCACATGGTAGGACTAGTCTGAGTTATGAATGACATTCGAGGAGCACAGGCTCTTATAATGACAAGGTCATAGTAAGGCAGGACTAGGGCCAACCAGGTGCTTCAGGGTGAATGGAGGGAGTTCTGCCTCCTGGCAAGGCCACCTCACTGGAAGAAGGGTCAGAGGCCATGGTGATACTGTCATGGTGGCCAGCCAGCCCAACCCCCTGCCTGGGTAGTCAGGGTCGCTGGAACACAGACAGCCTCTCAAGATGCGTGGCCAGGAGGGTGGATGAAGTGAGGATGATGGTGACTAGAAGGGTCTTTTGGGTTTGTGTCTGGGATCCTTTGTTAGACGTGCAGACAGAGAAGCCCACCACCCCTGCTCTTCCCTGTCACTGCTCACCTTGATTCTGGGACTGAAGAGGCTGAAATTCTTGTTCATGGCAATTAAGAGGATCTCAGGGTAGAGGAGATCAAGATGGCAGAGTGGGAGAACGCTCACGAAAACATCAAAATTACCAAAAATAAAAAGCAACTCTTGCTAAATTCACTTGAGGTCAAGCTGAACACTTGTTCTACAGCCAAGGCTGTAAAGAAAGATACACACAGACTCAGGAATGTATGAGAAGCGATCAGGTCAGGACTGACCCCTTTAGCAGGAGACACAGAAGAGGAGAAGGCTATCTTGGGCTCAGGGATTCTACTTAGAGAGTGAGGGGGTCAAGCCATGTTTTAGGAAAGTCCTGCATATAAATAGCCCTCCAGGACAGTACAGTAGATAATTGTTTCTCCTAACTCAAAAAATAAGAGGAATATACAAAAAATGCTGAATGAGAGGAACCATTCCCTGTTAAAAGACTGAGAATTACCCTGATGGAACGAACAATGAAACAGAATATTGGGATAGTCAAAAAGTTCGTTTGGGTTTTTCTGTAACATTTTATAGATAATGAGCTTGAAACCAAGTTCAAAAAGGAGGTAATGAAAATACTTAAGGAATGAAAAAGTGCTGTGAACAGAGATGCAGATTACTGTAAGAAGGAACTACAAACTATAAAGCAGACACAAGAAAAATTAGGAAATTCATTTGCTGAGATGAAAGCAGAACTAAAGGCAAAGAACAGCAGAATGAATAATGCAGAATAAAGAATCAGTTATCTTAAAAACAGAGTAATGGAAATTACCCAATCAAAACAGTAGACAGAAAAATCAAATTAAAAAAAATAAAAGCAATGTAAGAGACTTTGCATATAATACAAAGTGTGGTGATCTGTGCATACAAGGGATTCCAGAAGGAGAAGAGGAATTGAAAATGTATTTGAACAAATTATGGCTGAAAATGTCCCTACAACCTAAAGAAGAAAACAGATATGATGATACAGAAAGCACAGAGAGCTCCAGACAAGAGGAACCCAAACAGACCTACACCAAGACATAATACAAATGGCAAAAGTTAAAAATAGAGGATTCTAAAGGCAGCAAGAGAAAAAGAGTTAATTACAGGGGAACCCCCGTAATGCAAACTATTTGAAGTAATAATGACAGAAAAATTTCCAAAATTAATAACAAAAACCAAACCACAGATTTGGGAAACTCAGAGAACCTGAAGCAGGATAATTACTAAAAATTCTATACCTTGTTGTAATGCTATGGTTATGTTACTGTGTCATCTGGTCACCATCTTGATGACGCATGCACCAGATGTGTGACCTGATGTACTGTGTTCATTGTTTGTACTTATGAAACACAATAAAGAAGGGAAATATCATGAAGCATCCGCCAAGAAAGGGGAAAAGACGTCTAGAGTAGATAAAGATCAGGAACAGTAAGAGTTTTGGGAATACTGTTTTCCCCCTTTGATCTGGACAATCAAAGGAGGAGCAGATTGTTTTCCACCTCCCCAGCATTGCAAAGTCTTTGAATTCCTTTGAGAACAAAGAACTCTTTAAGGTATAAAATGGCAGTCATCCACACTTAAGGCAAGGTCCCCTCCATGAATGTGTGCATGTAGTGGATGGTGTTGATAAAGAATCGATGCTTTTCAACTGTGGTGTTGGAGAAGACTCTTAAGAGTCCCTTGGACTGCAAAAAGATCCAACCAGTCCATCCTAAAGGAGATCAGTCCTGGGTGTTCATTGGTAGGACTGATGTTGAAGCTGAAACTCCAGTACTAGATGTGAAGTATAAGGCTACCTGAAGTGAAGAACTGACTCATTTGAAAAGACCCTGATGCTGGGAAAGAGTGAAGGCGGGAGGAGAAGGGGATGACAGAGGATGAGATGATTGGATGGCATCACCGACACATTGGACATGAGTTTGAGTAAACTCTAGGATGGACAGGGAGGCCTGACGTGCTGCAGTCCATGGGGTGGCAAAGAGTCAGACACTACTGAGTGACTGAACTGAACTGAACTGAACTGAGTGGATGGTGTTCCTGCTGAGGCTCTTGTGTATTGACCCCAGGATTCCCAGCTGCAGAGAGCCAGATGAAGGTTCTTTCCCCCAGATTGGTGAGATTCATTTACTAGTGCTATTGTAAATTCCGTTATTTCCTTTTGCTTTGATCCTTGATTCATTCTAGCCTAGATAATAAATTGATGTTTGCTACCATCTTGTGGACTGCGTCTGGAATTCTTTAAAAGAAACACTGATGCAAAGCTAAACACTAGACATATTATATTCAAATTGCAGAAAATCAAAGACAAAAAAATTTCTAAAGAAATCAGACAGGAGGAAAAATAATCCTCACCTTTTGAAGAACAAAGATAAGAATTATGTCAGACTTCCCATCAGAAACCACACATACAAGAAAAGAGTGGACTATTTATAATTGCAAGAAATGTCAAAAGAAGTTCTTCAGAAATAAGGAAAACAATATAGGTGAGAAACTCAAATCTACATAAAGAAAGAAAGAGCATCAGAGAAGGAATATGTAACTCTAAGATGAAAATTTTTAAATTTAGTTTAAAACTTCTAATAGAATAATAGTAGAAAATTTTAGTAATCTTGGATTACATAAAGAGTTCTTGGAACATCAAAAGCATGATCTTTAAAAAAAAAAGGATAAATTTGACCTCATCAATATGAAAAGCTTTTGCTCTGTGAAAGACATTGCTAATATTTCAAGACAAGGAATATTGCTAAGGGTAAAAGTAACATGGAGCATAAAATACCTAATTGTATTATCTTTGCTTGTCAGTGCTATGCTCAGGTTTACATCCTGAAGGAGACAACTTTTGATATTTTGCTAAGGATCAGAACATAATTTGTACACTCGTGGTGAATTCATGTCAATGTTTGGCAAAACCAATACAGTAATGTAAAGTAAACTAAAGTTAAAATAAAAATTTTAAAAGTAAAAAAAAAAAAAAAGAACATAATTTGCGGTGTAAAAAACTTAATTTTATTTTTCTGAATTTAGGGTCCTATGTTTGGAAGATAGTATAAGAATGTTATAGTATACAAGTCATTTAAGATTGGAGTGTTAGGTATTTGAGAACAGAGAATGGTTCTAGTTTTATTGTCTATTAAGCATACTGATAAAATAATGTTTTAAAAAACAGCAGAACATAACATAATTTTAAGGAAATTTAATTCCTTAAGGTGAAAAAAATTTTTTGTTATCTCAGAATAATAAAGGGCATGCCAAACTTAAGGCATGCAATAACAAAGCACAAGTTACTTGAAGGAAATATAGGAATAGATTTTGAAATTATTATTAAATACAGAAAAAATAGGAGACTAGCCTATGTTCTTTTAGTTGCAAAGGGAAGGAGGCAAAGAGTCTCAGATAGTGACCAGTTCAGGACACTAGATGGTGCTATTAGCCTAGACTATTTGATGTCACTGGAGGCTGACCAGCCTCAGACTAGAAAGATAGAAAGTCAAAAACTGCATATATATTAAAGGTGTGAACTGTTTTGTAGAATATATATCAAAGCATTGCGATAATTCTTGATTTTCTCCTCTAGAGATGATTTTGAAATTTTTCTGTTTTGAAGTAGTTTCTTTTTAAATATTTTATTTGATGGGCACTCCAATTTTTTTTTTCTTATTTTAAATTAAAGATTATATATACAGTGTGTTTCTGTTTAGAACTCATAGTAAAACAAGATAACAGGTTTTCATATCGAGATGATAAATTCAGAAGGAACTTGGTGTTAAGTTTTAGTGAACTTACTTCAAATCAGTGTTCAACTCCATTAAACTTTTAAAAATACTGAAAATAGTTTGATTCCTGTTGATTGCTTTTAAGATTCATGTTAATTTCTTTTAAGATTGAGAATAATTAAATTCATTATTTGACTTCTGTAGATGATTTATGCCACCAAATTTTTATTGATACCTACGTTGAACAAGCCTAGATAGCATATTCAAAAGCAGAGACATTACTTTGCAAACAAAGGTCCGTCTAGTCAAGGCTATGGTTTTCCCAGTAGTCATGTATGGATGTGAGAGTTGGACTGTGAAGAAAGATGAGAGCCGAAGACATGATGCTTTTGAACTGTGGTGTTGGAGAAGACTCTTGAGAGTCCCTTGGACTGCAAGGAGATCCAACCAGTCCATTCTGAAGGAGATCAGCCCTGGGATTTCTTTGGAAGGAATGATGCTAAAGCTGAAACTCCAATACTTTGGCCACCTCATGGGAAGAGTTGACTCATTGGAAAAGACTCTGATGCTGGGAGGGATTGGGGGCAGGAGGAGAAGGGAATGACAGAGGATGAGATGTCTGGATGGCATCACTGACTCGATGGACGTGAATCTGAGTGAACTCCGGGAGTTGGTGATGGACAGGGAGGCCTGGAGTGCTGCGATTCATGGGGTCGCAAAGAGTCGGACATGACTGAGCGACTGAACTGAACTGAACATTGAACAAGTGACAGAAACCCCTAACTCAGTGTGCCTTAAGCAAATGGAAATTTATTGGGTCACATAATTAAAACGATATGGCATTGCTGATTTCATGTGAAGCTTGATCCAGTGGCTTAAATTAATTTTTTGGATTCTCTTCAACTGTTAGCTGTGTTTCTCTGGTTCTTGGCTTCTTTTGCAAATAAGCTCTCCTCTCCTGAAGGTAGGGTAGGTCTCAGCAGGTTTATATCCTTCTCATTTTGTTTGTTTGTGTCTAATGATGCCAAGAAGAGTTGTGGTGTTAGATCATATTAGGTCTGTTTGGCTTGTCTTGGGCTACCTATCTACTCCAGTAGCTGTAGATAGAATTAGCAATCCTAGAAATTTAAAGATTAAGAATGTTGGAGGGATGGTTTCTCAAAAACAGATTTGAAGATTGTTATAGCTTCCCTTGGGCTTCCCTGGTGGCTTAGATGGTGAAGAATCTGCCTGCAATGCGGGAAACCTGGGTTTGATCCCTGGGTTGGAAAGGTCCTCTGGAGGAGGGCATGGCAATCCCCTGCAATATTCTTGCCTGGAGAATTCCATGGACAGAGGAACCTCGTGGACTACAGTCCACAGGGTCACAAAGAGTCGGATATGGCTGAGCGACTAAGCACAGCACAGCACATAGCTCCCCTGGTGGCTTAGATGGTAAAGAATATGCCCACAGTGCAGGAGACCTGGGTTCGATTCCTAGGTTGGGAAGATCCCCCGGAGAAGGCAATGGCTACCCACTCCAGTATTATTGCCTAGAGAATCCCATGGACAGAGGAGCCGGATGGGCTACATACAGTCCATGGGGTCACACAGAGTCATACATGACTGAGTGACTAAGCGTGAGCATGATGGGACCTTTGCTAAGTGGACAGATGACCCACAGTATAAATAAAGATTTTGTCTATATTTTAAGGAAAAGACTAAATAGTCAAAAATTCATCTGGTATTTTAACAAAGAGAAAACTGAATTATGGTTGTGCAATAGTATAACATTTGTCAGTAGAGACTCAAAAGCCTTTTATCCATATTTTTAAATGAACTAATCTGAACTAACTTTGTCAAAATATTCATACATTCCATTGCCTTTTTCCACATTCATTATTACAAACCACAGCAAATATATCAGTAGTTCTCCTTCCCTCAAATCTTATGTAATTTATTATACACACTTATTTGCCTTTAATTATTTTGTTTCACATTCTGGAACAACCAAATACTTTCAGCTATTTCACTAAATACACTGTTTAGTTCAGTTGAATAGCCTTGTTCTAGCATGATATGTAGAGTGCGAAATAATACACCTAAGGAAAAATCCTAGCATCTGGGCTGGATTTTATTCTTGGAATTGTTCACTGTTGAGTGGAATGATTGGACCTGTCACATAGCTTACCTATTGGTTGAATAGGTAATTGTACTTATAATTGACAATTGTACTTGTCATTATTTTTTAAGCTTTATTTTTCTCATTTTTAATATATGCTGTGATCAAAATTAAATAGTGGATTTGATGGGATTTTTGCAGATTGCATCTTACTGTTACCATAGTGCAACTCTAAAACCCAAAATAATTTTCTATGACCACTGTTGTGAAACTTACGTCATGTTTTATTTGTCTGTGTGTCTTATCTCCCTTACTGAACTGAATATTTTGAGAATAGGATTTGTGTTTTAGAAGCACACAGAGTATGTTGCTGAATAAATGATTATCTAGTATCCAGGGCTTAGTGAGCAAATCTTACACTCCTTTCTTCTCCATCAGTGTCATTGAAATGTACAGTTAATGGCATTGGTAAGTTAAACTTCATGAAACACTGCATTGCAAGTAGCATCCACTGCCACAAAACCAAGGCAATGCAAGCCCTTTTGATTGCATTTAATAAACCCCTCTCTAATCAAGAAATCTGTATGCAGGTCAGGAAGCAACAGTTAGAACTGGACATTCAACAACAGACTCGTTCCAAATAGGAAAAGGAGTATGTCAAGGCTGTATATTGCCACCCTGCTTGTTTAACTTCTATGCAGAGTACACCATGAGAAACTCTGGACTGGAAGAAACACAAGCTGGAATCAAGATTGCCAGGAGAAATATCAATAACCTCAGATATGCAGATGACACCACCCTTATGGCAGAAAGTGAAGAGGAACTAAAAAGCCTCTTGATGAAAGTGAAAGAGGAGAGTGAAAAAGTTGGCTTAAAGCTCAACATTCAGAAAACAAAGATCATGGCATCCGGTCCCATCACTTCATGGGAAATAGACGGAGAAACAGTGGAAACAGTGTCAGACTTTATTTTCTAGGGCTCCAAAATCACTGCAGATGGTGATTGCAGCCATGGACACTTACTCCTTGGAAGAAAAGTTATGACCAACCTAGATACCATATTCAAAAGCAGAGACATTACTTTGCCGACTAAGGTCCATCTAGTCAAGTCTATGGTTTTTCCAGTAGTCATGTGTGGATGTGAGAGTTGGACTGTGAAGAAGGCTGAGTGCTGAAGAATTGATGTTTTTGAACTGTGGTGTTGGAGAAGACTCTTGAGAGTCCCTTGGACTGCAAGGAGATCCAACCAGACAATTCTGAAGGAGATCAGCCCTGGGTGTTCTTTGGAAGGAATGATGCTAAAGCTGAAACTCCAGTAGTTTGGCCACCTCATGCGAAGAGTTGACTCATTGGAAAGGACTCTGATGCTGGGAGGGATTGGGGGCAGGAGGAGAAGGGGATGACAGAGGATGAGATGGCTGGATGGCATCACTGACTCGATGGACGTGAATCTGAGTGAACTCCGGGAGTTGGTGATGTACAGGGAGGCCTGGCATGCTGCGATTCATGGGGTTGCAAAGAGTCAGACACAACTGAGCAACTGAACCGAACTGAACTGAATAAAGCCACAGTTGATCTTTAATCCGGTGCAACATGAAGTGTTAGTAGTTATGCTGGTTGGACAAAAATAAGTATGGGGCTTTACTATATTCCATAACTACTCAGGCTAAGGAATTTAAGCTGTTAGGTTATAGACCTAGACTTCAGTTCAGTTCAGTTTAGTCACTCAGTTGTATCTGACTCTTTGTAACCCCATGAACCGCAGCATGCCAGGCCTCCCTGTCCATCACCAACTCCCAACTTGAGTTATGTCATTTATCACATCAAACAAAGTAAAAGACACATTTAAAAAATCGCCTCAAATTATTCAGTTCCTGGTGGGATTCGTATTCTTGAAAAGCTATTTCCCAGGAAATACGCTATTCTTTCATATGCTTTATAAGCAGACATGTTTTACTGAGGGTTTGGGGAGTTCTGTAGCTGCAGAGGTCTAAGAGGCCCACAGAACATCTAACCCTGCCATGAGTTACCATCAAAAAGTCTTATTTCCACATATTTAAAGAACATAGGAGTTATACAATAAAAATACTGTCAACTTTGGTAAACTTTTAAGCATATTTTCTTTGAGAATTGTCATGATAATCATTCAACTGTTACACCACAAGTCCATTTTTATCTTCTTTTAGGTCAGGGATATTTCTCTTCATTTAGTTACTACTTACAAAAATAGTCATTATTAATAAATTTCAAGTTGTCTACACTAGTAACATCTTAAGGAACTTAATTATACTTAGAGTGATGACTGAGTATAAAAGAGTTAGACAAATTATTATTTTTAGTAAGAAAAACATGATAGGCTAAATCAAAAGTGCATAACTTAGAACTTCCCTGATAGTCCAGTGGTTAAGAATTCACCTGGCAAAGCAGGGGAAATGGGTTTGATCCCCGGTCTGGGAAGATTCCTCATCCTGCGGGGCAACTAAACCCATGCACTGCAACTACTGAGCTCACATGCCATAACTGCTGAAGCCAGCACGTCTTAAAGCCCATGCTCTATGCCAACAGAAGCCACTGCAATGAAAAGTTTGTGCACTGCAACTAGAGAATAGCTCCCCATGCAGCCTAATAAAGAAATTCTTTAAAAGTGTATACGCTTAAACCAATAAAAAGCAAATATGGCCAGAAAGATAAGGGACAAAAGCATTCAAAGGAGAGTTTGGCATTTAACAGGAGAATCTTTTCCCATTGCTCTTTGATGAAAGCTGTTCTACTTTGTGTGTAGCTGTTTGCTTGTGCCAAGGATCTTGGGGCAGCTGTTGACCTCTGTGATTCTCTGGGCAACTTGGGTTTATAATCACTAAAGGCTATGAATTTCCATTTGTTGTCAGACGAGTGTTGTGATTTTAGTTGTGAAATGTGTATCCAAGGATCAATTCCTTCTACTTTGATGGCTCTGTTAGAGTTGAGTATTTGATATAGTCCTTTTCAGTGATGTTCAGCTTTCTATGAGTTGTTTTCTACACACTGGATTTCACTGATGAGGTGGTTGGAAAGGAAAAGCAGCTGTTCTGTTAATGACAGGAGTGAGATATATTGCTTAACCCCTTTAATATTTACTTGAAAAGTTTGGGTAAATTTTAGCTAAAAGGTTTTAAAGCTGGGCTAGAGATATTTCCAAAATGTAGGCTTGCAAGTGATCAGTTGGCAGAAGATAATCTAGGATTCTGGGAGATGGTGAAGGAGAGGAGATGGTGCTGCAGTCCATGGGGTCGCAAACAGTAAGGCACAACTTACCGACTAAACAGCAGTAACAACAATTCTAGGATTACCTGATGGGAAAGAACACAAAGCCTAAGAGGAAAAGAGTGGTCCTTGAGGGTATGGTATATCAAGAGTATCTGATAGTTTGGTTGATTTGCATTTTTACATGTTGCGCATTCCTCCCACTTTTCTAGAGTATTGTGTGTTGAAGGACATTTCCTGTCATTTTTAAGTAAGGAGCTGGACTTCCCAGGTGGCTCAGATGGTAACACATCTCCCTGCAGGGTGGGAGACCGGCTGATCCCTGGGTCAGGAAGATCCCCTGGAGAAGGGAATGGCAACCTACTCCAGTGTTCTTGCCTGGAGAATCCCATGGACAAAGTAGCCTGGTGGGCTACAGTTCATGAGATTGCAGAAAGTTGTACATGACTGAGTGAATAACACTTTATTTTACCAAGCTTTAGCTCATTCAAAGTAGAACTCCCAGTGGAATATTTTCACCTCTCACTAAATAGCTAGTTTGGAATGGCTTAGGTAAAGAACACAAATATATAATAGTTTTCAAAGCCATTTTAAGTTGCAGTGAAATTCAATTGTTAGCACCCCTCAAATAAACACACAATTACTAGTAAAAATTCATAACCCACAGAGGGAAGAAATTGTACAAAATCTATTTGGAGATCCTCAAAGGATCCTGTGGGGCAAGATTCCAGTTCATGTCTGATTTTATAGTTTTTCTAGGATTATGTTGGTTATAGATGAGGGAAGAACTGCTTGTATCTTCTGATGTCTTAGAAAGCTATCCCATCGGTGTTGACTTAATACTATAGTGATTTTGGTGATTACTGTAGTGATTTTGCCTGGTGCTCCAGTGGTTAAGAATTTGCCAGCCAATTCAGAGGACATGGGTTTGATCCCTGATCTGGAAAGATTCTACATGCCGCATGGCAGCTAAGCCCGTACACCGTAACAGTGAAGCCCCATGTGCTCTAGAGTCTGTGCTCTAAAACACTGGAAGCCACCGCAATATGAAGCCTGTACTGTGCAACCAGAGAGTAGCTCCCTCTCGCCCCAACCAGAGAAAGCCCATGCAGAGCAACAAATCCAGCACAGTCAAAAAAAAACAAACAAACTGTAGTCGATTTCTCCCTACTGTGGTGAGCTGTATCACCAGGATTTAAAGAAATACCCATCCGAGCTTAATTGGTAACACCAGGATTTAAAGAAATACCCATCCGAGCTTAATTGGTACCACCAGGTTGCCATCATGAATCTCAAAACCTAGGAGGATCTAGTGTTTCTTTGTGGTTTCGGGGGTCAAATGCTATGCATCGGTGATGGAATTTGTGAATTCCATAGACTGGTCTGTCTTCTGTGAAAGAGGCCCTTGTCTAAGGTCTTTAGTCAGAGCACTCTGTATAGTATGGTGATCTGCTAAAATCTTTTTCCAATGTCTCATCTCACAGGCTATGAGTAGATGACTAATTTGGCCAAGACTGCTTCCCCGCCCCGGGGCAAAGATAAAAACCTTTACTCCTAGATCAGTGAGTAGGCATTTATGAACAATGAGTCTTTGATATGTTAACTTGTTAATAGATTTAGATCATGGCCTCATCTATTGTATACTTTTAAAGAGAAAGATTTATGATTATCTGGGAGGTCAGGAAGGTGAGCAAGTTCAGCACAGATGACTGTTGAATAAATATTTGAGATCACTAAAGGTCTTTTTGTTTTTTATTTTCTGTTTTTTTTTAATTTGGTTTCTGAATGGGAATGGGAACAAATACAAAGGGTGGGATAAGAATGAAGATTAAGTTGTCTAGAGACAAAGAGAGAATACTTTAGTTTTGATAAAATGTGAGGTAGCTACTGCTTCCTTCTCCTGAGAGACAGCCTTCTCTCACTAGCTTTACCAACAAGTGATCTAAAATTGGCAAATGATGGTAAAAGTAGCCATCTACTAAGTTCAATATAGGCAATATATACATAGACTGAGATATAAGATGAAATGCTTGCTATATAATACACAAAAAAGTGACAGTTCCTGCTGTAATTTGCACTCAGTAAAAGCAATAGAGTGAGGGAATTATTGTGAATATTGCAATATTGTGTACCAGCCATTCTCCTAGACCCAGAAAATATTTTATCATATTTAATCAGCAAAATAATAATGAGAAATACATAGATTATCTTCCCCTTTCTCATTTTATTGTTTGGATAATAAAGACTTAAGAATATAAGCAATTATATCAAGGTTATAAAACAAGCATATGAAACCAGGATTTGAATTTGGTTGAAGACATATACAAATAAGTATAGAAAACAGAATTAAAGAGGCATAAAAATGAACCATTGGAGTTGAATGCCACCAAAATCTCTTTAGTTCCAAAATATTTAAGGAAGTCTTCATGAAGGAGATACCATTTGAACTAAGCTTGCAAATAGAGGAAAGGATTTTAACAGTTAAATATGGCAAGAAAGATATCTTGGAGAAGGAAATGGCAACCCACTCCAATATTTTTTCCAGGAAAATCCCATGGACAGAGTAACCTGGTGGATTGGGCTACATTCCATGCTGTTGCAAAGATGGAATACAAATGAGCGCTTACATGCGCATGCCTGTGCGCACACGCGCGCACACACACACACACACACACACATGCAGCAAGGAAGACAAAAAATTGATAGAGCTGGGAGTGAGTCCAATTCAGTCTGAAGTCAAAGTCTATTTTTTTTCCACTACACATAATTAAAACGGTGAGAAAATCTGGGAAACCAATGAGAGTAAAAATGTATTACCTTGAGTTTAGGAAGAAAAGGTTGAAAAAGGAACTCTAGAGAATAGGAAGGCCCTTCAGTGCAAATACAGCAGGTTCTGTGTTATAGAGTTGTTTTTTAGTCGCTCCTGTGTCCGACTCTTTGTGACCCCATAAACTGTAGCACACCAAGCTTCCGTCTTTCACTATCTCCTGGAGTTGGCTCAAACTTATGTCCATTGAATCTATGATGCCATCCAACCATCTCATTCACTGTCATCCCCTTTCTTCTCCTGCCCTGAGTCTTTCCCAGAATTAGGGTCTGTTCCAATGAGTCAGTTCTTTGTATCAGGTGGCCTAAGTATTGGAGCTTCAGCTTCAGCATCAGTCCTTCCAGTGACTGTTTAGGACTGATTTCCTTTAGGATGGACTAGTTTGATTTCCTTGCAGTCCAAGGGACTCTTAAGAGTCTTCACCAGCACCACAGTTCCAAAGTATCAATTCTTTGGAGCCCAGTCTTCTTTATGGTCCAGTTCTCACATCCTACATGACTACTGGAAAAACAATAGCTTTGGCTATACAGACCTTTATCAGAGAAGTGATGTCTCTGGTTTTAAATAATCTGTCTAGCTTTGTCATAACTTTTCTTCCAAAGAGCAAGTGTCTTTAATTTCATGGCTGCTGTGACTGTCCACAGTGGTTTCAGAGCCCAAGAAAATAGTCTCACTGTTTCCATTGTTTCCCCATCTATTTGCCATTGAAGTGATGGGACCAGATGCCATGGTCTTCATTTTTTGAATGTTGAGTTTTAAGCTAGTTTTTTCATACTCTTTCACCATCATCAAGAGGCTCTTTTGTTCCTCTTCTCTTTCTGCCATAAGGGTGGTGTCATCTTCATATCTGAAGTTATTGATATTTCTCCCAGCAATCTTGATTCCAGCTTGTGCTTCATCCAGCCAGCATTTTGCATAATGTACTTTATATATACATTAAATAAACAGGGTAACAATATACAGCCTTGACATACTCTTTTCCCATTTTGGAACCAATCTGTTGTATGTCCAGTTCTTTTTTTTTTTAATTTTTATTTTTACTTTAGTTGACTTTACATTACTGTATTGGTTTTGCCAAACATTGACATGAATTCACCATGAGTGTACATGCGTTCCCAAACACGAATCCCCTCCCATCTCCCACCCCATACCATCTCTCTGGGTCCTCTCCTTGCACCAGTCCCAAGCATCCTGCATGCTGCATCAGGCATCGACTGGCGATTCGTTTCTTACATGATAGTATACATGTTTCAATGCCATTCTCCCATCTCATCCCACCCTCTCCCTCCCTCTCTCCCCCAGAGTCCAACATTTCACTCTATAGATCTGAGTCTCTTTTGTTGTCTCGCATACAGGGTCATCATCCCCATCTTTCTAAATTCCATATATATGCGTTAGTATACTGTATTGGTGTTTTTCTTTCTGGCTTACTTCACTCTGTATAATCGGCTCCAGTTCCATCCATCTCCTTAGAACTGATTCAAATGTATTTTTTTTAATGGCTGAGTAATACTCCATTGTGTATATGTACCACAGCTTTCTTATCCATTCATCTGCTGATGGACATCTAGGTTGTTTCCATGTTCTGGCTATTATAAACAGTGCTGCGATGAACATTGGGGTACACGTGTCTCTTTCAGTTCTGGTTTCCTCGGTGTGTATGCCCAGCAGTGGGATTGCTGGGTCATAAGGCAGTTCTATTTGTAGTTTTTTAAGGAATCTCCACACTGGCTGTACTAGTTTGCATTCCCACCAACAGTGTAAGAGGGTTCCCTTTTCTCCACACCCTCTCCAGCATTTATTACTTGTATTATTGCTTGCAGACTTCTGGATCGCAGCCATTCTAACTGGTGTGAAGTGGTACCTCATTGTGGTTTTGATTTGCATTTCTCTGATAATGAGTGATGTTGAGCATCTTTTTATGTGTTTGTTAGCCATCTGTATGTCTCCTTTAGAGAAATGTCTGTTTAGTTCTTTGGCCCATTTTTTGATTGTGTTGTTTATTTTTCTGGAATTGAGCTGCAGAAGTTGCTTGTATATTTTTGAGATTAGTTGTTTGTCAGTTGCTTCATTTACTATTATATTCTCCCATTCCAAAGGCTGTCTTTTCACCTTGCTTATAGTTTCCTTTGTTGTGCAGAAGCTTTTAATTTTAATTAGGCCCCATTTGTTTGTTTTTGCTTTTATTTCCAATATTCTGGGAGGTGGGTCATAGAGGATCCTGCTGTGATTTATGTCGGAGAGTGTTTTGCCTATATTCTCCTCGAGGAGTTTTATATTTTCTGGTCTTACGTTTAGATCTTTAATCCATTTTGAGTTTATTTTTGTGTGTGGTGTTAGAAAGTGATCTAGTTTCATTCTTTTACAAGTGGTTGACCAGTTTTCCCAGCACCACTTGTTAAAGAGATTGTCTTTAATCCATTGTATACTCTTGCCTCCTTTGTCGAAGATAAGATGTCCATAGGTGTGTGGATTTATCTCTGGGCTTTCTATTTTGTTCCATTGATCTATATTTCTGTCTTTGTGCCAGAACCACACTGTCTTGATGACTGTGGCTTTGTAGTAGAGCCTGAAGTCAGGCAAGTTGATTCCTCCAGTTCCATTCTTCTTTCTCAAGATTGCTTTGGCTATTCAAGGTTTTTTGTATTTCCATACAAATTGTGGAATTATTTGTTCCAGCTCTGTGAAAAATACTACTGGTAGCTTGATAGGGATTGCATTGAATCTATAGATATCATCAATAAGATGGATATTTGTAAAGTTAAGTGATTTTCACAAATCAAGCTCTTAAATTGCCAGTAGGTAAGCAATGTGGAGAAACAGATATTTAAAGTAGAAACTCAAAGATACATAAATTTCTTTAAAATCAGACACCAAGTTTATTTTGGTGGCTTCAGATATATCTTAAATGAAAGAAAAAACTAGCCATGTTACCAATATTTAACTCTATTTCCCTTCCAAAAGGACCATGACATGATTTTTATGAAAATATTTCATATCGTTTCATAGTTTGTTGTTGTTCTCCTCCCTTGTGTAATTATAGCCATGTTAGTTTTTCCTCTTAGAGTCAGAGTTTCTATTTTTGCTAGCTCTTGGTACTGATTTCACTACTGAATTCTGGGAATATCAACTTGGGCAATCAGAGGAGCTCTTTCAAGTGCTCCCACCCCCTTGAGACATGATCAAGACACAGGGTAAATTTGGGGTTCCAGCTCCTACCCCCAAATTGCAGTGGGCTGAAGCCACACTTCAGTTCACTTAGCCTTCATAAAAGATTCATGACAATCCAGGGACCGGCTGGGCTCTGACACTGCATTAGGTGTGTGAAGATCCAAGCTGCTCTCTACATAACTCAGGGCAGAATAGGGGTTGCTTTGTAGGTACCCTGGCTGTTTTAAAGTTTTCTTTTAACCCAGTGACTTTGAAATTTCTCAGTGTTTTTTTGTGTGTGTGAGTGAAAAGAGAGTCAGACAGAGGAGAGCTGACGTTCCCTAGGGGCAAATCGTGTTTTCGGCTCCCTTTTATACCAAAGTTCTTCTTGCATTTTATCTTATATCTCCTCCTACAAGCTAAAGATTTGAGCAACTCTTCTTTTCTGACCAAATTGAAGAGATGGACGCTGCAAGGACATCCATCAGCCATTGGATCTTAAATTCATTACTTGACATATAGGAGGTAAACGCAGGACTTTTCATTCATCCTTAATTTCTTGTTTGGCCCTTAGGCCTTTTTATTAGAGTCCCTGGATTCACAAATCCCTAGACATTTCTAGAGAAATATTTGAAATCTTTATTTCAAAAAGCATATGATAAGATTATTTTTTTATTATTGGATACTTTATTAAGAATTAACTGAAAGTTTTTTTTTTTCATTTTTTCTATTAAGACAAAGAGAGGTAGTTAATAGAACTTCATGCCCTAAGACCACTTGGACGTGCTACTACATAGTAATTTAACTGAATTTTCACAAAAGTCTTAGTGAGTGGATATTACAAATGCAATTTAAAAGACTTTTTGTTTTATATTAGAGTAGAATTGATTTACAATGTTGTGTTTCAAGTGTACAGCAAAATGATGTAGTTATACATATTCATATCTCTATTTTTTTTCAGTTTTTTCTCCCTTATAAGATATTGCAAAATACTGAGTATAGTTCTCTGTGCTATACAGTAGGTCCTTGTTGGTTATCTATCTTATATATAATAGTGTGTCTATGCCTATCCTGGCCTTCCCAGGTGGCTCAGAGGTAAAGAATCCACCTAGCAATTCAGCAGGTGCAGGAGACGTGGGTTTGATCCCTGAGTTGGGAAGGTCCCCTGGAGGAGGAAATGGCAACCCATTCAAGTATTCTTGCATGAAAAATCCCATGGACAGAGGAGTGTGGCAGGCTACAGTCCATGGACCTGCAAGAGCCACTGAACACAACTTAGTGACTGACTAAACAACAACAATATGCCAATCCCAACCTCCAATTCATCCGTCCTCCTACTTTTCCCCCTTGGCAACCCCAAGCCCATCCTGCAAGTCAGTGAGTCTGTTTCTGTTCTATAAACAAGTTTACCCACATCAGTTTTGCTAAGGTTCCACATGGAAGTAGGATCATATGATATTTGTCTATGAATGAAATTATACAAGAGCAGGAACAGTCTCAGGAAGGCTAGGTGACATACTGAAATCAAACAGCTAATATGCAGTAGATACAAAATTTAAAACCAATTTTGTCTGATTCCAAAACTCACACTTTTTCCACTGAGTCCTAATGCCTCATAGAAAGGAAAGAAATTGAGGTACATGATCTAACCAGGGAGAAGTGGAGATTCATGTTTCAGTTCCCTGGTTTCTGAGCAATTCTTTCACGAAGCAGTGATAACACCACCATATATTGTTTCAGGGTTGTCAAATGGACACTGGTAAATGTTTAACTAGGACTAAAACAAAACTTAACATCTCTACCCCTTGCCTATTCATGGCCTTTTAGAACCCTCTGTAAACACTTCCTCTCAAGAGATTTCCTCTCCCCTCCAACCATGATTTGATAGAATTTTGGGGAGACATCTACTTTCCCACCTCTCTTGCTGGATGGAACTGTGAAATAGCCATGTTGATTAATGGTATCAGAGAAAAAGGAAGGGATCCTTAATAGGTCAATTAGGGCCTGCCTTCACATGGATTAAAAATGGTGCATGAGATATTTTGGTAACATGAGTGCTACTTCTCATTAAACAAAAACTTCTCATAAAATAGATCAGAAACGAAAAAAACAAAATCTTTTTGCACATGCCTCAACTCCACTTCCTGGTCCAGAATTGACTTGAATCAGGTGAATTTTAAGTCTTTATTCACCACTGACAGTAAAGTAAGCCATTATTTGATTGGAAGTAATAGAGAGGTACTTCTGTGGAAGGGAATGATATGTATTTATTTGGTAATACTCAACCGTATTTTATAACACAGGAATGTATATGGAGCTCCAAAAGGTTCTAAAAAAAATGGAAGAAAAACCATCCAAGATGCTCCTGTCACTATCAGGGCTTCTTAGGAATCTTTAATAAGGCTCTCTTGCCTTTTCATCAGATTTCAAACTCTGTGAGGGCATGGAATAATTTATTCCCACTTATCTACAAACCTTTGTGGTTTTGAGGCTTTTGCTAGATGTTAGGCACAGTACTGGGGAATGATAACAGAAAACAAAAGCTGAACTTTTGGTAAGTAGCTAGTATTCTAGTGTGTGTGTATATGTGTGTGTGTGTTGAGGGAGACATTATGTATGTTTATGTGCATATGGCATGAGTGAAACATCATAGAATATATATATGAAAATTATTAGGTACAATAAGTAGATGTGCCACTGATGATGGGTACCATAAGTAGCTAGTATTCTAGTGTGTGTGTATATGTGTGTGTGTGTTGAGGGAGACGTTATGTATGTTTACGTGCATATGGCATGAGTGAAACATCGTAAAATATATATATGAAAATTATTAGGTACAATAAGTGGATGTGCCACTGATGATGGGTACCATGTATGCATGCTTGGTTGCCTCAGCTGTGTCTGACTGTTCACAGCCCTATGGATTGTAGCCCATCAGGCCCTTCTACCCATAGGATCCTCTAGGTAAGAATACTGGAGTGGGTTGTGATGCCTTCTCCAGGGGATCTTCCCAAACCAAGGATCAAACTCACATCTCTTAAGTCTCCTGCATTGCAGGTGGATTCTTTATCCACTGAGCCACCTGGGATCGGTGCTCTAATGAAAAAGAAAATCAGGGTAAGACATTTGAGAGTGACCAAAGGGGCTGGTAGTTCTATCTTATACTGAATAGTCAAAGGAGCCTCTGACAGCTTATGTTTTGAGCAGAGACATGAATAAAGTGAGTGAATAAGGCCTGTGATTATCTGGGTAAGACCTTTCCAAGCAAAGGAAACAGCTGAGACAAAGGTCTTGAAATGGGGACACCTGCCATTTTTCAGCAACAGCAAAGAAAACAGTGTGGCTGGAAGGGAGGAATGAGGGGGAGTAGTATGAGAATCAGCCAATGGCTGGACTATATAAAGGCCTTCTGGGACATCACAAAGATTTTTGATTTTACATTGAAGGAAGTGGGAAACATTAGTGGGTTTTGAACAAAGAGGTCTTGCTCTGGCTGCTGTGTTCAGAATAGACTGGAGGAGCAAGCATGGACCTTTGCTAATATTTACTTGCTGTCTCTGGATAACCTTATAGGGTTGTAGAGGGGATTAAGGGAGATACTACATATAAAGGGCAATTGAGTTCATATGCTCTAAGATCCTAAAACATGAACGTACTCAGTGTGTTAGCTGGAGAGCTGTCATAATTAAGTGGTTTGGAGATGAGCTTGGGCATTTCACTTTCTGGGTTCAGTCCTAGCTCCACTTCTTACTTGTGTGATTTGGAAGAGCTAGTTAAATCCTGCATGCCTTTCATTTCTCATCTATAAAATAGGAACAATAAATAATAGCATCTACTTCATAGAATCATTTTAAGTATTCAAATGAGCCCATCTCAGTAAAATACTTAGAGCATCACCTTGCATATAGCAAACACTCAATAAAGGTTTATAGTATCACTGCATAGCACTTATACTTTACAGGGTGATTTCATGTGTTCTGTCTCATAAGAGTAAACTGCATAAGTAGTATTGTTATTCCCACTTTGCAGATAAGGGAGTTGAATTTCAGAGAAGTGAAGTGGCTTGCTCAAAGTGACCCAGCTGGAAAGCAGTTCAAGTGGGATCAAGCCCAGATAGTCCAAATCCAAGTCCTCTTTTCATTATATTCTGCTGCCTTTGAAACTTTGCATAATCTAAGGAGAACCCATGTAAATATTCAAAGGCAGCATGGTCTAAGAGGAACTCGGGCTTCCCTGTGGCTCAGATGGTACCTGCCTGCAATGGAGGAGACCTGGGTTCAACCTCTGGGTCAAGAAGATCCCTGGGATGAAGGGAATGGCTACCTACTCCATCATTCTTGCCTGGAGAATCCCATGGACAGAGGAACCTGGCAGGTTAACAATCCACGGGGATGATTCCTTTTTATGAGCTTCCTGGGTGGTGCTAGTGAGAAGACCTGCCTGCCAGTGCAGAAGACATAAGAGACACAGGTCTAATCCCTGGGTCAGGAAGATCCCCTGGAGAAGGGCATGCCAACCCACTCCAGTATTCCTGCCTGGAGAATCCCATGGACAGAGGAGCCTGGTGGGCTACAATATGTAGGGTTGCAAAGAGTTGGACACGACTGAAGCACCTTACCACCACCACCAGTATCACACAGAGGAACTAACTCAACGTCAGGCCTTATAACTCTAAACTGATTGTTTTATTTTATCATAGCTTTTAGAAAAATCATTGTATAATAAATTATAATTGCATTGATGAAAGAAATGACATGAGAAAGGAAGAAGCTTTAGAGAGAAGACAACACATCCAGGTTTCTAGAACATGAAACATAGATTTGGGAGACTGGATACCAATCCGTTGGTGACACATTGTACAATTCTGAGAAAATTGCCTAACATCTTGAGTCCTTGGTTTCTTCATATGCTAAATGAAATCTCAGTATATTCTCATATCTGCTGGCTAGATTTGTGAAAATATATGCCAAGATAAAGATGGAAACATTTAGAAAAAATTGCTACATATACCACATGTGTTGCTACTATTAAACTTCTCTGAGAAAATTCAGATCTAGACACCTCTAAACTACCTTCTGGGGTTGGTTAGTAAGCATTTGCTCAAAAACTTGAATTCTTTTCACTTTTCTGAGGGGGAGGAGAGGGTAAATTAAAAACTGTTTTTCTAATGGCTTAAATTCATGGGAATTTCCCCAGCTAGCTTAGACACAATCATCCGGTCCCATCTTCTTCTTGACTTTTCGTAGTAGAAGAAACTACCTTGAGTTTTTTTCCCCGCTATTGAACACTGAGCACTTGAACATCCTACTTTCATGGAAATCACTGAACCAAACTGCTTATTGGTTTCACTAAGCAATTATTGGGTATATATTATGTATCAGTCATTCTACCAGGGAAGGCCAAAACAGATTAAGACAACAATTCCTGACTGGAGCTCAGAATCTGACGGAGAACACAGTGTTACACACCAAGTGGAGATTGTATATGATTTGTGCTGTAGAAGATAGACTTCTACAAAGTGCTTTGGAGGGGGTAGTAGTTTAAAGCATACCTAACTTTAACTGAGTGGGAAATATCAAGGAAGATGGGCCACAAACAATGCTTATACCAAGCCTTAAAGCATAAGGAAAGGTTTTCCAGGTAAATAATTGGAGGGGGATAAAATGAATGTTAGCAGCATTAGCAGCAGCAGCAGCAAGCACAAAAGAATGTATTGTTCTTAAGGGCATTGAAAGGAAAGGTAGGCTGGAACACAAGAGGTAATGGCAGGGGATGAGACTGAATACAGAAGCAGAATTTAGAGCACTTTTTCTGGGAGTGATACAGCAAATGGCCCAGTTTAAGTAGGACAGTAATGTAATCAGATTTGATTTATAGAAAACTTTGCTAATGGATGGATTGGAATCTGAAATACCAGTTAGGATACTATTTCAATAGGTTGAGTGAAATATTATTGAAATAGGAACTAAGGCTATGAAGCTGAGAAATGGAAACCGAATCCAAAAATAATCTAGTTTTTTTTTGTTTGTTTGTTTTTGAAGTAGAATGTATAAGACTTGACCAATTGGATGTAGATGCTGAAGAAAACAGAAAAATCTAAGATCAAACCAGTCCATCCTAAAGGAAATCAGTCCTGAATATTCATTGGAAGGACTGATGCAGAAGCTGAAACTCCAATACTTTGGCCACCTGATGTGAAGAACTGACTCACTGGAAAAGACCCTGATGTTGGGAAAGATTGAAGGTGGGAGGAGTAGGGGATAACAGAGGATGAGATGGTTGGATGGCATCCCCAACTCAATGGACATGAGTTTGAGTAAGCTCCGGGTGTTGGTGATGGACTGGGAAGCCTGGCGTGCTGCAGTCCATGGGGTTGCTGGGTCAGACACAACTAAGCAACAAAACTGATCTGCCCATTCAGAAGTTTTCATTAACAGAGGCAGAATGGAAAGAGAAGGAGGAGGTTGACAGATAGGTAAAGGGATTGAAGGTCATGCATGTTATTAGCTTGGGGTATATGAGGAACAGTCAGACAATGCATTTGCAGACTGTTTCATATGAGGTTTTAGAACTCAGGCAAAGATTTGGAATGGACATACAGATTTGGGAGGTTTAGAATGTGGGTGATAGATAAGATGAGGAGCTCAGAGTAAATATTAGGGTGAAAAGGATAAAAAATAATGGGATAGTCTTGGAAACATCAACTTGAAAGAGTACATAGAGCAAGAGGAATCCATGTGATTAAAAATAAAAAGGAAGCAAAAAGAGCAGTTGGAAGGACAATGAGGAGGCACTGATGTCTTTGAAGCCAAAGATAAGAGTTTGAAGCAGAGTGTAAACTCTGTAAGAATGCCCCACACTGAAAATGCTCATTGGATTTGGCTATTAAGAGGTCATTAGTGACCTTTACCAAAGCAGTTTTACTGTAATGGTGAGGCCAGAAGCCAAATTGCCAAAGCTTGGGAGTTAATAGGTGCTGGGGACTGTGAAGAAGCAGAGCCTGTGAGTTCGTGCCTGTTATTTTCCAGAAAAAATTTTGTTTATAATGGGAATTGGTTGTAACTGGAGAGAAAGAGATACTTAACAATGTCTTGAGGATGCACAAAGGTTGAATTTGTTTGAGATGAGGAAGAAGAATTCTTTCTGCAACACTGAACTTCCACTCAATGGATGGAGTGAGGTGACTCAGTCACTCACTGTATTAAGGCTGTTTTCTGGGTTTTAATACCTTTCAGTGTTCAGGGAGATTTTAACTTAGGACATATACATCCCCATAAAGAAAACAAATATTGGTTCACCCCTAAACCATGAGACATTTGGGTGTCAAAATATTTCATAATAATAGACCAAATTATGGGAAAACTGTGATTTGTATAGGTCATTTTTCCAACTCCAGAGAATAGGAGCTAGTCAGGTGATTGGAAAAAGGTCAGAGGCTATATGGGACTGACCAGTTTAGATAACCTCTCAGCATTATCTGATGTTTATCAAGACTGAATTCCAAACCTGGAGGCTTGCCCAGCTGCACATCCTCCCTGGCTTATGCTTTTTCCGATAGGCAAATAAGTCAGGATCAGACAGTGGCAGATACCAGGCCATATGCATATTTATAACATTGCAAACTTGCCATCAAGCTGACTAAGCCAAATTAGGCACATAAGAAAAGAAAAGTTTAGATGGAAGCTGATGTTTTTAGGATTCCAGGATGTGGCTCTGCCAGATCAGCGTGTTAATGAGAGAGAGCAGCTCACATTTCAGGAAGGAAAGCAGTCTTGTTGCCCTGACAAAGGCATCAATCCCTTGATGCGGGTTCTGTGCCTTGAGGAGCCCCTCCCCCGAGTCACCCCAATCTCCACCCCACACCTAAGAAGCACTCATCTGACTCATTGTAAAAATGCACTCAGGGTTAGGATACTGACTGTTTGATACCAGTAGCCTTTTCTGCACACGGTAGTAATTACTCTAGAAATACGTGGCTTCTGATTTCCCTTTAATGCACAGTTCTTTGTTCCTTTCTGCTCATGTCCTCTTTCATTTTTGAGCCATTTCCTGTCTCTCCCTTCTCAATACTCTACAGAGTTTTCAACACCTCAGTAATTACCCCTTCTAATCTCTTTTTATCTAATGAACATGAAGCTAATTTTCCTCCCCTCCTTCACAGTTATAAACATGGACAGTATTTATCTTTCTGTTGCCATTTCTGTACCTTTCCAAGCTCTGATAGTCTTTCTTATAATAAACTTGAAACCCTGCAAAATATTTCAGTGGCCTCTCCTACAACAGTTAGTGTCCATGGCTAATTTTTGTCAGCTCTCTAGTTTATGTCACTCTGCTTTGAATGCTTTAGATGCCACTGAGCAAGTGGTTTCAAATTTCTCTTGCCTTTGGCTCTAGGTCTTTCTCTTGGTCCATATAAACTGTCTTAGTCTGTTTGGGCTGCTGTAACAAAAATACCACAGACGGAGTAGATTAAACAACAGCATTTATTTCTCACAGTTCTGGAGGCTGAGAAGTCGATGGGCAAGATGCTGGCAGATTCTGAATCTGGTGAGAGCTCAGTTCCTATTCATAGGATTTTTACTGTGTCTTCACATGGCAGAAATAGTGGGAAAGCTCTCTTGGGCCTCTTCTATCAAGGCACTAATCCCATTCATGAGGGCCTCACCCTCCTGAGCTAATCACCTTCCATAGGCCCCACCTCCTAATATCATTACACTTGGGGTCAGAATTTCAACATATACATTTTGGGGCCATGTAGACATTCAGTCCATAACATGAGCTGAACAGCTTGTGAGCATTTTAGGCTTTATTTTCTATAGCTTTTATATGCATTGTCTTCTCTATCTGTATTAACATGTTCCTAGAATGGACTCATACCTCAGTCACTCATATTCTCATTTTTAGAATGATTGAGCAAGTCAGTTGTTCCAGGCTCAGTGAAAAGCCTATACCATATGTATTCCATTTGTTTTTTTCGTACATAGCTGTCTCTCTATCTTAGGTCCCAGCCTGAAAATAAAACAGGACTTCACTCATCAAAGTGTGGAATGTAAGGAAAAAATGTCAAAGCTCTTTCAAAGAGGATTTATGGTTGGAGCCCATCACATCACTGTTTTCCCAAGTGAAAAGCTCTCTCTCTTAATTCTTTCCTCTTTACCCACTAAGCTTAGAGGTCCTGTCTGCTTTTGTTCTTCTCTGTGTGGGTGTTCAGTCATGTCTGATTCTTTGTGACCCTGTGGACTGGAGCCCACCAGGGAATTTTCTGTGGGATTTTACAGGAAAAAATACTGGAGAAGTTTGCCTTTTCCTCCTCCAGGGGATCGTCCTGACCCGGGGGTTGAGCCTGAGTCTCTTGTATCTCCTGCATTGGCAGGTGGATTCTTGACCACTGTGCCATTCCTTTCCCTTTGACTTATTACACCCGAGCCAACACCCAGCTGCAGAACTAGATGGGGGAATTCTCTGTGACAGATGGCAGCCTCTCTCCCATCTCCCCATGCTTACTGTACACTGAGAAACAGACTCAGCCAAAGGCTAAGAAAGAGTTCTGGCTGTAGAACCCTCATCTTTTCATTGTCTGCACCCAGCAGTTAACCTCCAGACAGACTTACTTCCTGTTACAAGCAACGTGTATCACACTCACCTTTCTGTCTGGTAAAGGAAGTTGATGTGGGGCTTCCCACTTGCACTTTTGATAAGACCAAGCTCCATGGGAGACAGCTACATTTTGCCTTTGTCTCATTTGGGTGACACAAGGAAGGAAAGAGGTCCAACAAAGGAATATTCTGGGAAGACAGTCTATTCCCTAATAGTTTCAGTTTATATATAGTACCTCAAGAGCCTCATGAATTTTAAAAAGGAGTTAATTTGGAAGTATGTACATATTTTATCTTCCAGAGATGTGGTGGTGGTGACTTTATTCAAAAACTCAGATAAGAGGATACTTTTAGGGCAGTAGCTGAGCAATTTACTGAAAGTATGTCTTTCACAGGGCAGTGAGCCTCACAACAGAAAGGATCAAAGCGGCTGCAAGAGGACTCTGGTGGAGAGGGCTGTCTGGCCTTTTAACACAGGGGACAGAGAAGTATTGGAGTGTAAACGCGTGAGATAGAGAGGGATTCAAGTCACTGAGGGAAGTTTTCTACTGCTGCCCAAAGAAATTCTGAGAAGTGCATTGTGGGAGAGAGAAAGAGACCTTCCTATGTAAGTCAGACCTTAAGGAAGAGTGGGAAGAGTCAGAATCAGGTGACTCCCACTGCAGTTTGTCTAGGACACCAAAATATGGCATCTGGAGAAGGGTGAGCCTGGGGTAGGGTCTCAGCTGTGGTCCAGTCCATGCATGGTTACAGAGATGGTGGAATGGGGGTGGTGACTCAGGCAGCAGTAACAGCCTTACTCATGAAAGTGGGCAGACAGCAAGGAGCTCACCCATTAACTTTTCCCTAAGTGGTACCTGCAGGAGCATTGTTGCTTACACAAGAAGAGAAACTTAAACCTATTCAGGTCAATTTAGCAAACATTTATTTGGCCCTTTATATATCAAATACTTTGTAAGAGGCCGGAAAAGTCAGGGGGAGCAGCACGTGGTATTGCTTTCGGGTTGTGTTCTGGGATGTTTGCGGTTGTGAGGAGACCCTTGTTTTTTCATGAGGTGATGTGTGCAAGCCCTCCCACAAATGGCCTCCAATTAAACTGACAAACTGATACAAGTTGCTGGTGAGGTACCAAACATTCTATTTCCTGTCCAAACATCACAGATGGAGACTCTATGTAATAGAATATATTCAACCTGGTTACACCCTTAGGGAAACCTATACTCTGGTCTTGAGCTATTGGAATCTTTAAAGACTTACATAACTGCATACCCTTGTAGTAATGAGACTGAAGGGTAAGGCTGTTTGATTGAGGGCTTTCAGATGACTTTACTTACGGCTGGGAAGTCTCCAAGTTCAAAGGGTACAGAGACAAAACAATTAGAATTACATAAACAGAAACAGTATCAAGTGTGGCACAGAAACTGAAGGAAACAAAACAGTCATAGCTAAAGGTGAAAATCTTGCTTTAGCTAGTACCCAAACAACAGTCATGTTCCTGACCACTTTCCCCTATTTCTACTACAGTGAGGTTTTTTATTTTTTGTGTTTTTAAAAGTTCTTTTTCACTCGATGAAGACAAAGGAATGTACCCAAGGACAGAGGACCCTGTACTGGAGCCAAGGTTGGAGCACAGATATTTTTGGCTCCAATTCTCTGCTGAGTCCATTAGACTATGTCTCCTCTTAGTTCTATTATTTGATTTTCTGTTCTCTGTGTGTTTACATACTCAAAGTGATAAAATATATTTTTGTTCTTATGTTACTAATGCAGTAGAGGTATTTTTCAATTTTGCTGAACTACAATTCGCAAAACATGGCAAATAACTGCTTTCAACAAAATGTTTTCAAGGCATGCCTTGAAATGGGAGTTAAAAATAGGAATGCAAATGCTAATAACGGTATTGATAAAAGAAACTCTGGCTTCAAAAGCGAGAAATTCAATTAGAAAAGAGAGTGAAAGTATTTGAGGAAAATACAATATATGAGAGTACTAATGGAAAATTCAGTTTCACAGCATTATTACAAATTAGATAAAGTTTTCCACAACATAGTTCCCTGTAGATCAGCTAAGATAATAAGGGAATGGTTTGGGGACTGTCAGTTCTTTGACTCTAGAAATTCTATCCTAAAACTTTGGCCATGTTGGTATTTGTAAACAATGAAAATCAGGAGTATGTACTCAAGGGTTTACCCGACCCAGCTTCTCAATATTCAGACACTCATGCTGAGCCTAAACTTTATCCATCTGCGTTTGAAAGAGGTTAATGCATCCCTCTGTATTTTAAGATCCTCTAAGGTACAAGTGAAAAACCTAGACAGCAAATTCAAGTGACAAAGGGCCATCACTTTGCTGACAAAGGACCATATAGTCATAGTTATGGTTGTTCTCGTAGTCATGTATGGATATGAGAGTCGGACCATAAAGAAGGCTGAGTGCTGAAGAACTGATGCTTTCAAACTGTGGTGTTGAAGACTCTTGAGAGTCCCTTGAACAGTAAGGGAGTCAAACCAGTCAATTCTAAAGAAAATCAACTGTGAATATTTGTTGGAAGGACTGGTGCTGAAGCTCCAGTACTTTGGCCTCCTGATGCAGAGAGCTGAATCACTGGAAAAGACCCTGATGCTGGGAAACAGTGAAAGAAAAAGAGGACAGCAGAGAATGAAATGGTTAGATAGCACCACCGACTCAATGGACATGAATTTGAGCAAACTCCAGGAGACAGTGAAGAAAAGAGGAGCCTGGCACGCTGCAGTCCACAGGGTCGCAGAGTTGGACACAACCTAGTTACTCAACAACAACGACAAATATACAGGTAGGTCTAGATAACATAGAAAAGAGCATTATTACATGAAAGTAATTTTTATTGGGTTTTTCCCAAAGGAGCTCAAAGTATTTATTAGAGTATCTGTTACTAATTTTCACAGCAACTTTGTAAGGGAAAACCATCATTACTGTCATCAACATTTTTAGAAAAATATACTCTTAAACTCTGTAGAACTTAAGAAAGCCACTGTGTCCATCTGAACAGTACTTACAATCTAAGAGAGCCTGATAACTTAAACCTTATGGGTGTCAAAGCCACTTACAGTAATGAAATGCTAAGTGCCCTCCAAAGGCACTATATTCTTTTTTAAAAACACATTCCACTTAATAACTGGAATCTTGATATTTTATATTTTGATATAAAGCTGCTTACTCTGGATCTTTCCTCAAAGGACATGAAGTTCAGTCCATCACTAAACTTTATGGAAAAGACCTGAACTTTTATCCCTGAAGACCTTACGGGCCACAAATTTTCATATCAGATAGGAGTTTTCATATAACATGAACAATTGCCCATAGTTAGAGTAGGGATATCAGGATAAAGACTTCTGAATACATATAGATATTTGGAATTCTTTTATATGCTGCATATAAATAATACTATATATTTAAAAAGAGAGTGGGGTGAGGACTAATTCTTAAGCCAGCCTTTTAAAAAGTATATATTTAGGAACACTAGTTGCATAACATGCTCTTGAAGTACAAGATCAATAAATTTGGTCAAGTCTTTGTGACTGTTCTTTTAGATATTAACCATATGCAATGGTATATTAAAGACTCTGAGATGTCTTTAAGAAACATGTTGTAACCTTGTAAAACCTGTCCAAACTTATTTTAACACCAAATTATTTTTCAGGTTGCATCTATAAGGAACAAACACTAGGAAAATAAGCTCAATTCATTTCATCTGAACATTTACCAAGTTAGGTGCATTCCCTCTACACTGGGGGAGGTATGTAAGCCATGGTACTTGAACTCAACAAGATCACAATCGAGAAGAGATACTATAATTTTGTTTATGACATTAAAAATTTTTAAAGGTTGTACAAAATTATAAATGCTAAATTCCAAATGACTGAGACAGTCGAGAACATGCCTTGGAAGTTGAAAGCAGTTAAGGAAGTAGGTTTTTAATAGGAAGTTGGTGTCATCTTTGAAATGTTTGTATCTTCTAAATGCATGTTGAAACCTAATTTCCAATGTGATGGTAGTAGGTGATGGAGACTTTGTAAGAAAGAGCTTTCATGAGTGCAATTGGTACCTATATAAAAGATCCCAGAGTGCTCCCTGGCCTCCTCTGCCAGATGTGACACAGAAAAGACAGCCGTTTATTATCTAGAAAACAGGCCCTCACCAAACACTGAATCAGCCAGCACCTGGAATTTGGACTTTCGGGTCTCTATAACTTTGAGAAATAAAGTTTTGTGGTTGACAAGTCACCCAGTCTCGGTGGTTTCTCAGCCACGCCTCCTAGCAGCGTGAGTGGACTAGGACAGTTGGCCAGTCTTGGGCTCTGCGGGAGGGAGCACAGCAGCCAGAGTGTGTGGGAGTGGGAGCTGGGGAGGTGAAGGAGGCTGAGCATAGTATTCCGTCTTACAGGGATGAGGAAGGACTGCCTGATTGACTGTATGTATGCTTTGAAATGACAGGTTAAAGAAAATAGACTTTATTCCCCAATCATAGACTTAGCTGTATCAGTAGATACTTAGATTTCACCTCATGAACACAGCGTGGCTGCTTCCACCACCTTTGCTTTTCATTGAAAGGTAACCTCCAGCTCTGTTCATTTCCTCTCAGATTCCTCACCTCTCTGTCCAGGCACATCCACCAGATCTGAAGAACTGGAGCAGAAATACAACTGGAGACCTACAAACCATATATCAAAATACTTAAAAATTGTAAAGTGGGAAAACTGTTAAACAGAATGTGTTCTGTCCTCCTACATTGACAAATATGCCTTCACAGAAACCTTCAAGGCCAGGTTCCCATTTTGAATTCTTGCAGTAGACAGATTTCTAAAAGCAGTCCCTATGATGAGCTGAATTGTGTCCCCTTAAAATTCCTATCTTGAAGACTTGACTCAGAATGTAACTGTACTTGGATATGGTGACTGTAAAGAGAGAATTAAGTTAAAATGAGGTCATGCAAGTGGGCCCTAATCCAATATGATTTGCATTCTTGTAAGAAGAGGCAATTAGGACACAGACATGTACAAGCAGAAGATTATATGAGAACACAGGGCCAGGGCAGTCATCTCCAAGTCAATGAGAGAAGCCTTCAAAGAAACCCACTCTTCTGACACACTGACCTCAGACTTTCAGCCTTCAGAGAAGACTGTGAGAAAATACATTTCTGTTGTTTAAGTCCCCAGTCTGTGGTACTTTGCCACAGCAGCTGGGGTACTAACGTGCTGGGCCCTAATCCTCAGAACCTGTAAATACAATGAAACATCACTTATCAGGTAAGTTTGTAGGACACAGATGACCTTAAAATAGGGCTATTGTGCTGGATTTTCTTGGTGAGCCAAAGTAACCCCATGAGCCAATAAAGACAGAGAAAGACATGGAACTTTCTCTGCTGGCTGAGGAGGAAGTCAGAGAGATGGAAACTTCATGAACTGTTGCTAGTCTGACGATAGAGGGGCCACATGAAGAGGCATGCTGCAGGCCATAAAGAGCTGAAGGAATGGCCCCTAAATGACAGTCAGAAGGGAATGGGGAATGGGGACTTCAGTCCTACAATCGTGGGAAATTGATTTCTGCTCAAACCTAAGTGAGCTTGAAAGCATATCCTTTCCCAAATCCTAGGTAAGACCCTAGCCCAGCCAACACCATAGCTGTGGCCTTATGAGACCCTCCACAGAGAACCCATGCAGGCCTACTGGGACTTCTGAGCTATAGAACTCTGAGATAATAAATTCATATTTTAAGTTGGTAAGTTGGTAGTAACTGGTTCATGCAGCAATTGAACACTATTACAACATCGTAAGAGTTTTAGCTCAGCACAGGAGAATAGTGGGCCTATCGCTCATACCCTTTTTCTCCCTACCCCTAGTTCCATCCCTCACTGAGAAGGCTGGGACACTTGAACATACATGTTCCAACTTTAGCTTCACCCTTTGTAAACATCTGTTACCTGGACCTAGACCTGTACAAATTTGTCTCCTGGTTCCACCAGGAGGACAGGGTCAGGAAGGACGCCCACTCAAGCCCCAGAAGCAGACTCTGGGCTATTTGTGAAGGAACTATGAAGGTCACAGATACCTGGAGTAGAGTTCAAGTTAAGGAATGAAAAGCTCTTCATGGGTAACTGTCCTGGCCTGTGGACTTCTTGTTGGATGATGAGGATGGAGAATCGGTGGGGAAACATGATGGGACCTCAAATTGCAGGACATCATTAACAGGGTCTAATGATGATACAGTCCTTAGTTAGTGGTTTTGAAATCTCAAAAACAAAAAAAAAAAAACAAAAAAAAACCCAAGAATTCCTATACAAGATAGGTTAAGAAACTTCATTATGATGGAAAGCTAATTGAACTTTTTCCTTTTAAGTCAGAGGACTAATATGATAAAGTTAAATATGAGTTCTCTTTAATTTGAAGTTAGGTATAAGTTGGATTTGATGTGAAAGAGATTGAAGGAAGAATTTCCAGATGAGAATGCATTGCAGTTATCTGAACCCAAGGTGATATTGGAAGTAATGATGAGAATACGGTTAAAAATATAGATGGAAAATATATTTTTAATATTGGTGAATTTGAAATGTTGCAACTGGAGATGTCCCATATGCAGTTAATACTATGAAACAGAGGTTCAAGAAAAGAGCAACACAGAAAGAGACACTTTACTATAATTAACATTGTGAGAATACTTCAAATTGTTAAAAGAGTATAAGATTTTCCGGGGGTGTGGGTGTGTCCAGAAGGGGTCGGGAAGAACCCTTAGAAGACCATCAAAAATCAGGCAAGAATAAGGCAAATCTGAAGACAAAATAAAAAAGAGAAAGGGCATGCTCAGAATGAAAGGCTTTTCCAGAATTTTCTTGTGGAAATGGATCTGAGTGAAAGAAAGGGTGAGGCTCTGAGCCAGGTGAACGTAATCCTTTCTTTCCTTCCAAGACATGCTTCTCTTTTGCACTTCTTGCCTCTGAACCAACTTCTGACTCTTTATGCTGTTCTAATCTTGAGTTAATAACCTCGTTTGGATTTTCTGTCTCTGAGCTGGTTCCTGTTCACTGACTCTTCTTCCTTACAGGCAAATCCTAGACTCACAGTTTTTGGTCTTACCTTTACCCTGATTTCTCCCCCATTAGAGCTGATTGTATTTTAAATCCAAGCAACACTGGGTGGTCCTCAAAGTTAAATGCAGCAATGAGGAGAATAATGTTTAGGGGAAGGAGTAAGAGACGAGGTAATCATCACTGGCCTTAATATCTCTTGCCAGAAATATTAAATGGAAAGTAAGTGGATAAATAAATCATATAACCTTAGTCTTATCACTTTGTATTATTTATTTTCTAGGGAATTTTAAGAGTGTTCAACCTGAAAATTAATTTGGTGCTCATTATTTGGAGGAAGAAGGTAGGGTCAGAGTTCAGGAAACTTTGCCATTACATTTCTGACTTCTGTCCTCTCAGAATGTAAAAAATGACCCCAATTTCATTGATTTCGCGGGGGAGGGAGCAAAAATATTGCATGAATACTTAGTGGAAGACTATGAGGGTTTCTGTAATCAGGATCTCAGTCTTATGCACTGGGTTGTCATGAATGCATACAGATTTATTGAATGCTTACTATACCAGGGACTTTTCTACCTGCAGGGTTTAGAGTGCCAACAAGAATTACGAAATTCCTGCCCTCAGGGAGTTTACATTTTAGGAATGTAGGACAAGCAAATTAAACATGAAAGCAAACAAAATGCTTTCAAATACAGAAATCACCCATCTCATAGTTTAAAATCCAATTGCTTTTTCATATGCTCTCCAAATTTACTCTAATGGTAACATTTTTCTAATATTAACAACAACAAAACTTTTCCATGAATTTTAAACCTAGCCTGATAACTGGATCTTTGTTAGATGTTGTTTATTTTTGCTTCCCCATGACTGTAGATTTAGTTTCTAGTATGTGTTTGATTTATTAAGTAACCTAATCAGGGACCTGGGAGAATCATTACTCTCTTATTAGCAAAGACATCTATTGGTCTCTATATCTTGTCATTTTCACCTTTTTGATAGATCTAGAATCATCCTTGTCTACTTCAATTCCATGGTTACTTAACTGAATGGGCATTATACACTGCTTTGGGTTATTTCACTACTAACTGGTCTCTCTGCTTCCCAAGTTGAGTCTCTACAGTTCACACCTTACCCAGAATGACCTTAAAGCTCCAATATGATCACATCCTTTCCTCAGTATCTTTCAAAGACTTCTTGTTAACCAAGGATAAGGTGTAAACAGTCATCATTTAGCTTACACAGCTTTTTTGTGACCTATATCTGTTCAACTCACCAGGCTCAAAATCCCACCATTTTCTTCTTCCTCCTCCACTCTGATTCAGCTGCACTAGTGATCCTATGACTTTGGAAAGAACAGAGACTTTAAGGAGAGGACCCAGAGAGATGGTATGGGGTGGGAGGTGGGAGGGGATTCATGTTTGGGAACGCATGTACACTTGTGGTGAATTCATGTCAATGTTTGGCAAAACCAATACAGTAATGTAAAGTAAACTAAAGTTAAAATAAAAATTTAAAAAAAAAAAAAAAGAAAGAAAGGACCATAAAATGTCAGCAGGTCTCATGGCCAGAAGATGATGTAAAATCCCTAAGACCTTTTTTTATACATTTATGTGAAGCACCTGATTTTGATAAAGGTCAGGACTGCTGACCCCTGCATGACTCTGTATTCATCGCTATGTGTAACAAAAGGTATATAAGCAAACCCAAAAATAAAGAAATCGGATCAGTTTCCGGAAAAAAAAATTATTTATTTTAATTGACAGCTAATTAGTTTACAATATTGTATTGGTTTTGCCATACATCAACATGAATCCACCACAGGTGTACACATGTTCCCCATCCTGAACCACCCTCCCACCTCCCTCCCCATCCCATCCCTCTGGGTCATCCCAGTGCACCAGCCCCGAGCATCCTGTTAGAGATGCTTTGGACTTAGTTTCAAACCAGGCTCTAACATGTCAGACATTTGGTGGGATACTTAAAACTTTCCTTGGCTCTGTTTTGTCTTCTCTATGATGAATGTCACATCACCTACTTCATTATATCGTTATGAGAACCATATAAGTTATGTTAACTTGATATTATGTACTTGTACATGAAATATCTAACACATAGTAAATGCTTTAAATGATAGCTGTTATTAGGATTACTCACCCTTTGTCTACCATATTCTTTCTCCAATGTTCACCTGTTCATAAAATAGGCTTAATTCTTCCTTCAGAATTTATCACAGACATAGTCTTCTCTAAATTAACATTAATTAAACTTAACAAGAATTGTTAAGTTCTTAATTCTATTTGTATAACTTTCATCAAGTAACAGTTCCTCAGATCTTCAGTTTTATCATTTGTGCAATGAGGATGAATCCCTATATTATGAGTTACTGTAAGTGTTAAATCATTTTTGGAAAGGACAAATGCTTCTATGCCTTCTTTCCCAACACCAAAAAGTTTCTCTCTCTCTTTCACTTTTCCTCTCCATTTCTTCAGTGTTTTTATTGTTTCAAAATTAAAGGAAAGCTGATTGTATTTTACTAAACTGTAGGTTTATTTATTTGTCCCTTTAAACTTTCTGTGAAAGCCTGTGAATTATTTCTTTCTATATTCCTTTCAGAAATAAGAAGGCTTTTATTTGGTAGAATCAAGGTGTGAGTCAATATGCATTTTTGTGTTTATATTTGCCAAATATAAATGCGTGATGCTTCATAAAAACTGCACCATCAGAGCCTACCACCTTGGAAATATTCATGTGTAGCAGAAAGAATTAATGCAGATGATCCAATTTTGTATTAGATATTGTCAGAAGAAGTACACATCCTGTCTAGGGTGAGAAATACCTGCTTTCTCTTGAAAAAGAGATTGAATTATTTAGAAAAGGTTCTATTAAGGATGATGGACCATCCCTGGAAAAGACACATTTTTTTTCAGCTCATGAGCAGAAAAAATTTTAAATAGGCACCTTTAAAAATTACTACATGGTTATAGCTATAAATATGTACAAGATATGCTTGATCATTACTTTTAAAATAATAAGTACACAATAAGGTAGAATTTGCAATTGTGGTATTTATACATTGCATTTTTGTTTGTAATATCCTATCTTCATTTGTAATTTGCAAATACTTTTCTTTGCAAACTCTCCTGACAAAACTTCAAAATCTCTGCACAACTATGTTACTTGAATAATATTATACTGCAGAAATTTCTTGTAAAACTTAACAATTAGCCACTAAATGAAATCTACAACCCACAGTAGATAGTAGTAGTAGTAGAAGTAGAGTAGGTTGTGAGTAGGCAACCCATAGACTCATTTCCATCTGCCTCTTTCTTCCTAAACACAATTGTCTTCAATTAGTTCTTATCCTGTGTGTTTTTAGAATCATGTAGAAGTACTTCACTTTTTGCTACAATATGGAATATTGCAGCTTTAACCCTGTTGGTTGAGGTGTGTCTGTAATAAAGTTGTGAGTTTATAGGTGTTATATTAGCAACCAATTGCTGATAAGTTATTGTGTACTATACAGCCTTATAAAAGGTTTAGTTTTCTTTCAAAATCTTTGCAAACCATTTGGGCCATGCTGAATGATTTTTTGAATGAGTTGACTCATCTTTGGCTGTTTTCACACACACAAACTCCTGCAAGAGATGAGTCACCAGGATGCGTGGACCTTGAGCACAGACTGAATCTCTGCCAAGGTAAATATCAAGCCAAATAAATCAGCATTTCCTTCAGCTGGGTTGCCTGTAGACTAAGGAAGAATAAGCTACACAGACTCCCTCAAATCTCACTGAACAGAGAGGAGAGGGAAGCTCCAGGGATGGGGAAATCATGACACAGCCAATCAAATCATTCTGGATTGGAAAGGCTGAGAGAAGCTAGAAGATAGAAAATGCCGTAAAAAAGCGTCAAGTTAATTTCACGCTTTTCCACCTTCAACTTTTGCACAAATTAAATTTAATGCTCCTCAGCCTGACCGGTCTGCAATGCAAAAATGGTACCACATTGGTTGGGGCTGATGGAGATAAAAAGAGTTCAGTGTTATTTACAAAATAGTAAGAAAATATTTGTTCTGTGATTATGAGTAGTTTCACAGTAATTAAAATGTCTTCTCCTCCTCTCTCTAAATGTACTGAAACTATTGTAATTCACACAGCATTGACATTAAATCATTTACTGTTCCTTGATATGAGATACCAAGTTAAGGTAACCAAATAAAATTTCAACCTCTCTTAATTTCCATTTCAACATAGAAGTGAAAGATTTTGCTCATTAGATGATAATCTTTGGCACTTTTCTGTTCTAATTCTTTAAAATTTTTTAAATTGGTGACTATCTCAAAGTAGATGTTAGAATAAAATGCCACAGGACAGGAAGATGTAGTGTGTGCATGGCCTGTAACGTNTTCTTTAAATTTTTTAAATTGGTGACTATCTCAAAGTAGATGTTAGAATAAAATGCCACAGGACAGGAAGATGTAGTGTGTGCATGGCCTGTAACGTATGTTAAGTAGATGTTAATTAGAATTTATTACAATGATCATTTTACAATATGTATGAATATCAAATCACTGTTGTACACTTTTAATACAATGTTACATGTCAATTATACCTCAATTAAAAAAAAAACTCCACAGAACAAGGAGATGTCCTTGTATGTACATAGCCTACACTGTATCTGAAAACAGACACATTTCATCTTTTTAAAATTTTTTAAAATTTTATATTGATGTTAATTGATGTATAATGTTGTATTAGTTTGACACATTTTTAATAAACACTAACATTAAACGAAGATCATGGCATCCGGTCCCATCACTTCATGGGAAATAGATGGGGAAACAGTGGAAACAGTGTCAGACTTTATTTTTGGGGGCTCCAAAATCACTGCAGATGGTGACTGCAGCCAGGAAATAAAAAGACGCTTACTCCTTGGAAGAAAAGTTATGACCAACGTAGATAGCATATTCAAAAGCAGAGACATTACTTTGCCAACAAAGTTCTGTCTAGTCAAGGCTATGGTTTTTCCAGTGGTCATGTATGGATGTGAGAGTTGGACTGTGAAGAAAGCTGAATGCCGAAGAATTGATGCTTTTGAACTGTGGTGTTGGAGAAGACTCTTGAGAGT